>JAGFBZ010002592.1:0-375000 GCA_018398805.1 Hirundichthys speculiger | reverse complement strand
AAAAAAAAATAGAAAAAAAATAAAAACATCAAGCTAGGGCAATAATTCATGTTTATTTGAATGGTTACACATACAATTATTTTACAGGAAATATGAATCAACACTACGTTTATACTACTAACAGCTGCTGTGACAGTAAGGGTACTAACTGGACCAGCCAGTGTTATTTCCATGATTGCCATTTGCTGTTACCTACAGTGAATAATGATGTTAATTTTCTGACTGTGGTCTTCAGATGATATGATTTTGGAAACAATTGCATGAACTAACCGTTATGTCTTTGACAGACGAAAATGAAACAGCTGGAGCAAGAGGCCCACCGAGCCGCTGGACAAATATTCCTGGTGACCAGCAACACTCAGCTACGAACAGTATGTACCTTAAATGTTACCTGTTCGGTGCAGACACCGTGCATTTCTCTGTCTTACACGAGTTCTTGTCTCTCAGTATTTTGAGGTTGTGGCTTGTTCTTTAAATAGAAATGTGTGAAATGCTAACAATATGCATGATCTCTCAGCTACTGTATATATGTCAGTACTGGATACATATTTTTATTTTGAATATATTTCAGTGTTGAGGTATTGTGGATTTGCAATGATTGTAGGTTCTGTTTGAGAAACTGCGCCTCCATGAGCGTTGTGAGAATAAGAAACTCCCCAAGACTGTCAACAAGCAACAGTCAACATCTGAGGCGGCTGTATGACTCACAGAGAAACACAAACACACACATGTTTGTTCGACCTTCAAGTCAAACTTTGGGTCCACTAATACCAGATTATCTGCTGGGACTGATGCACAACATATTATATATTATTATAATTTTATTTTATCTTATTTTATTTTTTGGGGGGAGGGTATTACTGGCACACACAACAATATAGAATATTTGTTGAGCTCCTCACTGCAGTCGTACATATTGTTTGTTCTGTTGCAGTTGCTGCAGCTTCAGGACCTGCACCCTTTACCAAAGATCATTCTGGAATACAGACAGGTCGCTTCTGTTCTTAACTGCTTCATATTGATCAAATTCTAAAGCAACAGGTTTTCTTTCTATCAGAATCAAATTTAAAGGTTAGAAATAGGTGATATGAATAACCCCTTTAAGATGGCCGTTACTTAATGTCTGCAGTTGTAGAGCATTTCTTTTATTTAAATGTCAAAGGGTTGCTTTTTATGCTTTCAGGTTCACAAAATCAAGTCCACATTTGTTGATGGCATTCTTTCATGCATGAAGAGCAAGGTGAGCATAAAACACGCTTCTTGTGGAAAATCATGGGTGATGTGATCTTTCATAACCGTAGTTATTCACTGATATGGATTGATTGTTCCTGCTCTAGGAGGATCTCCTTGGAGTGGAAAAACAAGAGAGCACTTTTATTTGTATGTCACTAGACAAAAACCTCCACACCTTCATTAAAGGTTTTCGTGTATGAATGTAGTCGAGAACAGTCGCATGAGAATTTCAGTGAAGACACTTGTCTGAGATGGACTCTTGAAGCGCAATGTCCTTTTTTACTGCCGCGGCAGGATTAATTTGGGAGAGTAGCGATCTTTGTCCGACTGTCCCTCCACATGGTCCTCAGCTGAGCCTTGTGATCAACAGCTTTTGATTGTCAGTCTGTGCTTACTCAACTCTGCATGTCTAATGTTTTTCTAGAGCTGTTTGGCTGCTGATGGTGGTGATTCATTTGGTGCTTTTTTTTTGTGTTTTTTTGTTTTGTCCAGTTCTAGGCAGCAGTCCCAGTGTTAATGTCTATGTAAAGCGGAACAAAATCACTTTATCATCACAACAACATAGCAGTTTCAGCTGTCTTATAATGGAACAATTGATTATTTTTAATGAACCATTATTGTGCTCTCAGACCCATTCAAACCTGCTCTTAGTAGGAACCGACAAAGCAACTTCTGAATACCGGGACACGTGTCGTTGTGACAGCTACATAAAACTTCACACCACTTCCTCACATATCAACAATAAATTGAGGCTAGCTCACAGAGCTAGTTCAGTCTTGCACAGCGAACATCATAGCAGAGGTGACAAAGAAACCAGAGAAATTAATGACAGAGGATGAGAGTAAGAGAAAATTGAGTGAACGAGAAAATCTCAGGCTTTCGATTGGTGAACAACCTAAAAAAAAAACCTGAGCCACATTGAAGTACTTGTAAATGCATGTTTGTTTATGTCTTCACAGGACCTTAAAAAGGTTGGAAACATTGTTGGCAAGAATGCTGTCGAAATCCAACCATGTATCGCTGACTGCCACTGCATAAACATCTCTATTTATGCTTGTCAAGCTGTCATGAAATTTACACATTGATATTTGTGTAAAAGTCTTATTATTTTACCTGATCAGTTGACATCTCTAGTATGAAATCATTCACGTGTAGAATGGTCACCGTCAGAAAAACTATTGTGCCCAGTGTGCCACCAGGGGCTGCTTAAAATCTTCAAATTTAAAACCTGTTCTGAGTTGCTTTAGGTTAAAATCAGAAATGACAGGAACCTGGCTCTTTTAAACTTTGGATCCTAATTGTTAAATTGCAGATATGCACGGTGTGGGACAGTCCCTTAAAAACTTAAATCTGTACTTGATTCTGAGGGGAGGTCATACTCCATACTAACTTGTTTGTAGAGACATCCTGTTTTAAACATTGTGTAGTTTTATTTTGTGCACACATTATCTTGAGGTTTTATCAATATGGTGTTTTCTATGTTTGAATGTTACCTCAAACAACTGTTTGCTCTATTACCTTCCACTAAGAGCAGCTGTCAGCTAACAGTGAGTGTAGTTTTACTTTCTGATTTTTCAGGCTTGTAAATTTGTACACAGCTGAGAACAATCAGATTACAACCTTTAAAAGCCTTGAAATCAGTGGTGTGTATTTTTTAGCTTTTTAAAACAACAGGAACCATAGTCTGGAAACAGCTTGTTTGAATTAGGCACAGTAGGTTTGATGCCTGCCGGTCTAATGTAATCAGTGATAAAGGCAATAACGATCACAGCTGCTGTTTTCAGTTTGAATTGGAGTGGAATCAGTTATGCTGAAACATTACTGATTATATAGCTGATTCAAACATGTATAATCTTTGATTAAAAATAAAAATAACAAAAACAAACTAAGTATTTTAGATGCATAAATTATAGAAAATCTATTCTTCTGAAAGTTGCTCTGGTAATATGATGATTGTGATATTTTCTCTCTGTGTAACATTTATGTCTAACATTTTGTATATCTTTCTTTTTTTGAACATCTTAGAACTACATTTCCTCAACATGGTACCAGACCAGTGCTGTGACTGGGAGAATATCTGCCAAACACCCAGTAAGTGTAACTCAAATGTCATATCAAGACCTCCACTCATGATGCAAATCTCTGCATCCGTTACATTCGAGGATTAACAGACTGCGGCTGCCTAAGACTGCCTTAGTGGAACTATCCATTGTGCTGAATCAGAGCAGGAACTGAACTTGTTTTACTGTCCTTTCATCTAGGTTAAAGCTGACTAAAAATGACTGACCAAAATGACTATAAGAAGGTTTCATAATGGTAACAGGCGTTTAAGCTGTTCTGTAATTTATGTTTTTGCCCACATAAAGATAATGGTCTTCTAGTTACTGGTGTGTAATGGGCCAAGCCTAGTCACTTGCAGATGTGCACCTACAGAATTTTAGCCTTTCATGGAAAAGTACATGTTTGTTTTTTACCATCACAACTGTGGGCCACGATCCAGTTGATTGGAATTTATATCAATATGTATGGCAACTGCAAAACAAGTCAAGTCACTGGACATGTCACAAACAAAGGGAGGCTAGCGGAAAGATCAGTTACTTAAAAAAAAACAAAACATACCAGCTACCATTTTTCCAAACATGCTAATAATTGCACATGCATCGCAGATGCTTATATTGTTATGTAACAGCAAAGCTGAGGATTCGATGAGGTGCATTTGTGAGGAGTAGTTGTATTTCAAAAACAGCTGGCCTGTATTTAAGTCATAATTTTTTCTGTATATTTCAGACAGGAAACAAGCATGGTTAGTAGAAATGATGGAGAGTTGAAGTACTTTTGCACAGTCAGGGGAACAGTCCTACTAAAACATTTATTGTTTCTTGAGCAGACACACACATGCAGTGTACACATACATGAACACAGAAAAAAAATCAAGAAAAATGATCATTTCAAATTGTCTTTTAGAATGTTTTCTTTGCAGGTGCCTTTTTATAACATATCCTACTCTTCGCCAACATAGTACCATCAGCTACAAACCATACAAACCATATGCAGTTTCATGCAAAAGTCTTAGGCACCCCCAGTATTTTCCTGTTTTAGCAAAGTTTTATTAACACCCATATGCATTTTCCTATATCTAAGCTACAAACAGAAAATACAGGGTCCTGGCTCTCCCATCGCTAAATATGATGGAATCCTAATAAATATAATTGCAAGCACTTGCACTTTATTTTGAACTGCCGAATATTAACTAAAGTCTGTCCAATATAGGTTTTTCTGCAGCTGATGCAGAACACAATGAGCCCAAGAAAAACCAAGCGCACAAAGAAGAAAAGAAAGCATGGCAATAATCAGCCAACCCATTAATAAGTCTACCTTTAATCTTATCACTTTATTTTCTGTTTATATCTTAATAAAACCAAAAAGCAAATATGGATACCCACTAAACTATGATAAAACAACAAGATTAAGGCTACCTAGCACTTTGTGCAGAATACCACTTGCTACAATACTTTTCTGTGATCAATTTATTTTCAGGTACTATTGACATTCAGGCTCAATTTTAATTGGAAAGTGGAAATAGGGATGACAAAAAGAAGAGCAATAATTGATCAGAGAGAAAATGGAGTGCGAGGGAACAGATCCTCCTTTCAGAATTTATCCAAAAGATTAATGACGGAAAAACAATGTTTGAATTACTTTTAAAACCAGTAGTATCTTTTGGGAAAAAGGTCTGTAGTATTATCAATATTTTGCCTGTATAAGATTGGCAAATGTGTGGAACATCATTAGAGTGAGGGGGAGAATTCAGAACCTAATGCATTTACACTGTAAGTGGTAATAACATAATTTTACCTAATTAAAGCCTGGAGCATAAATGCTGGCTAATATACAGAATATGCCATGGAATACATATACATATAAGACAACTACAAAGAAATTGATTTACTTCTTTTCAACCTGTCGTCTTGGTCACAAAGCTCCCCAACGCTCCACTTTTCACATGCAGCAGTTGAGGGCTCAGTTCATCATCACCCAACTGTCCAGGCCCATTGACTTTGTCACAAGGGTACTGCACCTTCTGAAACACACACACACACAGATTATTTCTGGTAGCCTGGGAGACATTGAACTTTTCTAATCTCACTAAATGATTTGTGAGCAATATGAGCTACGCATTGAGTTGATTGTGCTGCTACTAAATGATTTATGTGATTGTTGAGCAGCTGAAAAACACAGCGGACTGTTCAAACACAAATCTGGGAATTGATTAAGGACCCCATTAGGACTGTAGCTTTCATGCCAGTTTGTGGTTATGGGTAGCTGTGTTGGTATGTGCATGCCAGTTTGATCATATTGGTTGATTTCTATTGCTATGGCACATCTTCGTGCTTTGACAAAATATATATATATATATATATATTTTTAAGATTTTGTGGCTCGAGTGTTTACAGTGGAGAGAGACTGAAGTGGGATAGAGAGAAAATGGAGAAGATGTGCAGCAAAGATTTTGTCACTGAGTCAAACCTGTAACCACTACAAGACTGTAGTCCTGGGCCACCTGCTTAAACCACTCAGCTATCCATCAGCCAAGACTACATTTGTTTCTTTCTTTGCTGAATATATTCCTCATCATCACTTCTCGTGTTTCTTCTTGAAGTTCGCAGCTTAAATTCAAATTAAGGAAATGCTTTTTTTTCTTTTGCTCATAGAACAATTGATGCTTGTCAATAGCTAGATGAATTTTGATAGCATTTTGGTTTTTAGCACTAGCATGTATGAAAGTTATATCTGACACTGAAAAATGAGAAATCAGTTCCCAATTTAGTGATGACCACAATACACAAAGCTTTATATTCTCGATCTTTAGCCATCATCCCACATCCCCAGCTGCAGCTCTTGAGAGCACATTAACAGAGCCTGATTTACCCATTCATCCATCTATCCATTAACTTCTGCTTTGGAGTCGGGTCATGGGGGCAGCAGCTTAAACAGAGAGGCTCCGACCTCCCTCTCCCCTTTCTGCCACTTTCAGCTCTTCCAGGAGAATACCAAGACACTCCCAGGCCAGCTGAGAGGTGTAATCTCTCCAGCATGTCGTGGGTCTTTCTTCATGGTCTTCTCCCAGTTGGACATGGCAGAAACACCTCTCCAGGGGGGCGTCCAGGGATCATCCTGACAGATGCCCAAACCACCTCAACTGGCTCCTCTCGATGTGATGGAGCAGTGGTTCTACTCTGAGTCTCTCCCGGATGGCTCAACTTCTCACCCTGTCTTTAAGGGAGAGTCCAGCCACCCTGATGAGGAAACTTATTTCAGCCGCTTGTATCCGTGATCTCATTCTTTCGGTCACTACCCACAGTTCATGACCATATGTGAGGGTTGGAACAAAGATCGACCGGTAAACAGAGAGCCTCGCCTTTTGGCTCAGCTCTCTCTTCACCACAGATTTCGTACCATAGCAGATATTGCACCAATCTGCCTGTTGATCTCCTGCTTCATTGTATCATCACTTCGTTAACCAGACCCAGATATACTTAAACTCCTCCACTTGAGGCAGAACCTCACTCCCAATGTGGAGAAAGGTGTTCTACCGTTCTCTGAATGAGAACCATGGTCTCAGATTTGGAGGTGCTGATTCTCATTCCCTCATTTCCTCAAATACTGCCTGTTGCGTTTTTTGTTTTTTTCTATGCAATTTTCTGATGCATCTGTGTCTGTATTTTATTAATATCTATTTTCATCACTTGGGGAAAAATCTCTTTTTTTTTTTCTCTGCTTCTTCTTCTTTGTTACCCGGTTTTCAAGGCGCAGCAGTTTTATTAACAGTAGAATATCTGCCAAGATGACAGGTATAATAAAGGTCAGGGTCATCACAACTTTTCCTGTATCTGTTTTATGCTAAATAACAGATGTATATTTGTTAATCTTCAATATGTATACCGTGGTAATCTCAAAGAGATGAACTCCTTAAATTACTAATACAGACATCATTCTGATGTAATAGCACAAAAATAAGATCAGAAAGGGATCCATGTATCAAAGGGATCCATCTTATGATGATGTGGTGTTTTGATAGATAATTGAAGACACTCATCACTGATCAACATGTACCATCCAGTTTCTTTGGATGAAAAAATATATCTGATGGATGAAAGGTTTAGGTAGTAAAGAGAATATGTGTGTCTATTAATCACTCTGTACTCATGCAGTTCACACATATTCAAATGAAGCTTGAAGCAGATGGAGTGTACTGGAGTTTATTTCTTCTGTGAGTTCAGTCGACTTTAAGACAGAATGCAGTAACAAAGGGGTGCCTGAAATAAAGTAAGGCAGACATAAAACTGGTGCTGAGTTGAAAGAGCTTTGAGAAGTGAGTCGTGCTGGAGAGGAAAGTGGGACTCCTCTGTGCCGCCTGATGTGTTTTTATCTGTTGGATGCAAAAATTATGTGCAGCCTAAGAGCCCTCAGTCTATCTGTGTCATTTCTATCCTTCTCTCATTTGTAATACTCTTGCTATGTTTTTCCTCTGCCCTCTGTTTTACTCTTTACTTTTTTTTAATTAATTTTAACGCTAGTCTTTCTCTTCTCTCTCTCTTTGTGCACATTTCCACATTTTACTTTAGCTCCTTCCCTGACAAATCTGTCCCCTCACATTAATAGCCTGAACTTTAACCAAAGAAGGAAAATAAGATCGAACTCCCACCCACTGCCTTCATCCTGACAGGTTAGTGCACTGATGGGAAACAGCATTCGTGTTAGCAGGTTTTTGAGGTAGTACTTCAAACTTGCTTATTAGTTCTCTGTTTTCCTTCTTTCTTGGCTTTGAAAGATTTATTCATCTATACCACCCACAAATGGATCAAAATCTCTTACTTGTTTATACAGACAGAGAAACATAAAGTCACTGCTCTGTTTTATTTCTGAGTGTATATCAAACTGCTTTGTGTTTTCTTCATTTTTTTAAATCTACATTTCTGTTTATGCTATGTTGTTCTGTCTGTAGTTCATCTTACAGAAAGACTTTTTCCAAAGACTTTACACATTTATGCTTTGCATTATTATCTCCATAGCACATTGTACTGCTTTCAGACACAGATCCCACTTATTTTGCTCTATGCAACATAGCAGGACAGAGTAAATGTGACCATTCAGACAGGCTAAAATAGTGCTAGCCTCCATTCAGATTCGTTTGCAGAAAACAGGATACTTCAGAACCTGTAGCCATGTCGTCATCGTCAGTCAAAGCTGGCTGAACTGCTCCTGTCACGTCTCTTGGATTCTTTATTCCTTATTCCATCTGCTTACAAGAGCAGCTATTTCCTCACACACACATTGCAAACAATGAAATATCTCCAGCTCTTTTGCACACTTTTTCTTCAGCAGTGAAGATCATTGATTTCATGGAATTTCCTTGAAGTGAATTCAGTTTGTTGACTGCCATTGACGCAATGGCAGTGAGCATTTGCATTGGAATTGACGTCAATGGCAGCCAATGAGTTAATCACTTGTGATCTGCTTCTCTAGATACCTCTTTCGCAGAGCTTTTCAACATTTGATTCGTATTTGGCTGCATCACGTACAGTGTCACCAGTCTGCCAAGACATTTTGTCTTCGACATGAGCAGCCAGCATTTCCATGATTTGAGTGTAGTTGCCTTTCCCTGCCGGCTCATTTTCCATATTTGCTCCTGAATGAGTGTTCTGTTGGATCATCATGCTGTTAAGTGCCAGGCACGATGACTATGTGATTATTTGCGTAACAACACTGCACCGCAAACTTCACAACATGCGAATTACTCTTTGTTTCAGACTCAACAGGCTTTAAAAGATTACTGTTTATCATACAAGGGAGCCTACCTGGTTGTCAGCCATGCTTGCTTTAACATTTTTGGATGCATTCTGGTAGAGCACCTTAGCACTGTACTGAGTTACTGATATAAGGTAAAATTAAAATTTGATAGAAAAACGCCATACAGCTTTATTTATTTAATGTATTTTGACTTATGACAAGCTATTTTGTTTGATGCCACACATGCTGTTTCCTTCCTATGAGTTTCCTTTCGAGCTTGTCAGTTTAATTTATGTGTAAGGCTGTTTTGAATTTAATGCTTCTTCTGCAAAGAGCTCTTTTAAGGCTGATCTAAGCATTAAAGTGAAGTGTGTGTCATGTCCTTTAAGCGACTCACTGGCGGTGTCAAAACCAACTGGTGCATATGTAAAGCCAAGCACGCGCACACAGACCCACATTCACAGCCAGCAATCTTCTCTAATCTTTCTGAGGATGGATTTTTATGGGTATGTATGTGGTTACAGAGTGAGTGAGAATCATTTATCTGTGCGTGTGTTGGTGCATACACACAAGCAGGCATATTTTTGGGCGTGCATACAGATGTATATATGTATTTACTTATGCGCATGTGTCATGAGTCGTTAAAGAGATGCTGTGTGATTAAATTATCCCACATCAGCACAAAGATTGGGTTACCCCCCCATCTGTTTTACAAGGCAGTGCTTCGCTGAGACTTCTGGTCTGTCACACTATGGGCCTGATTTACGGTCATGAAAGTACAGGGCAAATTTGCAGCGCACCTTTAGGTCACTTTGTGCTCAGATGATTGATTCATACCAGATGCACAAATATATATATATCAACCTCAATCACAAACAGAAATAGTAGTTTCAGTGTTATTGAAAATGGTGTAGACACAGTGGATCTCATTCATGAAACATGAGCATTATGGATTTATGTGTAAACTGTGAGCAGAGACTTTACAAAAAACAAAAGGAATAAGTAAGATTTTCATGATGACATTAAACTGATTGTTTTGTTATCTGCATTTTTCCTTCAAATGAGTGATCTTTAACCTTGCTCCCATTAATATTTCAACCAGTGAAAATTCAAAAACAATGTTTCCAAGGTCAGTAGTACAACATCTACTGTTTCTTTTTTCTTTTGTGCTATTTGAGGCCCTTGAAGACCTGCTGAAAGGCCAGTAGGAGCAGACTGCAGTTTCATTATGAGACCATTGAGAGCACTTGTAAAGACCTTGAGATGAATTAAAGAACACAAATACTGGGTTTTCATGGAGAATAAGACTCAACAGTACTCATCCTGTCAGAGGTGGACAGGCATCATAGAAAAATCAAACACATCTGCTTGATTAACTGACCCACTCACAGTGAATGAGCCCAGGAGGAAACACAAAATTTGTGTTTGTGTGCAGAAGCATCCATCCATCCATCCATCCATCCATCCATTATCTATACCCACTTAATCCTTTGCAGGGTCACGGGGATCTGCTGGAGCCTTTTCCAGCTCTCTTTGGGCGAAAGGCAGGGGTACACCCTGGACAGGTCACCAGCTCATCGCAGTGCCACATGTAGACAACAAACATGCACACTCACAATAAATGCAGATGCAGTTTGAGGAAAAAGTTAAAAGCAGTCAATTGAATGATCATCAAAAAGTGTGACATTCTCTTTGAAAGTAGACGTACTGACAGTTTGCTGGTCTTGAGTTTGAGGTGTGTGTTAATGCTGTGTCGAGGAGGAGAAACATCAGAAACTCTTTCTGAAAAACAAATGTTGCTTCTCATTAATCTGGAAAGGATGTAAGATCTTTTCCAAACAGTGGAGTATTTTACAGCGAGAAAGATGGTTAACAAGAGGAAAACAACTACGACAAATCATGCAATAGTCAGTCAAAGTTATGTAAAGAGGTCTGCGTATAAATGAATGACCACAAAGCTGAAGGAACTCAAGCAATGTTATAAAGAATTTAACAAAACTGCTCCACAATGATGTCATACACAATCATATAAAGTAATACACAAAATATCCATCCATCCATTATCAATACCCTCTTAGTTGTGTGCAGGGTCACTGGGATAATACAGAAAACAAGTACAAGTTATTTATTTCCGTTAGATTGTACACTAAGCATTCAGGGGAGTAAGTAGACTCAGACTTCTTTTGATTTCAAAATTGCTCTTTCATCCTTTCTCTTAAGCTGCAGTGGTGCATGTACTAATGACTGCTGTTTGATTAGATTATATGTCTGTGCATCATATCATTTATATCACCTCTTTTATCTCCCTTTCTCTTAAATGCTACTTTTCAAATGACTTTGTCTTTGAGTCTTCAAATTGCTTGTCATCTTTACCCATCACACTCACATCTTGCTTTAATTTTGAGAAACTGTGGTTCCTCACCCACCAAAACACAGGAATGGCATGAGGACTGCATTTATATCCCACTTTTCTAATCTTATTGTTCACTACAAGCCAAGGTCACACATACATTCATTCAGCACTTATTATTCTTTGCAAATTTTATTTCAGCAGCATGTGATTCAGTGTCTTGCCAACTTGATTCAACACTGTTATTTCTTGCTGTGCAAAAAAAAAAAAAAACAAATAAATGAATAAGTTAAAATCTTTCATCAAAAATAGGTCAGATATCCTAAGTGTGTCGCCTCAACTGTCACAGCAGCACTTTACATTTGCATTTATATGTTCAGTCTTGGCTGTACTTAGAACTAGGTGTGAATTTCATGTGCATAAGGTGTCACAGCAGCACGACGTATGAAAAAATGGTCAGAATACGTGCGGGAAAAAAGTATCTTGGATACCAAATATCTGCTTGGCAGTTTTCTGTGCTGTGTGTGTGTGTTTTATTTGTATTGATTTTTGGGGGATTTGCAGTGTTGCACAGGGACGTGCTTGATGGGAAAGCTGAGTATTCACATCTGAAACACTGAATCACCCGTCACATCACAGGTTTACACGACCACAAAGATGACACTCAGATTTGTAATTTCTTTCAGCTCTTTTCTTTTGCTCTTCCTCTAATACACACTCCAGAAAACACATCTCGTGTACAATTTAACCTGCTAAAAGGTGGCTCCTCGCCTGTGGTACATGTGCCTTTTAAACGTGTATGAGGCATTTTTGAGGGGGACTGTTAAGGGGTGTGGTGCCTGAATACGTGTGTGCACGCACGTGCTGAGTGACTGTGCTTTGGACTGGTGTTAGATCCCTAATGCTGTTTTTCTACTGTCCATACCGTAGTCACACACACACCTCCCCCTGCCTACCTCCCTTTTTCTTGCTACCTCTAATAAATAATGAATTAGTGGTAGAAGCAAGGAAATGTTTTTCAGGAGATGCCACCCAAGCTCAGTATAGAGTAAGACCTTACGTATCTGAATTCAGACCGTGATGAGAAACACAGCTTTGCTTTTAAGTTTGTGTGCTGTATGTGCACACAAAAGCCCATTCTTTGCCTGCCTTTTCCATGTATAAGCTGATCATGTGTGTACCTTTCTGTGTGCAGGCAGACTGTGTCCTGTTTGTCCTTGAGAATAACCTTTAACATGCCAACATCTCTCTAATATACACATCCCGTGTTGTTGTGTGTGAAAGGGTGGATATAGTGGGATTAAAAGGGATTAAAATGGAACTGCTGAGTCTAAACCTGAATTTTCCTTTTCTTTCTATCAAACTGTTGTTGGTGGATGTTTGCGTGTGTGTATGCTTGAGTTTTTTTCAAGTTTTTTTTTTTTTTAATCATTATGGCAAAAAACAAAAGAAAAACATTCCTGTATATGTCTAATTTTGTGTCTATCTGTATCTGTATCAGCAAAGTCTTAAATTACTCATTGGGTCGATGCAGAGTGGGCCAAGAGCCTATTAAACATGAGGCTGTTCCTATTTTAAGACGTGTGCCTTGAAAGATGTGTACCTGTTGGCTGGAGCCTTACGATGGCTTCCTCCTTTTCTTATTCCTACCCAGTAAAGCAGCTAGTAGAATATAAATGCTGCATGAGATTTGTGATAGGCATGGATTTCCAGGAAAGGAGAACAGTAAAATTAGAGAAGTGCAAGTGAAGAGCAGTCAAGGAATCTAATGTATCCACTTCTTGACACTGGCCTAAAGACATCGTTTTCTCTTTTTAATCACATTCAGTTGGTTTTTTTTGTTGATGTAAGTTACCTCCCATATAGATAATTCTGACTTAGAAAGCATAACATTATTAAACAGGCAGCAACAGGCACATTACACCAGTGAAGCCATGACAATGCTTTAAAATTATTATGAATATCCCGAGACAGGGAGTCCTGAACTGGAGATGCAGTACAAATATTAGCTGCTGAGGTTATTAAATTCAAAGGCTCCATGTTTAGAATCAGAATCAGCTTAGTTTGCCAAGTAACAAGGAAGTCTTTGCCAACTGTTGTCTCTCTGGGTTTTAATTGTGACTCTGGTGTGTGATGTGATAAACAGGTAGAAATGTAAAAGTGAAAGTAAAGGTTAAAGATATCACCATTGGTTTTACTCTGGACAGAGTTTCTTTTGCAGTACTGGGCATTTACCATTAAGATGATCTGATCAAAGACATTATGAAACCTTTGCCAGTGCTACTTATTTTTTTCATAAGCTTCTCACAAAACTGAACAAAATGTTATCAGAGTGTAACAGCTAATCCTGATCATTTAAAATGCAAAGCATCTGTTATCTTCCAGATCCCTTTATTGCCCCTTCAAATCAGTATGGATCAAGTGTCTGCAGCTTTTTACAGCTAAACCCTCTTGATTATGTAACGCAAGGTTGTTTTCCACCCCATAAAATAATTCATATATTCAAAACACTGCTGAACAATTACTTCCACAGGGCAATGGCCCACCATTACAGAACTGCTGTTTAAATGCATCCTCCCAACTCTGTTTCTTCTTAACTAGAACTTCCAGGCCCTGCCACGGCAGCCACTTCAAATCAGCAAGAAGCAGTACGTCCAAGGTAAGGTGCTCACACTCTGATTAACACACAAGCACACAGAAACACACACACAGAACCTTCCTCCCTACACGTTTCAGAGGGTGAGACAGTGATATATGCTGAGATGCGGGTACGTTTGTGGGCGGGGGCGAATTCTCCTGAGGCACACAAAAACTGATGAGCAGGCAGCCAGAGAAGACAGTTTATGAGGCTGAGGAACAGGTCTACAGCAGCACAGGGCTGCTCACTAAAAAGTGTCGAAGGGATTCTCTGACACTCCTGCTGCAGTGGCCTCTTTATGTTTCTCATCTTTGTATCTTTTGAAGTGTCCCTTTGATTTAAGCTTTATGATGATTAAAGCTACAAAACTGCATCTGTGTTTAAGTATATTATTTTTTTGAATAAGTATATATCAATTTTTTCATTCAGTTAAGCATAAGCCAAAGCATCAGTTATATTTTTAATGCCCTTATCTCAACATCATGAGTTAGTTATCTCATTACATTGAGATCCCATGGTCTCCTTGTTGTGATAATTCATTTGTGCTGTTATCAAAATGATGATTTTGATCATGAGAATATGAATGGATTTTCTGATCACATTGTAACAACTGTGGAAATTGACTGAGGATGAAAATGTCAGGTATTACAGGTTATCATGTCTTAAGAAAGTATGTGCCATAAAGTGGCACATAGTGGCAACTTTTAGCTTGTAGGATCTCCCATAGACATGGAGGTTAAGCTGTTTTTACTCTTGTTTGTTGTTCAGTCACTGTCTTGTTCTCTTCCATAATTCCTTTCTTGAGTCTCTTAGTCACTTCTGCTGTTGCTCTGTAATCTAGTTTCATGTGTGACAGTGGAATAAAGTGATATGCCGTTGTCGCGGGAGACAACGGCACTTGGGACTTTTAAGTTACCTTGGGTGGTTTTTGCCAATAATAGGGATGGAAGACAGTGTAATCTTGACAACATTTCCAAAAACTAATCAAATAGTTCATCAAAAGAAATTAAGTGATTTTTTTTTTACATGGAAAAACAGCAAATCTGTGGTGCTTTAAGTGCAGTTTAATGAAATGTAGGCACAGCTGTTCATGCTGAACTTTTTTATTATTTTATTCATTATTTTTTATAATTTTTCTTTTCTCATGTCATAACTTGCAAATATAGTACAAAAGCTTCACAGAAAATTAGATTTTTAAAACCAAACATTGGTTCAAGCTGGGTTTTAATTGTGACTAAAAATAAAAATCATGATGAGAAAAGAAAAATATCCAGACAGCTTTTCATATGAATGCATAGATACTTCAGAAATATCTAAGGAAATAAGAAATTGTGCTCGATGGATTGCTTTGCCCAACATTTTGCCCAATTTGGTGGTCTAGCTCTTTCCTTCAGTTCCCACATTACACTGCTAAAGATGTTTTAAGAGAGCATGAAGATGTTCTGCAATGATCAAGAAACCCATTGCCATGTAGCAAAGTTTATTCATTGACAATATAGCAGTTGTTCCTGGTTTTTTTAATAAAACCATGTTGCTAAAATAGAAATAATACATCTTATTATATTTCACGCTTAAATAGGCTATATCAGTGGTTCTCAAACTTTAAATGCTGCGTACCCCCTGAGAAACTGTTCAGCTCTCCGAGTACCACCATGATGACCAGTTTTAAAATATAGCCACATATGCCTTCTCAATTAGCTTTAAACACACAGGAGAGATGTTTATTCCTTATTGTGGTTATTTATTGTTACCTGAATTGTTACTTTACTGAATCAGACATTTACAACTGTTGCACTGCAACTGAATATGCAACAAATATTTGTTTTAAAAGACACAATTTTAATTATCTCAAGCTATACATTCATTTAAAACGTATTTATAATGCATTGTATGTTTCTGAAGTGAAAATGTGGAAAGTCATGACATTTCCCGCATACCACCAAAGAGCGCTGGTGTACCACTGGTGGTACACGTACCACTGGTGGTACACGTACCACAGTTTGCGCACCACTGGGCTATATGATGTCAGAGGTCAATGCTAGCTGCAAAACAGACAGACATTGACTCCATATATGACGTATTTGTTTATTTCTCCCCATTTATTTTATTATTATTGCAATTTTCAACTATGATATTGCATATCACATGATTATAATTGCTTTTTGAAGAAACTTAAATGATTACACTTACTGCAGCATATAATTTCAAGTATTTTTGAATTGAATTGAATGATTTTCTAAAACTGTGCAGCTTGTGAACACAAGTATCCACTTTGCAGTTTCAGGTTTAATGATATTCCAAGTGCTCAGTGTGGGTTCTGTGTTGCCATCCTTTCTTCTCTGGAAAATTAGATTTTTCCCATGCTGACCTTGTTAGAGAGTCACTATTTGATTAAAAGTTGTCATACTAACAAATGGTGGACATATTGCAGCGTGACTATACATTTAGGGGAACAGTTGGTGGAGAACATCACAGCACAAATATTTAAATACACACACAATCACAACACAGATGAAAAACAAATCATGGCAACTACAGATGCTCTTGAATATTTGACAGTTTGGAAATTTATATGAAGGGCAGAGAGTACGTTTTTCAATTTAAATCCAGAATAAAAACCATCTCCTCTTGTGTTCCTCACCTCCCTCCCACTCAGAGCATCTCACTTCACCTCACTGTTAATAAGCAGTGGAATTAGTCACTAGATTTAATCAGATTACAGAGTCAGCATCTTTAAAAAGCGCCTAGCAACAAGCACTTAGCAACAAGTCTTGAAACTCTTCAAAGCTTCCACTATGCTGATTTAAAGCAAATATTTTAAAAAAGAAGAAAGAAAAAGAACCTCAGGTACTGTGTTAAAATCGCAGGCTTGTCTTTATTTTTACTGAATATTCAGCCTTATGGTAATTTCATATAAATGCAATTTGAAATTTTAAAGATATAAAACTATTATGATAATTGCTAAAGTGCATGTTTATTTACTTTTGCTTATTTTCTATTTCATCTAGTCTGTTTGACGAATGAAGGTCAAGGCCCTGTACATTTATACATTTGCATTTATAGATGAATGTATTTCAAGTGTAATGACTCTTTTGTTAAAACTATTAACTATCAGAAAAGATGGACAGTTGGGATGCATAATACAAAAAACTGACCCAAGATACAGTAAATCCCAGACTATTCTACCAGATTCAGTTATTATACTCAGCAATCTGATCAATATATGGTCCATCTAGCTATGTTGTCATGTGTTTGTAACTGTTATAGCATAGATGTGCTTGACAGATGAACAGTTTCTAATTAAGAATGATTTTCCATGGTTTATGAGGTCATCTCTTATCTGGAGGGCATCACTTGAATGCCTGTCTGGTGCAGGGTAACTACATTAGCTCGCTGTCCCAAACACAGGAGGTTCCCAGAATTTCCCCATTTGTAAAGAGTAAAACATCAAAACGGGCCCATCCATCTGCAGGCATACCACATTGATTTTGCAGCACTTGCAACGTTGCAACACTGAGCTTTATGTTTAAGTTGTTTACTCTCTCTCTTTCTCTCTCTATCTCTCTCTCACTGTGTCAGTGTTTGCTCTTCTCCATCCCTGATTGAGCGATTCACAGGTGCTAGCATCAGCACCTCTGCTTCCCACTGAGTCAAATTTGCAGACTCATATATTGTCACCAAATCCTCCTCATCCTCTGTTACATCCCCTGTATCATCCCTGTTTCCACCAGCATTCCCTCTTCTATCCCTTTTACCCCCTATTATCAGTTACAGCTTTGTGTCTTCAGGTGAGAGGTGGAGGTACTTAAAAACAAGTTATTGCTGTGCCCCAGGTTGTGTCTGTGCACACAGGAGGCCACATTTTCAGTGTCAGCATCCGTGTTTGTGTGTATGCTTTAGAGGCATTTTCATCATGCTGACGTGGGATGGTCTGCTCAATGTGATGGCTGGTATCATTTCTCCTGTGCTAAGGTCAGCCCTTAGAAGCAGAGAGTGCAGCAATAGTCTGATCCTGATCAGATTTAGATTTTCTTCTAAAGAGGGATATTGCAGATTTACAACTTTACCCTTCATTAAGTCAGATAATATAGTGTTTGTTCTTCATATGGGTCTCCCAGTTGTTGATTATCCTCATTTTTCTTTGTAAATGTCTGTTAGCCGCACAAACACACAGACACAAGTTAATAAATCTAAATCACTATTCTATTATGCTATTCTGTGTGGCCAATAGATTTGTCTTTAATAAGCTTTGACAAACATCCATATATTACAAGCTTAGCTGCCATGCTTATTTGTGGAAGGTCATAGTAATTTAAATTTTATCTGCCATGGCAAATAACTGGTTTTCTAAAAGAAGTGAGAAATGATGGAGCATGACCCAGTTACAGTGGCATTTGGAACTGGCTAAGCGTTTGTGTCGTGTGGTTTGCAGTATTCTATCACATGGCACCGAGGTTTCCGATATGTCCCACAGTTTGATGTTGAGAAAGCTTGACTCTTTTAACTTGGAATAAGAATTAAATACGAAACATAAAAACTTGTTTTTACTTTGCTCCTTTAATCTTTTTTTTTTTACATATTAAAGATTAATGCAAATGGGCTCCACATAATTAGCATCTCATTGTTTATAGCGCAGTGCTTTACACAGAACACAATCGTTGTGAATTTAAAAAAAAAAAGCACTTTGCTTCCATAAGCATACCCTGTTGAACATATTGGGGGCAATGTGAGGTTCAGTGTCCTGCCCAAGGACACTGTGACATGTGGCGGGGCTGGTGGTCAAAGTCCCCGGTCTCCCTGTTGGAGGACAGCCTACTCTCACACTCTCCACTGAGTTAGTTTGTCATGGCCTCAGTTGACACTGAAAGGTCCTTTGAGGGGAGCAAGCTGTCAATCTTCTCTACCCTCTGCGTCCCAATCATCCATGATTTTAATAATTTAATAAATAAATGTCAATATGTTGTTGTAGATGTAATAAATGCGACTTTAATAATTTTAAATATATGATTAATTTAAATGCCTTTTCACCCTTTTTGTCAGGGAACATGATTCAAATGTATTGAGCATTCAAAGTTCTATTCTTAATTCTCACAGGAAAGCAGGAAGAGTTGGTGACTGTTCATCCGAGGTCTATGTTCATCCCTCAAGAGGGCTGGACCTTTGTTGCTGCAGGTAAGGCATTATGTGTTCATGTATCATGCTATTTTTATGCAGCATGATGATGTTAAATTATTCAAAAATCACTTGACCTAGTCACAAATGAATTCTAAGAACAAGGAAGCGGTCCTGTACTGCGGTTACAGAGGCAGTTATGGCTCAGTCTCGTGGGAAACATTGTGCACAGCTGTGTTTTACAAAAGCCAAATTATTCTCTTTGAATTTGCAATTGTTTACTTAAAAAAACAGTTGCATGTCTTACTGACATGACTTCAGTTGGCACCAAAAGGTCCTTTCAGGATGTATTACTGAGGAGAGCAGTGTCGGGACACTATCAGTCTGGAACAGCTTTGTGGGGAAAGGAGGGTGCCTGGTGGGCCTGACACATGCACACTTACATAACCAGACAGAAAAACAGGGTTAGCAGGAGGACAACAGCAGGATAAGAGAGAGGATCCCACATGTGCATACAACAAGCTGGTAGTCCGTAGCATACTTGCACAAGCAGGCACGCTAATGCCCACACAAGTACACACACAAACATACACGCATGCAAAACATCATCATCCAAAAGAGCTGGCCAGGTTGGCATGGAAACAACCCTCCCTAGGAAGCCCTTGCAGAGTTTAACCCTTGCATGTCCTCCCATGTCCTTCCCAAATTTTAATCGGCTGCTGTGTATGTGTCCGTGTTTCAACTGCTACTGCTTTCTACCGTGAAAAAGATGAATTCGGAGATGCATCAAAAGGTATTTTGTACCTGTGTGCTATGAAGCTGTCTGACTTCGATACTGTCTTGAGGATGTTCAGAGATCTAGTATCAGATGAATCCCATACAGGCCTATGAATTTAGCTTCACCAAATATAAAAGAAGTTCCCTGTTGCACATTTTAAAAACCTTTCCTGGAGCAGCCTGTGTTATGTGTTTTATTTTCTTAAATAAAGGCAATCAAGTTGAATTGAGCGAAGTTAGGCGAAAAGATGAGGAAAAACCCACGGAACGGTTTTTGATCAACCACGTACATGCGAGGAGGACTGTTGGTTGTATAGATGTGTCATATAGTTAATATGCAGTCAGATCTTGTTTCAAATTATAGGATACCTTTTTTGTAGTAAAAGCTACTTTTTAAATGATTTGACAAAGTTATAGCATGATGTGAGATGAAGATAAAATGCCAACAGTAGCTGGGTAATGTGCTTGGTTACCATGACAGTGGAGAGTTATAATGCTTCCCAGCGGAAAATAACTGAGAAAACTCCATGAGAATGGAGCAAAATGGGATTTCTTGGGTCCAGGTTAGTCTAAGGTCTCCAATCTCGGTCCTAGAGGACCAGTGTCCTGCAGGTTTTAGATGTTTCCCTCCTTCTACACACCCTGATACAAGTGACTGTGTCATTAACAGACCCTGATGCTGATCCTGATGACAAGATGATGACGGCCATTAATTAGGATCAGGTGTGTTGAAGCAGGGAAACATGAAAAAACCTGCAGGACACTGGCCCTGCAGGACTGAGATTGGAGACCCCTGGTTTAAGGCAAAAACAAATATATATACAGCGTATGGGGCTCCTCCCCTCCAATTTTCAGAATCCTGTTCAACCCACTCCACTTACATAGTGAGATTGTTTTTTTATTTTTTTTGCATGTATGCCTGTGTGTGAATTTTTTTCTTACCGGAAAACCACTCCACTTTGACCACAGCCCACAAGGGACAGTTGATACTGTCAACGTGCATGTTGTAGCTGTGCACTTAAAGGTGGGGTAGGTGTTGTTTTTTTGCAGCACTTTTTACAATATTGCCTGAAAACCTTTTCACATTCCCATTGCACCCACTGAAATAAAATGTTTGCAAAAAAAAACTAAATGTTTTGGTCCGGTCTAGAGGGTATAATCAGAGAAAAACTCTGACCAATCAAAATATTGATCATCACTATTTTGATTGGCTGCATAATACGTCCATCAAATATCAATGCACTCCCACCCACCCCTCCCTCCCTCCCTGTGGTTCATGTAGTCGTGAATCATGTGAAGGCGTGGTTTCGAGGGGTGAGCTGAAGAGGAGGAGGCGGAGCCTTTGGAAGGAGGGAGGGGAGTGTATATTTTCAAAATCTCACTTGAGTTGGATTGCTGGAACCATTTTTCAAACAACACCTACCCCACCTTTAAGCTTTATCTCAAACCTTCATGCCATATTGTACTGCTATGCATTTTCATCAGCAGCAGCAGTTCAGGGTGCCGTGGAAGACGTCCTTAAAATAAGAAAGTGCAAGTGAATATTAATGATCAATATACTTCATGTTATATAATTTAGTGTCTAAATTATGCATTCATGTTTCTTTTTTATATTGACTTGAGTTGTAAATAGAATTTTTAATGTTCATCTTTAAGGATCAGTCTATAGAGACGCTTTCTGTTGTTGAGTTATTCTTGTATAGAACGATGCACAGATTCCTGAATGTGACATCTTTATCATAGGTTGTCTATTAAAGGCCGTCCTTAAAGAACTTACACACAGTAGTACACACATGTGCTTTTTCAAGATCACAAATATACATGCATCATTCTGCACATGATTATTTTCTTATAATATCCACCTCAAAGTTCTCCTTCTCCTCTTTATCTGTGACACACACCCACACATCCTGGTCAGCAATATGTTCCTGAGACTGCCAGCCATGCTCGGAGGAAGTGTGATGGAGCTCATAAAGTATTAATGGATAATATCTTTAGAATCTCTCTCACTTATCTCAGCACAGCCGTAACCAGTTGTATCTTTTCCTCCGTGTTTCAACTCTCCACGACTCTCCTGTTAAGTTGTCTGTTCTTCATCCATCCCATTTTAGCCTTTACCTTTTTTTTTTTGTTGTCTGACCTTGGTTGAAGGGCAGATGGGTTTTGGTTTGACCTGCATTGTCACACGAACAGTCTTTGGAGTTTCTTACTGACTTTTCCTCTTTTCAAGGCTAAATGATTTTTCTGACATCTGTTTCACAACAAACTATCAGATTCACCTTACTGTTGACTAATACATTCATAGGTATTTCACTGCTCTGGGGCATAAAATCCAGGCCCTCACCGAACCAGGTATCCATCTGTCATCATCCTTAATTTCTACGCATCCATACAAAAACTTACTAAAGCTGGCTGCTTCATCCCCAAGTGAAAATCTCCCAATTCTACAACCATTTGGTGGAATATAATTTGATTTTCAAGCAAGACAGCAAAAGTAGAACTCTGTATGTGTTTTTGTGTGTTGGAGGGGGTTGAGCGAAAGAGAAAGGGGACGTGTCTCAATGTGTTTCAGATCACATCCCCAATACTGATGAGCTGAAGACTGTCAGTAAAGGACATGCTGCCCTAACACTGTGTTCAAAAAGCTGAGCATGTGCCTACTCTGTCTGGCCATATTTATGTTTATAGGCCTATGTTTGAGCTTTGAGCAGATTTCTGAAATGATTTGGGCTCAGAACCCTTTTTAGTTGATGTGTTTTATGCCATTTCTGTGAGCCTGATGTCTGAATCCTGTTTTTGACCTGCAATCACCTATTTATAAATGTACTAACTTGTGAAAATATTTAAATTCTGGATTAGTTTAAGACATATGCACATATTTAAGTGAACACATATCTCCTAAGTGTGCTTATCTTTTATGATGTTAGGCAATTTAATCAATTTAATTCAAAGAAGTCATATTGCATCCTTTTTCACAGTTTGTCAGAGTCTCCTGAGAGTTTAATGATCTGCCTGTGACATGCATTGATCAAAATGCCACTGAAGTATATTACAAAAGGCACTGTTTTCAGTTATGTATTTACACCTTCGTTAAAAACAGCTGATTATTGTACAGTGAAGTCAGCCACTTCCCCCCCGACCCCTCTTTCCATGGTGGGTTCACCAATTGCAGTTTAACGTAAAAAATCTAATGAAGATAAAGAGAATTAATCATTCTATGCTTATCTGGGTCTGTGACGTTGCAGAACCCTTGCAAATTTAAACTTGTCACTGAATGACATATTTTCAGACTCCGGCAGCTACAAGCAATGTGACAGGGTTGGGTTATGTTTGGGTTTTTGAGTCAATTGTCACAGAGGAAGAAGAGGAAAACCTTTTTTCCATAATGTTTCTCCATCCGGGCAGCATGGTGGCTTGGTGGTCAGCACTGTTGCCTCACAGCAAGAAGGTTCCTGGTTCGAACCTTGGCGGGGGCCTTTCTGTGTGGAATTTGCATGTTCTCCCTGTGCTTGCATGGGTTTCCTCCGGGTACTCCGGCTTCCTCCCACAGTCCAAAGACATTTATGTCCGGTTAATTAAACCCCTGCTAAAAAGAGACGATCTAGACAAAACACAGATGAACAACTACAGGCCAATCTCCAATCTTCCATTCTTAAGTAAAATATTTGAAAAGGCTGTTTTTTATCAGCTAAATGACTTACTAAGAAAAAAAAACTGCTATGATGTCAGGTTTCAGACAGCACCATAGCACTGAGACTGCTCTGACCAAAGTCATGAATGACATATGTCTGAATACAGACACTGGAAAAATATCAGTGTTGGTTTTACTGGATCTCAGCGCTGCATTTGATACAGTTGACCACATTATATTACCCCAACAACTGGAGGACTGGGTAGGTCTCTCTGGTGCTGCACTGAACTGATTCGAAACGTACCTGGAGAATAGGAAGTACTTTGTGCAAGTAGGCAGCTTTACATCTGACGAGACAAAAATTACACGTGGCATTCCCCAGGGTTCCATCCTGGGGCCTTTTCTGTTTAATATCTACATGCTCCCACGAGCCCAGGTTATAAAGAACAACAATATTAGTTACCATAGCTATGCTGATGACACACAGATATACAGTGGTACCAATACTTACGAACGTCTCTACATATGGAATTTTCAGGTTACAAAACTACTTCCAGAACCAATTAATTTTGTAAATAGAGGTACCACTGTATATTATAATGTCACCAGGAGACCGAGGCCCTGTACAGGCTCTCGGTAAAATTTTTACTGTTTTCTTTGTCTTTATGCTTTTATTCTTTTACTTTTTCATGCTTTTTTCCTTTTTCTGCAATGTTTTTAATGTTTTATGTAAAGCACTTTGAATTATTTTGTACATGAAATGTGCTATACAAATAAACTTGCCTTGCCTTAATTGGTGGTTCTAAATTGCCCGTAGGAGTGATTGTGAGTGTGCATTGTTGTTTGTCTACGTGGGGTGTACCCCTGCCTTTTGCCCGAAGAGAGCTGGGATAGGCTCCAGCAGATCCCCGTGACCCTGCAGAGGATTAAAGGTGGATTAATAGATAATGGATGGATGGATGTTTCTCCATCCATGGATAGATGGATGAAAATGTCTCCTTTCATGGGGTCTTCTGTTTGCAAGAAATTCTGTCAGAGGTATTGCCATTATATTTCTGTGGTAGCATAAATTGTGAAATGTACCAACACAACTACTCTTCTAAGATTCAATATTTTGACTGACCATCTGAAAAATAAAGTGGCACAATATTCCTATCCCAATATTCCTTGGGATAGGAATATTGCTGCAAACTGCAGCCTCTCTTCTGTTTTTTTTTTTTGTTTCTTTTTAACAAAGTCCTTGGTGCAAAATGTTCATCTCCAGTGGCTTTTCTGCTGTCAGGAGTTACATGACACTTACAATAGATGGACATATTGCTTTAATCCAGTTACAATTAGACTGTCAGTTCTAATAAATCTGCTGAGTGTCTCTAGATCAAGTGTCCTAATTTTTACATGATTATCTGTAGCAGTAGAGTTCTTTTTCACTCTAGGAGACACTTAAAGAAAGTTAAATACTTTAGCTTTGATTCCATCAGTTTTATTCTGATATTTGATGTTCTTGATGGTAATCTCTGTAGAGAAGGAACAATGATGTGGCTTAATGTGCAAGGAGAACATTATGAACAATTGGAGACAGTTTTTTTTTTGTGTGTATTATAAGTTCTGTATTTGTTTGATGGTTCCCAGGGTAAATTTCTCACATTTTCCTTTTAATTTAGCTGTAATAGAGCATGACCTGCTCAGCTTTTTCCCCAGATCTGTCATTTAAGAGTGCCATCAAAAGCATGTTGACGACAAGGCTCTTCTCTTACAGACAGGATCTGTTCCTCTCTACTGGAAGCAACTGTACTGAAAGCGCTGTTGACATGCAACAGAAAATAAATACATTTTTCCAAAAAAAAAAAAAATTTCAAACTGTGTCTTTGAAAATAAATATAAATGGACCTTTTTTCAATCTGACCACAATTGATTGTGATTTTTGTGAAAGGATGATGATGATGTGGATGTAAAATTAAGGAAATAATGTGTTTTTGTTTTTATGGTGAAGAATGAATTTAAATTTAGGGTACAGGCTGGTCAAAATCATAGGGTAAGGTAGTGTCCTTGGAGGCGATTAAAATCTTTTTATGTTTGCTGTAGACTTCTGCCAGGTGGAGCTGCGTCTGCTGGCTCACTTTTCCTCTGACCCTGAGCTGCGCCGCATTTTCACCAGCCCACAAGCTGACGTCTTTACCATGCTGGCCAGTCAGTGGTGAGTCTCCCTTGCTCAAATAAACACAGACATGCACACAAATAACCTTCATTTCCTCCGCCTCTGTTCTCCTTGTGAGACAGCCAGCTCCTTTACCTGTAACACACTAATGATCTTGTTGCCACAGCTGCCATGGCAACTGCTTTATTCTGTCTTCCTTTCGGGGTCAGGTCCTCCCTGGACTGGGTATCCTGGAGATTACAGTGTTTAGATTTTAAAGTGTTTTTTATCAGTGGTTATGTGCGTTTAGCACCTCCTCTCTTGCCAGTGTGTGTTGTGTTCAAATACAGTGCTCTCATCTTTCTGACCCTGTGTCTAAGATGTGTGTCTAACCTATACTTTTGGCATCCATCTGAGTCAGGTGCGCAGTTGTGGGTGGCCAGTTAAGCAGATTACCACATTAGCAGCTTAACTCAGCCTTTGCAGTTTACCTTTGTCATTATCTCTCTTACACCTTTAAGCAAGTTAAGTGGTATCAATGCAGCTATTCTCAGTTCACTTCTGGACACTATGACCATTTTCAAAACTGCACACTAATAGTGTTTAATGATTTTGCCAAAATGCAAGCAATCAGCAAGTTTGTGAGAAATACCCCAAAGGTGTTCTACGTCTGGGAAGATTTCCATTGTGAGACTGACCAGTCTCCGTTGCACACTATAATGCACTGTACCGCTACAGTAGAAGCCGGTCACAGCAGTCATGTGAGCAGCTTCCAGCTGTACTGTAGCATCGCCGCTTTTACGATGCCATACTACAGACTAACTTTCATTTTCATGTGGTTTTGTCTTCTTTTCTCTGCTCTTTCATTTACTTGTACTCTCTTTCAACCTTTCTTTTCCTTTCCATCAGTGTCCTCTTCTCTATGCACATTTTCTTAAATCCTCTTTAATTTCCCCATCTGCCTTTTACCAGTAATGCCATGGATCACTTTTTCAATCAGATTGGAACAGCTCTTACCAGACTGTTTCAGAAGAGGAAAGAAATCCTTTTAAAGCACTGGGTAAAAAAAAAATGCTGGGGGAAAAAAAAGAAATATTTTGCTTTGTTGTTTTGTTGTTATCTTTATGATGCACATATTTTCTTCAAACCCACAGAGCAATACTTTCTATGTAATTTTGCTTCCCTGTTTTACAGTTTGTTGGTGGCTGATATTATTGGTAAAACAGGAGAAAGTGTTAGGAAACCCAGAGACAGCAACTCACAAATAAAGTCTGCCAAAAAGTGTCATTTACCTGTAGAGCAGCAGGACTTTTATTTTTTATTTTTTTTAAAGCCCACAGTGGGGTAATGCCCAGCAGGGGGCAATGAAAATACTGTGTGGATTTTCTTCAGCCAGATACACAATGGGGGAAAATGCTCACCTGCAGAGCTTATATGGGTTCACTATTATTCACTCTGACATGTTGTTTAACAGAGAAATATGTGTCCGTGTGTCTGTGAGAGACAGTACAGCAGAGATACATGTTTATTTACTTATTTTATACTATAAACTCTGACATGTAACACTGACGTGTTAGAGAGGAACAGACATGCTTGTAAGTTTTAGCGTGTCTGCATGTGTATGTGTGTGTCTGTGTGTGAGATTCTCCATCAACCCTGATCAGTGGTGGCAGCTTCCCATACGCCCCTCCAGAAATGCCACTTTGCAGAAGTGTCATCCCACCCTGTTCGATGCCCAGTACTGCGCCTGTCTACAAGTCACATTACATAACTGTCTCTGTGTGTCCATGCTTCGTGCTCTCTCTCCTCTGTCTCTTTTTTTTTTTTAGTTCCTTTTCTCTTTATAGTTCATCTACTTTTTGGCTTTATATCACACAATTTCTTTATATTTCCTTTTTGTGATTTCTCTAATATGATTTTCATATTTACTTGTTATTTTATTGTTTTTTTCTGTTCCATGACAGTAAATATAAACTCTGGTAATAAAGATATTTAAACTTTATCAACCAAAGGCCTCAGTTACACGTTTACCTTTACAAACACCCTTCCAGATTTTGCCTTCAACATCTTTTCAACAGAGCAAATATTGAAGGCCTAACTTTGAATCTGATGTTTTTACTCTGAAATCACTTTGTTTAGGAATGAAAAGAGTAAAAATACTGCTTGTAAAGTTTATCATTTAGGAATATAAATACTCATGTCTATATATCTCTGTCACTCAGGAAAGGGGTAAGTGTGGATGAGGTGACTTCTGAGGACAGGGAGCATGCCAAACGCATTGTGTACTCAGTTGTTTATGGAGCAGGTGAGTACACATAAAACAGACTGCGAGAGGATGTAATTTTTACTTTTTAAAAAAAAAAAAAAAAACCATGATTAGTTATCTAAGTGAGAAGGATGGAAATGTTTAATACATTTTAAGATGAGAGACTTGTCAGTGTGACCCATTTTTAGATTCACACATACTGTATGTGCAAGCTTTCGTTGACATGCACGCTCACTTTTAGAAAACCATGACCAGAGTGGCACAAAGTGGTGTCAGGAAAGATGCTGATTTGTGCAGTTATGCATATTTCTGTGCAAGTGGACTTGGTAGGTGGTGGATAAGAGGCTTACTGTGGTCTATAATCTTTAGCTCCAGAATGTTTTTCATTTATCAGTAAATAAATATTGCTTGTTTTGTTTTGTAATGTATCACTCTATGCATACCAGTTCAACACATTTTATTGCAAATAGTCAGTTTAAACTCTTTGATGAAGTGATGTTTTTTGTGTACTAGATCAGATCTGCAAATACCATTCAACAATGACTTTCCCTGTAGATCTATTGTGCTTTTACAGCTGTAGAAGCTTAAATTTATTTCTTCAAGTTGTGAACTAAATGTGTTCAACAATATCTGACAACCTACTGAAGAACACAGGAAGGCAGTGAAGAACTAGACCAAGGGACACTTACACTGATAACTATGTAATAGTTCTGGGCATTGAGCATAATTATTGGTTATTATTGTAGTAATGATAGAGTAATTATTAGTATTTATAAGCATGATACATATATACCACAAGCATATGTGCAGCACATGGAGTTATACATTCAGTATAAAGCACTACTTCTTGTTTTTTTTTTTTATTATTCTGTGTGCTACACTTATATGAATCCAATAGAGTTTGACTGCATGTCAACATTAATGCTATATTTGTGAAATATGACTTTAATATGCTCATCTGACAGTGAGACCAAGACATGTTACCGATTATCATCACCATATGACATTTACTCTGACCCTCAAAAATATTCTGGGGAAAAAAGAAAAAAAAAACCCAGTAGAATTGAATTAAGTAGCTGTCACATGGTTTCCTCTGAATCTACATTTAGTAAATCAGGCCAGTGGTTGTTGATGACTTGTGACTGAATGGGCCATGAGTGCATCCAGTAGAAGCTGACGTTGATGCGCTCGCTGGTGATTCTGTACTAGCTGCAGTAACACTGAAAGTCAGTTCTTCTAAACACAACACGACACCTCAACAGCAGCAGCTGAAAATGCACATGATTAAAAGCTGTTCATGTGATACAAGTGGGGAGCTTGAGATGCTTGTGGGATAAAGGTCCCTGTTAAAAATTCAGAAAGAATATGGAGTGCATAAAGCAATGTAAAAGCATAGAGATTATTTAGATATGTTTGCTAAAAGAAAAATGTGAAAGGGCAAGTTGAGTACTTAATGTAGGGGAAAGGGAAAGTGTAAAGAACTTGTCAGGCTGAAAGAGAAATGCGGTGAGGAATGTGAGGAGGTCCTCATCAGTGTAGACAGACAGCTCTTCATGGAAAGATGCGTTGCTATGGTTACTGAATAACTAAAGGAAGCTTTTTCCACAAGACCATCAGGCCAGGGAGGAGGGGCACAGCAGTGCTATGGTCTCACATGTATACAAATAGGTCAACAAATAAGAGAGCCAAGCAATGATTCTGGGAAAAAGAGGTTAGACAGAGGTTAGACAAAGCTATGTTGTGAATGAAGAAGGAGTATATGAAAGAGAATAAGTTGATTTTGATTGCATTTTATGATTCATCACATTTCACTGAATGAATTGTCAATTGGTGGTGTTTTAGAAAATACCGGAACTGGCTACGTACCTACAGGCTTTTTATAACAGTAAACAGTTTTCAGCATTTAACATGTACAGTTTGAAGGATAGAACGGACAAAGGAAACAAGAGCAGTGCAGAAAAAATGAGAAGAAAGAAAGAGAGAAACAACATGAAGGTGTCAGAAGAAAAGATAAAAGAGGGCTAACTGAAGGGACAAAAGAGTAACGAGAAGCAGCAGAGGGAGTATCGGTAAGGAAGGTTAAAGTTCAGTCCATGTGCTGACTTCATTCAACAGGAATGTAGGGCTTCACACAAATACACAATCGAACCAGAGAAAGTGCTCTGGTGTATCTACACAACAAGCGCCTGTTCCTCATGCTTCCACAATGTGGATTGGAGCTCAACAGACACACAACCAACATGTTTCTGAAACAGGCTTGTCTTGGAACAAGTACCTTCCATAAAGGCATTTTAAATGAAATCAAATGTCTTCCGTCTCTTTGCTCAGCAAATTACTTTACAAAAACATTTACCTAGAAATTTGAGATTTTAGTCATTTTTATATTTTATTTATTTACATAATTATCAAAAGAGAATATGGATGTATTCAAATGTTATTTTGAAATAGTCTGTATGGCTGTTTTACTTTGTACATATATTTGATACTTAAATTATCAAATAAGAAAATACTGAAAAATTGGCATGAAAAATACAAAAAAGAGGGGGAAAAAAATCTGTGTTTTCTACATTTATTTTTACTTTTTTTAAAATTTAATTCCAGGCTATAAATGAGCTCAAACAATTTCTTGTTTTGCCTTGTGAACATCATTACACTTGCTCATACGTGGTGCATTGAACCTGTAACACAGGCCTGCAATACATCCCAAAAAACGTTTAAGTGAAGCTAATTTCGGCATTTAATAAGTTTTGAAAAAAAGCTGTATCAAACAGGTAATTCTGGTAATTCTGGTTTGGTACAAACCACTTCTCTGTACTCAGAGGCAGAGAGGGAAAATTTCAAATGAGAAATGAAGCAACGTCCCCATAACATGATAAATGTATTACCCTCCCAACTTTCTTTGGACTGAGTTTAAGGCAGTTAAACAGAAGAATAGAAGATTTATTAAAATAATAAACATCTGAAATTGCTTCTTTTTTTTTTCGGCTGTGACCTTTGATAAGTCCAGATATATGCCCAATCCAGTGACCTTTTCACATCACATTTATGCAAACTGCATATTAGACATTTTTTGGTTTCAAGGCTGATCCAGACGTAGAACGACAACATGTCTTTCTAGAGATGATCTCTGTTCTCTGGCTTTTCACTCTCCGTACACACATCTTTCTCCACAGTGGAGATCAAAAGAACAATGAGAAAACATTCTTTAGAATTGAGAAAGGTTGTGTGTTTTTGTTCTAATATGATTGGAGTTCCTGATTCATAAATCATACTGTGTTTCTGAGCACCCCGTAGTGCTCAAAAACACCTCCACACAGTCACCTTTAACTCGCCCTCTATACATTTGATCCTGTCCTAATCTTAGACCTCATTCCCAGATATGTTACATGCTGATCACCTGGAACACTTCTTGGAAAAAACACACACACACACACTCATTAGATATTTGTGCTCTCAGTTTCGTAATTTGTTGTTACATTCAAAAATATACCCCTTGTAGCCTTTCCCTGACCCACTGCCCTCATTCCCTTTCTCTAGTCCTCTTGAATCTCTCACTCCTTCCTTGGTGTTATTTATCATCCTCTTCATTTGTCTCGCCTTCTGGTCCTGTCTGTCTTCTGCTTACTAACCTCATTTAAACCTTACTCTCCTCGTCTGGCCTCTTCTATCTCTCCTCAGTCAATATTGTTCAGAGTTAATTTTGCCACGTTCAAATTCTTTTGGGTAAGGTGGACATGACGTTATTCCTTTTTTCCCCAAAAAAATTAATGGAATTCGTATTGTAGGACAGTTACAGATTTTATATATTCATTCAAATAAATGCAGAGAAGTTTCATGTGAATACATTTCTTAGGATGCTGAAAAAGGTCTTTAATATACAACATATTCTTGATTATTTTTCAAGTAGCAGTGATGTGAATGTGGAATGTGTTTAAAATTATTAGGTAGGTTTAATGAAAGTCAGAAGATTGCACAGAGTTCATCTAAGTCACAATAATATACAAACACAATGTGCTTAAGTTGATATTTTACAACTACAATTTCTCATATTTCATTGAACACAGCCATGAAACATTCACAGTGCTGGTGGGGAAAAAGTAAGTGAAGACTAATTATTTCACTGAAAGCTAATTGGAGCCAGTAGTTTGCTCAATTAGAGTCTAATTAATGAAATTAGTTTTGGTGGTGTGGTTTGGATTTACTTTGATCGATTAAAGAAACTCAGACATTTTAAGTTTGCTGTTTGTGAGAAGCATTTTTTGAGGTGATTCATGCCTTGCAAAAGGGGCTAAAAAAGGATGCAAAGTAATCTAAAAATGTTTAAGCACAATTAGACAAATGGAGACAGTTTGGTCCCGTTGGTGTCGATCCAGGTTGACTCCTGATGTCACAATGTAGAATCCTCCGTGACGTACGTATGAAGTATGGTTTGTTTTTTTATACATTATTTGGGCTTTCTTCGCAACCTCGGGAACCAGGGCAACTTGTTGTCATCAAAGGGGAACGTTGATTCCCAAGATTACAAATGTCAGGGTGGCAGGCCACCAGCTGAAGCTTAGTTGAAGGTGGGTGATGCAACAGGACAGTGGCACTACAGAATGACTTGAGAAAAAACAGAAACAAAATTCCACCTTTTAGGAGTGGCCTCCGCCAGAGCCTCGATCCTAACCCCACACATGTGCTGTGGAGTGACCTCAAAAGAGCTGTACACACCTGACATCCTTCCAAATGTGTCTGAGCTGAAGCAGCTCTGTAAAGAGGAGTGGTTTAAAAGACCTCCTGAATGTTATGCAGGTCTGATACAGAGCAACTGAAAGCACTTCAAGGGTTCGCTTACTTTTTCCTCCAGCACTGTGAACGTCTACTGGGTGTAATTCCTCAAAGCACAGGCAGATACAAGTGGTTGTCTCATGATAGGTTTATTTGAAGCTTAAGCTTCAAATTTACCTGTGAAAACTAAACACAAAGAATTAACAAGAAATTGTTAGCTCAACATAACACGTCCAGCATATGGATTAGCATTTTTGTAAATGTTGCTGTCTCTGGATTTTTGTAATCTTCCATGAGTTTAGTAAGGACACAGATACAATTATTTGTGTATCATCATCTTAAGCATTTAATGTTTGTATACTATTGTGACTTAGATGAAGATCGAATCACATTTTAGAACCAGTTCATTCCAAAGGGTTAACATACTTTATCTTGCCACAGTACTTAATAAAAAAAAAAAAAAAAAACGACTCAGTACACTTATATCTGTGAATAATGTGTGACATGCATCACTCTGTATTGCTCCTTGCAGGTCGTGAGCGTCTGTCAGGGATCTTGGGGGTGAGTGCTGAGCAAGCAAGCAGATTCCAGGACAGCTTCCTCCGGACATACGGAGATGTCCAGACCTTCGTCCAGAGAACCATCAGGCAGAGCCACAAACAAGGTCTGCGTACTTTCCCATTTCCAGTGAATTTCCCTAAATGGTTACTGAAAATGTGCCTGGTCATAACACTGCTTCAGTATGTAAATTAAATGTTGGATCATCAGAATCAGAATTATTAATCCCAAGCAGAAGTAGGTTTGAATAAAAGTTTAATCTTGTGGAAATTAAATTACTAGTAAGCAGCACAACCCAAAAACAAAAAAGAAAGTGTCCATGTGCATATGTCCAAGTCATAGACAAAGACATACGCCCTTTTGACATTCAGTGTGCATTGTGATTTTGCCCATATAAAGCACCCACATCTCTGTGGATTTATGTGTTTGATTTAAGATGTAGAAGATGTGCTTGCACTGGCAGGGATGAGACAAACTGCCATGGGTCAATACTTGACGGGGGTGGATGGAGGGAGGGCGGACTGATGGTTCAGACAGGACAACACTCTATTTATATTCTGACTGAAGTGCCAACACAGCACACCTGAGACTTGGAACATGCTCACACGAAATAGTGTAAAGTCTGCACTATAACCCTCACTGCGCAAGTACATGAGCCAAGTGTGGACGATGAGCAGGATGACATCAGAATGCACCAAAAGAGTTGCTCAAACCTTGACTCAGAATCCGAGGGTCTAAACCCTTCACAGCATTTTCTTATATGCTCTGTGTTGGTTTTCGTTTTGCTAATAAAACCTCAAATGAGTTTCAGTGTAAAGCAGTTAAATCTTTATTAGCAACCGAGAAAGATACAGTTGTACTATAGTGTTTACCTCGGTTACTTTCTCATACTGTTGCTACACTGAAAGGCAGTATTAGTCATTTTATCTTAGGATATCAAATGTGGAAAAATAGCATTGCTTTGTTTCAAACATCAAGAATTACATCAGGGAAGAAGACATTTTTATTCCAGCTGCAACCCCAAACACCTGGTCTGCACTTGCACACGGAAAGGTGCTACATCACCCACAGCAACATTATCACTGGAGACAGACTCCACTCCTCACTCATCATGTCTCCTTTCTCTGGAGACAGCTTCCTAATTGAAGGGCTGAAATAAAATGCTGTTCACAGGTCACGGAGGCCTCCTCAGTGTCGGAGCCAGAGTGATGATGCACTTCACAGTCAGCTTTAGCTCAGCTCACGGTGATGCTCCCATCAGAAACTGTGCTGGGGTTTCTCTGCCTCTTAGTCTATCTGGTACTTCATTCCTTCCATGTTCTTGTCCATGTATCTTGCTTCCTTTTCCTCTCCCTCATCCAATCACTGTTTCCAGATTTTTCTTTTCTTTTGTCCCTCCTTCATTCCACAGCCAGAAATTTGGCCTATTAACAAAACAATCTTCTGTAATCTATAATGGCTGGGAGAAGAAGTACATTTTTACACCAGAGTCCTCTGGCTGCCTCAGGTGCTGTGCTGTGACTCCGTCAGCAGGGATTAATATGCACTGTGGCCTCTTATCCACTCTGTACCACTCTGTTTATTGTTATTGTCTGATACAGCAATATATTTTTTAATTTTTTTCAGAAGAATGGATGCTGGCAGAGAAGGCAGAGACAGCGCAAGCTCAGCTATTGTCATATTTATTGAAAATGTATTGAAAAGGGGAATGTAAAAGTGAGAGCTGAGACCAGAGCTTTATTGGGCACTTAACATACAGATGGGAACAAAACTCTTGTTTGAAAGGCAGTGTTACCAGCATTTTAATTGGGATCATTTCATTGCCAGATTAATTTTTTCACAGGTGGTTCTGTCAAACATTTTATATCCTTCACATCTTACATTTTACCTTACTCTTCAGTACATTATGAAGTATGTCCAAAATCAGTGCGACAGTACCAATAAAAACGCTTCTCCTTTGTCAATATATATTTTGATATGATCTATTTCTGCAAAAGTAGACAGAAAAATATTATACACTTGAAAACTTTCTTTACTTTTTACTCTATATCAGAAAAATCCCATAAGCTTTAAACAGACAAGGCAGATTTAATTGTTCATCATGTATAACACACTAAAGCAGTTTTTAAAGTTCTTTACATCAAGCATTAGAAAGAAAAAAAAAGCATCATAAAATAGTGTTACTGTTAATAGTTACATTGGGCTCGTTATTACCTGTCACATTACAGCCTGATTTGGCGCTCTTTGTAACAATCACCTTAACTCACTGAGTAATATGATCAAAATTAGTTGCGAAATCAGTGGATTAGAACAAGAATCAAAGTCGTATCAATAGCAGAAAGGCCTACAGATCGTACATACAGGACACAAACTTGGTCTCATGGTCATGGTCAAAATTATTTAGAAAGAACATCTAAAACATGCAAGACTGGCCAAAGTGTTTCTATATTTGGTCCGACAACACTTTGGCTTTAATTATACAGTTATAAAATGTCTTCAATCCATATACAGTTCATCAACGTCCCAATTAAAATAAATGCCAGTCTGTAGGGCACAGTCTTGTTGGAGCTGGGATGCCGGCAAGGCTGTCCACTGAGTCCCATCCTATTTGCATTATCTATAGAGCCGCTTGCTCAAAAAATTAGGGAAGACCCAAAAATTGTCGGAATTTCATTCAGGGGGAAAGTATACAAAACATGTCTATACATGTTTAGTCTATGTCTATGTGTAGTTTCATCTAATAGTGGCCTGGAAAGTTTCCAACAACTACAGGAAAGGCATGATTTAGGGAAGCAGGATCTCTATAGATATTCACAGCTCAGGCATCATTTTGATAGAAATATTAAAACATCTGATGAGTGTGACAGGGACCTCATTAACATTGTCGTTGACACCTATAAATGTAAAATTTACCCCAAAAAAATGGTTTCCAGAATATATTTAAACGTATAGGCCTACAACAACAACAAAAAAAATCAACATTCTATGTTAAGTGTACCTGGGAGAAGGAAGCAAATATAACATTGACAGAGGACGAGTGGTAAACATATGTCAGTTTAACTCCTCTACCACCAGTTCAGGGCAGTGGAGGGAATATGCATGGAAGAATATAATTAGATATTTTACAACGACGAGAAGAACATATCAACAGAACAGCAGAACTGAATCTGGGTATTGTTGGAGACATTGTTATAACGTGATGGCTGGTCACTGTCATATCGTTTGGTGTTGCCCGGTAATCCAACCTTACTGGTTAGGAGTAGTTCAAGGAATAAAATCAATTCTTGGTTTTTAAATTGAGTATAACTTAAACTGTATATTTGTTTAATCTACCAACTGAACTCAACCCTCAGGATAAGTACCTCCTAAAAATATTGCCAGCAAGAATTCCCTAACCAGGAAATGGCTTAAGAGGGAACCGCTGACTGTGAGACAGTGGACAAGCACTGTGAAAGAAATATACCCTTGTTCTGTCTTCACACTTGTTTGTTTGTCTGCAAGTTTGTTTGGGGTTTTTATCTTTATTTTTCATTTTTCATACACCTTAAGTTAAACCTCCCTCGGTGGCTTGAATGTTCTGTATTGTTAAGTTGATGTGTTTTATGTTATGTTCTTTATATAATATATATATAACCCTGTGTTAAAAAATAAAGTTTAAAAAGACTGGCCAAAGTGTTTAACAGGCAAAAGGAAAGCAACAATATACTGGTAAAAATTATGCACATCAAGACAAACGGCAAAAATACACCAACAAATATGGATTTTTAAAAGATTTAAAAGTTCAGCTGCTGCCACTTGTTTTTGCTGCAACACTTTGAGATTTGCCTGCAAATCTAAAGTGCAATACAAATAAATGCTATTATTATTATTGTCGTTGTTGCTATTCAGCTTGAATTCAAAGCTGAACAGTAAAAATGAGTCTTGAGAAAAGATTTGGATGTAGCAATAGATCCAGCAGTTCTTATTTTGTATCGGTAAACTGTTTCAAAAAATGAGTCTGCTGCTGAAAAAGCACGGTCACCTCAGTTTCTGAGTCTAGATATGGGAATGTTAAGGACCATCTGGTTGGACGACCTCTATGCTTTGACAGGAGTATGAAGGTGAATAAGAAATGAAGTGGTGGCAATCCATTTAAAACCTTAAAAACAATCGAAATCTTGGAATCTATCCTGAAGACAAGAAGCCAGTGGAGTGCTGCCAGTATTAGAATGACATGCTCACTTTTTCTTGTCCCAGTTGAAGCCAAGGAAGAGATGACTTCTAAAGCCACATACAAAGGATTACAGTAATCTAACTGTGGTCATTTATGCTTATTTCAAAATCATTATAAGATTGTTAAGGCTTTACTTTGTCCAGTACTTTAACAGGAAGAAGCTTGATTTTAAGACATAAATGATCTGTTTGTCAAATTTAAATGTCTTGTCAAAACTCACACCCAAGTTTTTTAACAAGGGATAAGAAAATTACTCCAAAGGGTCAAGACTGTCATCTGAGTCCTTCAGCTGCTCACCGCAGCCAAAACTAAAATCTCTGTCTCTTTTTCACTTAGATGCAGAAAGTTCAGGCCCAATTCAGATCAGTAAGGCACATTAAGAAGGACTGATCTGAACTGGAATTTGCATTGGCTAATATATTTGATGTCATGCGGCAAACAATGAAAGGACAAACTGCATTTTCTAAAACTGAACCCGAGGGGAGCATGTGCAAGGAAAACAGCATTGCACCCAAAATGGACCCTTGGGATGGCCCAGAAGAAGAAAACTCACTTATCTCCCCATTTGACTGGTTTAAACTTTACCTCTCAAGCCGCACTTAGTTTATCCAGCTCAAATCTTTCACATCACAATCATCTGCTGTCATCTCTGGTGTGCCCAAGGGCTCGGTCATGGGGCCCCTCCTTTTTATCATCTACCTTCTTCTCCTTGGCCATATTTTCCGTAAATATAACATAAATTTCCACTGCTATGCGGACGACACCCAGCTCTACCTCTCCAGTAAACCCACTCCCAACCTCCCACCCTCTTCCCTCACCGACTGCATCACAGAAATCAAATCCTGGTTCACATCAAATTTCCTCAAACTCAACAATGACAAAACTGAAGTTCTCCTCGTTGGTACTAAAACAACATTATCTAAAACTGACAAGCTTCTCTCTCACCATTGATAACTGCTCTGTCTTCCCCTCCCCTCGGGTTAAGAGTCTGGGTGTCGTTCTTGACAGTACTCTATCTTTCCAGTCTCACATCAATGACATCACCCGATCTCCATACTTTCATCTGCCCAATATTAACCGCCTTCACCTCTCCATTTAAACAGATGTTATATTTACCCCCCATACCATTGCTATCCTCCTTCACAATTCTCGTCACCTCCATAAGCTACAACTGGCCCAGAACTCAGCTGCCCGTATCATCACCAGTACCCCATTCCATCCACCACATCAAGCCCACTCTGCTGCAGCTACACTGGCTCCCCATTAAACACCGCATCCAGTTCAAAATTCTCCTCTTAACATTCAAAGCCATCCATAACCTCGCCCCTCCATACCTGTCTGACCTCATCTTTGTTGCCACTCCCTCCCGTGCCCTTCAGATCCTCTACTTCTATCCACCTGTCTATCCCCTCTGCCCGTCTCACCACCATGGGGAGCAGGGCCTTCAGCTGTTCTGCTCCCCGGCACTGGAACTCACTTCCACCAGAAATCAGAAATTTGGACTCACTCCCTCTGTTCAAAACCTCACTCAAAACTCATCTGTTTAAATCGTCTTTTTCACTGCCCTAACCACTGCACTTTCAAATCTTAACCCGTCTCCTCTAGGACTGTATTTTTATATCTTTATTGTGTTTTGTTTTAACTATGTTTTAATACTCTGTATTGTGACCTTGAGTGACAGAAAGGCGCCTTTAAATAAAATGTATTATTATTATCTCTAAAAAAAAAAAAATCCATCATCTATACCCGCTTAATCCTATGCAGGGTCATGGCGATCTGCTGGAGATCTGCTCACTTCGGGTGAAAGGCAGGGGTACACCCTGGACAGGTCACCAGTCCATTGCAGGACCACACGTAGACAAATCCCACATACATTCACAGTCACTGCTACTTAGAACCACCAATTAACCTAACATACATTTTTTTTGGACTGTGGGAGGAAGCTGGAGTTCCCGGAGGAAACCCATGCAAGCAAGGGGAGAACATGCAAACTCCACACAGAAAGACCCCTGCTGATATTTGAACCAGGAACCTTCTTGCTGTGAGGCAACAGTGCTGACCACAGAAAAAAAAATCCTCTGTCAAATACGACTTGAACCAATTGAAGGCTGTGTCTTTAAAGCCTAAACACTGTTCAAGACAGGATAAAACAATGGTTGACAGCATAAAAAGCAGAAGTTGAAATCTTAAAGTACTGATACAGAGGTTTTCACGAATCAGCACTTAAAAGACGATCATTAAAAACTCTTTAAAGGGCCATTATGTATGCATTTAGCTTCTTTAAAATCGTAATAAAAGTTCTTTTTGATGAATTGCAGTCCAGCCATGTGTTAATAGGTTATCATTATCAATTACATTGCAACACAGTCTTGTTTTTTTTTTTCAACAGTTTCCCATCAAATGTGCTACTTATTTATCCAAACAACTAATCATAAAAACACACTGAAAATGAAGAATTGACCTTCACAGTATTGTGCCACCATGCGTCGAGGTGCGAAAAACACATTCTTTTTCCAGTGGTTCAAAGCCATACCTGTCCATAGTTTGAAACACCATTTGTGTGATGTGTTATCACTGACACAATGTACATGGCACGCCACTGTCGTTGGGCCCCACAACAAAGATCACATTCCTGGTGTAAAGGTCACACGAATATGTCACAGGTCAACTCACAAAGAGTAAAAGGTTTGTGTTTGTCACTCTCTGTTGTGAGCTCATTTCTTATGCATTAATGCTTGTGTGCATGATTGTGTGTTCTGGGAAGAGGGTCATTCAGGTTTCATGCCCTGGTTGACTTAGCTCATAGTAAGGGATACATGAGGGATTAAGCTGCAAAGCCTGCTCCATTGTCCAGTTGGTGGAATGCACTAGTCATCCGTGTGTGTGTGTGTTGCAAATCTGCATATTAGTGTGTGCTTGTGTATAATGCATCACATAACTGGACATGCTTGCATTGCCTTTCTTTGTGTCTGTGCATGTGTTGCTTTTTTACCCCTCTCTTTTCTCTATTTTTTTCTCTATTACTCAATCCCTTTGCTTGTGTGTGTGAACTGTTCAGATACCAGAATTTGGTGTATAGACATTGCACACTTGAATGAGTGTGTGTTTGTGTCACTGTAAGCAAGCTTTTACCATAATCATCAACAATGCTTTCGCCACAAATGGCTTTTCGTGAAAATGTCCTCTTCAAATCAGGCTTTCCAGCTTGTTCAGAACAATGTGGATGACCCACGCTGGGATGTTTCCATCCAGGAACTGATACCTAAAACAATTAAAGGACTAAATTTCATTCAGTGAACTGTTCTTAAAGTTGTTTTATGTCTTGAAGGTTTTTATAATGAGTCTTGTCCTTGGTTTTGGATGAGAATCCTCAGTTGTAGAAAACCATTTTATACATCAAGTATGTGCTTTAACCTAATATGTCTTAAGGCTTTGTTTATAAAAGCCATCTAAAATATGCGCATTTGCTGTACTACAAACACATTTTTTTATTATTATTATGGAAGTTTAACTTAGCTGAAGACACCATATAATTTACAATGCAGAAATATATTGTGCCAAGAATAATGGCTGTTAGATTACATTCATAATTATCCTGTATTTTTGTTTAGGCTACGTGCTGTCCATCATGGGTCGTCGCCGAAACCTCCCCAACATCAACTCTACAGACTGGGGTGTTCGCATGCAGTCGGAGAGGCAGGCTGTCAACTTTGTTGTCCAGGGTAGGGCCATATTTGAGTGTCTTCATTACTAATTTCTGCCACCCTGACAACGGAATCCAAATTAAGTGGGTTTCGATAAATAGATTAAATCTGCTTTAATTTCTAAAATATTAAAATTTTGACCACCTCTGTATGTAAAAGTTTTAAAGTTTATTTCAGCTAAAGCATAATTAGATTTTTCTATGCAACAGTTCTCTTACACACTGGATTTTTCAAAATTATTAATTCATTAGTAAACCGTTTTCCAACAACACCTTGAATTCTTCTCTGCTGGATGTTGGAGTGAAACAGTTGTGTGTACGAATGTTTTGTGTGTGATTAAAGGTTCAGCTGCTGATCTCTGTAAGATGGCCATGATCAGAATCTTCAACCTGGTGTCCTCCTCAAGCCGACTCTCTGCCAGGTACCAACACAAAATCAGGCATTACAGCTTAAATTGCCCCTTTACTTAAAACTACAAAGGCAATATTTGATCTTGCTCTATTTATGGAGTGAGATTACCAAATCTGTCTCACCAGAACACATAAGCAATACTCAGTGGTTTGACAGCCAACTGAATTAGATGAAACGAGGAAGAGTCCCAATAAACTGCTGCCAAACATTTAGATAGAATAAACACAACTGAAGCAAGAGCCAATAATGCAAGAATTAGATGTTTGTCAGGAGAGCAGTGTGCAAGGAAAAGGGTTGATTTGGTTGAAGCATTCATTGTGGTTCATTAATAAAGATAAAACAATGCTATGCTGTAAACAGTCACCAGTGTTTTATGCATTTATAAATGTAAATGCAATTGTAGGCTTCTAGCTCAGCTCCATGATGAGCTTCTGTATGAAGTGGAGGACTCGCAAGTGGAACAGTTTCGCAGGTATATTATCTACATATACTAGTATCAAAAACATTTAGATGCATTGTACATATCCCTACACGACTTTGATTAATAAAAAGAAAAAAATTACAAGGCATAAACATTTAAAATTCTTTCCCATTGTTGGAGGTTATTCGGGTTCATTAAAGCATGTTCTCACCACTGAGCACTGAATTAATCGCCTTTATACCAATATGTCTGTTATGTCCCTGTCTACATTTGTGTGCTTATGCTAACGTGCAGTTCTGGTGAAAACCACTATGGAGTCCCTTCAGCACATCGACCATTTAGGAGTTCACCTTGAAGTGAGTAAAATGAAAGGAACCTGCAGTTAAAATCATAAAGGACTTAAAGGAGGCATATTAAGGAGCTATCCACTTGACTCAAGTGGTACTGGTACTTTGTGATGCACTTTTGTCAATATTATAATGTAGTTTTTTTTGTTCTTGTGTTATTTACATTACACCAGGTGCAACAAAATGCTTCCCCTCACATCCATGTCAGCTGTCATGCTGCTCTTTGTTCACTCTGCCACTCACTGAACAGGCTATGTTTTGAGTAGGCAGCTGCCAGATCGACAGTACTTGTTCAAATTAGCTTAACAATTAGAAGAAAAAAAAAAACCAGAACAAAACCAAAAGTAAGGGGAAGCACTCCTGCTCTAAAGGTAGGAGCTAAGAAAAAAGAGAAAGAAATTGCTTAAAAAGGTTTCTGATCCCTATGTGGCTGTAGTTCCTGTACTACAGACATAAATGAAAAACAGTAGATTCTCCTAATTGGTATAAGAACGATGCAAAAGTGAGAATTGCTCTACATCAAGCACAGGCTGCATTTTGATATGAAAACGTACTTTTGATGTTATGGACACAGTAATCCTTGTGCCTGAGTCTGTTGTCTACAAGTTTCCCTTCCATGGTGCAAACATCAAGGAGGGGATTATTTTATTGAATCTCTGTAAAGGAACTTGCAAAGAAAACTTGCACCAGTTTTTGCCACCAAAAGAAGCATGATGTGAATTAGCTCTTGACGTGGCTGACATAGTTGTCAGGGGGGCTGGAATTTCAGAATGTGCCATGCAATACACACTGCACTAGGAGTTATTGCATATATGCATAGATATATGCATATATGCAATAATTCCTAGTTCAGTGAAAAAAACGTAAATGTGGCCCCATGTTTATATGTGCATTTTCCCCTTTTTTGGAACAATAGCTACATATTCGGTTTCAATTATTTCGCATATATAAGTAAAATACAATAAAAAAAACTGAATGTAGTTAAACTGAAGAGTGGAATGTTATGACTCTCATGATGGTGTTAGTTTATTAAAGTAGACCCAGTAGCTTTTAAAACAAGCATATAAATAGGTAACTGAATGTTTTTTTATCTATATCAAGGTATATATTCATACTCGTATGGCCTGTTTTACTTCAAGAAACAAGGTGCACATGTGTCATCGGTAAACTCCATGATCCTGATTACCAATGTGTCTGCTTGTTTGCAGCTTTTACCCCATGTTCAGTTAAAATATTGTAACACAGTTTATGTGAATTGACCCCTTTGGTCCTCATGGAATTAAGCTAGTGGCACTTGTGTTTGGAAATCAGCGCCGTTTTAAGGCCTCACCTGTGTGTGTGTGTGTGTTTTCTTTTTTCATCTCAACAAAAGTGTAGAAAGTGAGGAAGTTAAAAGCGAAGAGTCTAAACGGTCACCAGTGGCTGCCTGCCTGACATGTCCACACTCGTCTACGAGAACACTGACTCTGTTCTTCTGTATGTGTTTCCTAGGTCCCCTTGAAGGTGGCAGTCTCCAGTGGCAAGTCTTGGGGATCCATGTCTGAGCTTAACATCCCTCTAAAGACTCTTTAAGACCACCTCTTCCTCCTCACCTCTACCACCTCACATATCGATCTTAACTTCTTTTTTTGCCATTGTCCTAACATTTTTTCCTCTCATTTCCGCTTGGTACGGTCACACCCTTCTAAGCTCTCTCATTCTCTTGATCCTTTTCTTCTTCTCTCTTACCGTGTCCTGCATCCACATCTCTATGGAAACCAGGCAGCTGCAGCTTCCAGTTTTCACTTTCACTCCATCCGTATCCGGGGGCAACAGCAGTAGCCAGAGACTGGATTATACCAGTTCTCCTTTTTTCTCTCCACATCCTTGTCATCTCCTCTCATCTAATTTTGTGAATCTTTTTTGGACCATAAATGTTTTTGCTGTTTTAAACTCAAGACGTAGTTTCATATTTTCGAGGGGGCTTGATATTCACTGGTTCATAAAATTGGATTTTACTGTTTTAGCCAAGTGTCTTTATACCTAAAATAGGCATATTTTGTTTTACACAAAAAAAATTGTCTTTATGCTTCATTTATGCTGAATAAAATTTGTGAGCTGATCCCAGCATTGACCTTTCTCACCCGCTTTCATTTCGTCACGTCAGGCATTTATCTGAAATGAATTTCCTGAGCTACTTTCCCTGCTATATTGTTGCATTTTTATGAACTATGCTTGAATAAAAGGTGCACAACAACAGAAACTCCACAATAATTTTAAAGATCCCGTGACCCATGATCAGCCAATTTCTAGCCTGAAAAGCACCATGAAGCCTTAATGACCATTTTTCCGAGTGGCTCAAAGCAGATGATGTAATTTTGTTCAGCTGTGAGCATGCAGTTCTTCGCCATCTCCAACTAATCTTTTATCTGCTCGTTTGGCTCCAGCCCACTCACCCTTTTTCTTTGTTTGTCTTTTTTTTCTCTCTCGCACACACTCACACACAGTCCACAGATACCCGTGCGCACACATCAGAAACACACATTCAGAGCACAAATTCAGCAGCTTCGAGGCACACTGACCGAATTTCCTTGTGTCTGACAGCCACACGAAGACTCTTTTTGTACCTTTTCACACTGTTCTGTTGTTATGACGCACACAAAATGAATGTGAAAGAACTATGGGCCTAACGCAGGTGACATTTTAAACAAAGTCCAACACCTTTTACAAAGTTGAAATGTCTCGTCGTTTTGTCTGATGGTTATTTGAGTTGTCACTTTTTAAATCTGAACAAATGTGGTGTGTGGAATAATCAGCAGCTCTCCAGACGGTTGTCTTGTGCTTAAACTATTCGCCAATGGAGAAGCTTTTCTCACCCGGTCAGTATGAGCAGATCAGAGTCACAGCAATGGACAGTGTTATGGAAATTTGCCTCCCTTTTCTTTCTTTGTTCAGTGGTTACCCCCCACCACCCCTTTGGAATGGAGACGTCAGACTGGTCTGTGCAAATTTAACAGGGCTCTGCACTTTTTGGAGACATGTTCAAAGCTGCACGCAGGTAAATCAAACACAGACGAAAAAAAAAATTTCAGTTTGTCATAAACTTGTTAAGACATCAGTTAATTCGAAGCCACTGAACAGCATGCAGCAGCGTTGCACTTTTGCCCCATATTGAGTTAGATTATTTTTTATTAATATATTCTCACTATATTGCCAAATTAAAATGCAAAACTGTATAAATATCTTTTTGAAAATGTTCATGAGGTTACAAGCCTTTTCATCTGACTGTGTGGCACCCTCAGTTTAATGGCCTGTGCCATCAATAGAAGCTGTGTTCAGAGAGCACCAGTGAAGATTCAGTTGTCAAGGGCAACAGCGTGAGCTTTCCCTTGCTGCCTTGAAATGTAAGAATGTAATTAGACCCTGCAGCACACATCCTCATGGCTGCAAACCCTGACGTATATATCTGATGTATATCTCTTTATATCTAATGTTTACCTCAGGTTATGGTCAGATTGTCTTATTTCTCTTCTCTGCTTTTTAATAGTGGGGGGGTACGACACATTTTACTGATGCAGCATGTAAAAGCTTAATGCAGCGGGGTTTTCTTTAATTGATACAATATATTTACATCCATGTTTCAGTCATCATCATAATGCAAGAAATCCCATCTTTACATCTGTACAATGTTCCAGTTGTCATCAGTATAAAAGAAATGGTTAAAAGTAACAATAATAGTAATCCTGGTGTGATAATACAGCAGCCTTTCAAAGGAATTGACTAAAGAAAACTGTAAGCCAGCAGACCCCAAGGAAAGACTAGTTGCCTCTGCAGTCTCACTGAGGTCCAGGCAGACTGGGTGAACCAATTGTGCCTTTACTTTGTTATCATGTGTCTGAGGAAATTCTTGGTCTCAAGCTTCCTGGGAAATAAAATCACAACACCATGCCTCACTCATTACTGTATCCCACTGCATCAGTGTCTGCTGTTTTGATCCCACTTTCCTCAGTTTCATTTGCATCCCTTCCTCCAGCCTCAGCTACTAAGTGGACTCCCTGTGCTATTTATTCTCTGCTCTACTTTAAATGCTAATGGTCACTGCTCTCAGATTTCTCGCCCTAGCCAATGCTTCTCTCTTGCTAGAGGTCTACTAAAACCCACTTTGACAATTTAACTTTCCCTTGCTCCTCAAGTTCATCCAGCTATCCATCAATTTAGCCTTTGATTCCTTTATCTTGGCCAACTGGTTGACCAGCCCGCCGACCACAGTGTGGCTTTACATCAGTCTCCTACTGTGCTTTGTGTAGCTTGGTTTCCTGGCAACAAACAACAGCTACGACAGGGCTCCAGGGCAGCGAGTGCCTTTGCATTGCAGCAGCTTGCTGTAGCTAGATAGTTCACCCCAGAGCTGCTGACATCCATGGGCAAGGCTGGTGTGAGTTATAAGCTAACATAGCTGCTGCCGTTGCAGTGCTTTAACTCTTATCTTGAGAGCTCAAACAGACAGGCAGGACAGGAAAGGCTGTGTCTGAACCAGTGCTGCTGGACAAAGACACCAGGGCTGAGATGCTGCCTCTGAAAATGTCTGCTATGACTCAGTGTTGGATTGTTGCAATGTAGTGCAGATTAAGACACCTGCACTCCAATAGAATCTCGTTAAATCATTTTAAAATATATTTTTTAATATATTTTAAATCCACAGTTGTAGTTACAAAAGGGGTAAAAATAACCCCGACGTGCTATTTACAGTAGAATATACTTTACAGCTTTACAGTTATTAACTTGAAGAGTCAAAGAAATACTGTGAATGTCACTTGCAGTAAACATCAACACGAGAGTTGTAATTTAGACAGCTGCAGCAAGTTTAACTTGATTTGTTTCAATCAAACTGTCAGAGTTGTGGAATTACAGTTGCATTGCTTGGTTATTGAAGTTAAGCAGAAATCCTAGTGGTTGTATAAAAGCTCAGTTAAGAGATTTATAGCAGAGAGCATTTTCAGAGTGACTGCATCATTTTACCCTGTCTGCTTGAACTGCTCATTCTTTAGCGCCCATTACCCCTCCTCCTGTTATTTTCTGTTACAAAAATCTTTAAAAAAAAAAAAAAAAAAAAAAAACAGAAGAAGAGGAAAAAAAAATGAAAACTCATATTTGACACACCTTTATAAAAGTAAAACAGAAAAAAGAAACATTTTACAAACCCCATCAGACTTTGATATTATAAGTAGTAATGTTACAATGCCAATACTCTGATGGCAACACTGCCATTAATTGAAAGAATATGAGGGACATATCAGTGCAGCATTTCATGTTTTTCATAAAATCCATGTAGATGATGTATAATTATTTTGTTGTTTTGTCTGTTTGTTCTTATTGCTTGATTCAATGGCACGCAGGATTTTCTGAAATAAGAAGTTGTCATAAGACTGTTCACCAAAATATAGCCATGTCTGGAATAAAAATGCAGCAGGTACTGACCCTTTTGGCAAATTTCCACTTCCAAAAATAGCCACGGGTTGTAGTACAAATCATACATTATGATGTAATTTCCAGTAAATATGCTTATGATACATACAGTTGATAACACAGGAGAAAGCATCTTTATCAATAATCTTCATAGGAAAAGCAATGAAAGAAAGAAAGAAAAAGAACGTCAAAACCTACCATTACTGTACAGTAATAGCAAAACAAGACACAGTTGTGCTACAAGTGCTTATGCAGTCTTGGCACCTGTGGCCTCAGTCCAGAGTGAGTCTTTCTATATTTGCCACAATGGAGCAAAGTCCACAGCAGAGGAAGAGAGAGAGAGAGAGAGAGAGGGAGTCCATGCTGTGGAGCTCTGTTGCTGCAGACCTCCTCCACCCCACACACCCCCTCTTTTAACTGCCAATGTGGCACATTCCTCCCTCGCCCTCCTCGTTATGTGGAACATTCCAGTCGACAGCCATTTTCTGAGACAAAAATGAGCTTCCATCAGGATCGATTCAAACCAGCAGAGTTGACAGGTTGCAATATAAAAAAACATTAGTTGAGACACAACTATTTACAGTTGCACAAAATGTTGAACATCTAATGGAGGGGTTAGTCATTTAATTAAAGAACCAATTTCTTCTCTTAACCCGTTTCTACAGATATTCTCGTTCATAAAGTAAATAGCAACCAGAAAAGATACGAAACAAAAATGTTGGCAGTTTACATTCATGCCTATGAGTGTTCGCCCCCAATACGTTTGAGTACGGACACCATCAGAGTAACATAGCACGCCCACAGGGTCTGTTCGTTTGTGCAGTTTTAAATAATAGGCTCCTCTTTTTCAGTTGAACTGAAGGAGATTTGATCATGATAAGTACTTGCAGTTTGGTTTAATAATGGCCAAAGCTTAAGTGGCTAGGTTTTTTTTTTTTTGTTTGATTTGTTGTTTTTTTTTTTTTTGTTTTTTTGTTTTTTTTTTTATGCTAAAGTTTGAAGTTTTTGCTTTTCCAGAGCCTAAGCTTGGGCCTCTGTTGATGATCATTTTTTGTACCAAAGCATTCTAAACTAAATGAACGTTCTCCAACACACATTTATGCAACATACCCTCTTAATCCCAAACCATTAGGAAAGGATACTCGCTCTCAAACAAGTAAGAGAAATCCAAACGGATTTGAAATAAAATGTTAGGGTGCGTTCACACTTGGCATGTTTGCTTCGAGCTAAGAAAACTCTGGTGCCGTTGCCTTGTGAGTGCAGTTCACTTGAACCTTGGAAAGCTGAGTCTCAGTCTTCTTCCAAACAGACTAAACAATTAACATTATTCATTTCTCTAATTAGTTGTAACCTTTTACATTTGTGTTTTGTTCTGTTTTCTGATTCACCTGATGTTGAAGAGCCAATGTGAACAGCAAACAAACCAGGATTTTCTACTGGCGAACTGACTTAAATGCGTCATTTTCTGCTTCGTCAAGTCACAGGTGGGTGTGAACGGACCCTTGGATTGGTTTTGGATTGTACATCAGCAGAACATTTGAGAGGAGATGTGTGCAGCTACAGTCTGGTAGATGACAGTTTACTACATTCCAAAAATAAGTCAGCAACACCAATCTTAAATGGAAGTGAGACTTCAGAGGGCACAGCAGTCACATAAAATAGAAAACAGACATTGATCAGACTTAAAAATAAATGCATTATAGTCAGTGCACTTCATCGTTACGATTCAAAATCTTAAACTAGCTTCAGCCATTCAGTCCACAACATATTTGAACTCCAGCGTTTGGTTTTAGTGCATAAGGCCTTGGTAAAGGCGTTTTGAAAGATTTTACCTTTTTGATAGTTTGTACCATTAGGGATGATCATTTCTTTCAGAATACATGAAGGAGCTTTTAATTTTATCAGACTAAAACTGAGATTGGCAACAGCAGAAACGGCTCACAATTGACTTCACATTCTTCCATAAGATCCAAAGAAGTTCACCTCTCACTCTCATACTCAAGAAAGACTAGTGTGAAGGGCCTGAACGTACTAGCAGGGATAAGGGATGTTTGACGCTTTCAGTCAAGGGGATTTTTAAAAAAAATGAACAAAAAAGAAAAGAACAAAGAACCCTGGACCATCACACCACTGACCTCTCCCTGCTTTGATACCAGAGTTAACTTTAGGTGTAAAAGATGCTGCAGTGTTGGCTGCAGTGTTCATAATTATGTTTGGTTGTCATAGCATGTTAACTAATCCACAATTGGTTTAATAGAGACTGCAGTATGACCAGTAGTAGCTGTTGCTACAGAAATGTCACAATATAACGTCTGTTTCTCTTTTGATTCTCCAGCAGCAACCAAGTCCAAAGCAGATGCATCAAGAAGATGAGAGGCATCCTCCACATGTTGGTCCAAAGAAAACACCTACTGTCTGATGCTTTCAGTGCTTTTGTACTTTGTGTGTACTTTGGAATTTATTTTAGAATTACAATAAGTAAGTTGTGGATTAGCTCGATTTAAATGTGTCATGCTAAGCTTCATCTGCAAATATCTCACTTCATGTGACTTTAACAAGAAAAGTTAAGGGAAGAAGCTGTTGAGATCTGACATACAGTAGTGTAAACTAAATTCAACTTTTGTTTACAGTGGGTGTTTTATAAGTCCGCCTATAAATGGATAATCATGTGCCTAAAATTATAAAAAGTTATATGCAAAGGAGAACGGAGGAAAATAGATATGTACTGTGCACTTTTATGCACGGGGACCCTAAAAAGGAACCACAGCTATTACCTCTGCCACCTGGAGTATTTATGCTCATATGAGCTGCAGGATTTGGCAAAACATGTCTTTGCACCATAGCCAAATGCTAACTAAGAGTTTAAGTCCTAGAAAGCATTAACACATGCAGATATAACAAAAGAAGTGTGACAAGTGATATTCCTTCACTTCCTCAGTGACTAAAGAAGGAACTTTCTTGTCCTCCACCCAGTAACAAATCTAAATAGCTCCTTTCTCAGCAAGTCTTTTACATTTGGATACAACTTCTAAACAATGACTGTCTCAAAAGTTTTTTCAGCACTTGCTTGTGGCTGGTATTAATTTTACAACTTTGTCTTGATCATAAAGGATTAACATAATTTAAGTTAACATAAAACATTGTTCAAATGATACACTTTTATTTTAACTGTATGCCATGTGGTTTAAGTTTCTCCCCTTAAAGATATATGCATTCAAAGATACATTTCATGCAAATTATACAGTTATTATTATTTTTTTTAGAGACACACATTTCTGTGTTACTAAAAGAGGCTTATTTTAATATATATATTTATATATATAGTATATATAGTACATTTATATCATAAATTTTTTTTCTATGCTTTTTCTAGGGCAGGCACCGTACACACACTGGGTACAGAGGCATGCCACACTTGCATTGCTTTTTGCATTCTACAGTTGGTTGGCTGGCAGGCATGTCATCCAGGCAGCAATGCAGTTTGTGAGTGTTTCTATGTTTGCACCTAATCTTATCTCTCTCTCACACAAACACACACGCACTTGCACACACACACACAGTTTCTGTTTCAAAGTCTTGGTCTTCTGCATCACAGCCATGCACACACAACCATACATCATCATGTGCAACCTTGCACCAGTCCATCCCGTCACTGCAGAGAAGGTGTCATGCTGCCTAGATGACATCACAATAGGGACAGGGTCTCGGACTGGTCCATCAAGCTTCAGATGAAGTAATTAAAGCAGTGCAGCAAGGCTCTGGGGCACATGCAAAGATGGGAAGGAAATGGGCGGGATTTTTTTTGACAAGATACGTAAGTGGAGGGGGTGCAGGGTTCAAATGGAAGGTGAGTGGTGTAGCCCAGGGTTGCAGACAGATTCATGAATGGGAGAGAGAGTTTAAAAGGGGAAGGAAAGCAAGGCATGGACGGTCAGTGATAACTTTGTAACAATTACATTTGTTTGGTTTTTTTTCTTGTTTTTCATCTTATGTGCTTTTTTTGTTATATTTTCCTTTTTACAAATAGTTTGACAACAGAACTTAGGCTCAGAGCAATGAAAAGCTGAATCTACTGCTGGTTGTTTGATAGGAGTTTGGAGATGGAGACAAAAACTGACATTTGCTACATGAGTCTTCTCTTTTATACACAATATAAATATGGGACAGGAGGGATACTAAAGCCAATGTATGTGTTCAAATATGTAATATATCTCCTGTTTGTGCTCAGTCTTGTACTGTAGGTATTGCTAGTAGTCACTTCCTACCCAAGTTGTTTCCCAAACACAGGGATTAAGTGTATGAAGTGCAGACTGCAGCTACTTACTTATTCATTGTCGTAGTTTTGACAGTGAAATTTGCATATTTAAATGTGGCAAAGATCTTTAAAATTATAAAATTACAAATTATCAATTAAACTGTTAACTTATTCAAAAGGTTAAACTTTATCTCAATTCAATTAAGTAACAATTTATAAGTATTCATAGAAAGTAGTAGTGTTAAGTTAGATAGTAATTGACTCTTCGCGAAAAAGATTAATCACTCAGTAATCAATAGAGGCTCAGTGTAATGTTAAACCATAGCCTCATCAAATGACATACACACATACAAATAAAGAAAGTGACATGCTTCCGCCAATAACACACACACACGCACACACACGCACACAAAAAAAAACTCCTGACATGCAGCTATTGTCATATCTTGGGGCCTGTCAGTGTAACACTACAGTGAGAAAGCTCCACCCTCCTTCCACCCCAACCAATCACACAGCTCCAGTGAAAAGGAGTCAATAACTGACCAAGAAAATAAAAGAAAAAAAAGAAAAGAAAAAAAAAACAGAAGATCTAATCAAATCATCAGAGAGGAGAGTAATGAAGGTGTTTGAGGAACGTTGTTGATTTGCATCCATTTAGGGTGCAGGATGCAGACGCTGTTCCTTTTTTCCGGTGACCATCCTGTTATCCTTCTCTCTCACTGTGGGGGTCAGTAACACACTCTTGCTGCGTTTCAATATGGTGTCTTGAGAGAATCGCTGTCGGCCAAATGATGTGTGTCTGTGTGTGACCACATTCTGCACACAAAGGACACACAAAATGCAACACTGCAGGACTGTAATGGAAGTCTGAGTGTGCACATCAAAAACATAACCTAACCCTTTTTATGTGTATGTACAGCTCCTCTCAAGGAAGCCATATCTGCCCCTCCCAACCCATCAACAGTCCCGTCCCACCCCCACAGCAACAAAATGCAAATGTCTCTTTACCCTCTTCTGCGTCTAAACTTGTCGGCTGAATTCCGCTGTGGGAAAATAGAGGGAATGTGGGAAGGACGGGAGGGCTTGAGGTGTTGGGGGAGGGGTAACCAGGGGAGTCATGGAGTAGTGAAAGAGGGAAGTTTTGATCTGAGTCACATGATATTGGGGACAAAGGGACTGGGGAGGGTGCTTAGTTGGGATGCCAGTTAGAGCTCTTCAAAAAAAAGTCAATATTTTTCTCCCACAGTAGAAAGGAAGGGGTTAATATACAAAAAAAAAAAAAAAAAAATAGATAAATAAAATAGAAGAATAATAACAAATTCTTATTTAAAATGTAAAAGTATAATACAAAATCAACAGCAACAAAAGCATAAAAGTAATAAAAACATTAGTGACTTTAAGATGAAATAGAATTGTTACTCAAAGATATATCTAATGACAAAATAAATAAAAGTAGTCAGAGAAGAGGATGCAGTTGAGGCTCGTAGCTGAAGAAGGGTTATTGCTCTCTCTCTCTCTCTCTCCCTCTCTTCTATGTCACCCTCTCCATCTCTCTCTCCCTCTCTCTCTCTTTCTTTCTCTCCTCCCATCACCTCACTCTTCACGAAGCTGCAGGCGGTAGCGACTATGGCGGATCTGGAAGAAGAGCCTCTCCAGCAGTGAGCGGCTCATTCCGGGTAGCCTGTAGTCCTCGCTCTGGCCGGTTCGGCGAAAGCCCAGCGACTCGTACAGCTTGTGGGCGGCCAACTTGACAGCCGTCGTGCCGAGGACCACAGCAGCATAGTTGTTGCGGACAGCGTACTCCAGCACACGACGGCCCAGCGCCTTTGCAATGCCTTTACCACGGTAGTGGGAGTCCACCGACATGCGCCGCAGTTCCACGGTGTTGTCCTCCTCGTGGCCCTGCGCTGCCACGATGCCCACTACCCGTCCGTCAAGCACTGCCACCCAGAAACAGGAGCCTGACAGCAGAAAAGAGAAAAGTGTGATAAAATTAGATCTATTGAAAAACCTGGAGTTTTCCAATATTTAAAAAAAAAATGCCTGTTACAGGAGCAGTGTAAGATTTTGGAAAATGTTACAGATAGTACAAAAATCATTGCATTTTTTTTTTTACTTGAACAAAAGCCAACAAACAGAATCAGCCAAGGGACCTGCAGTGGGTGCAGCTTTGATCACTACTGGACCGTTTGCTCTTTAGTTCAGCATCAAGACTGGAACCAGCCAAAAGGAATTCAGTGAGAGCTCACTAATTTACACTGTTTAATCAGTCCAAATTATAATGCTTGTTTTAATTTACTAGAGGGAGTATCTTGTCTGTGAGTTAAGACTGCTCAGTGTCTGCTAGTTCATATTCACTTACAGGTGCCAACCCCCTCATCTACCTATAGAAAAATAAACAAATGTGCATATTGCTCACAATGTTTAACTATATGATTAAAAGTGAAGAGCAGGACTAAGAGCCTGTCAGTGGGGTACGTTTTTCCTTTCATGTGGAGTTCCCCACATTTAGTGGCTTCAGCACATTGTGGAAGCTTTGCTCATATCTCAGAACCCTGTCAGGGATAATGAATCCTAATCTATACAGTTAAGCAGTCACTCCAGGACAGAAACGCCAGTTGGCATCAAATCATGATTTCCCAAAGCAAAAACTGGATAGCAGTTGTTGGATTAAGCACAAGGAACTCAAATCTCAAGAGAAGCATCCTGTGCACGAGTTAATAGCATTAGGTTGTTGCAGCGTAAATGTCCTGAGAGAAGAGACCCTATAATAGAGAATAAAGGAGGGCATGTGGCATGTTGTTGAATGAGCTGGACAGGAACGGTGTCTGAAATGGCCTAATGGCATTAGCTTCTCAGTATGACTGCTGATTAAAAACTCAATTAAGCAGTCACTCTGGAAACAGTTAAGAGGAACAGTGACACTGATACACATGTTACAAAGGAAATTTAAAACAACTCGTGACATTAGTTTGGGGCATTTTTTTTTATTTAGCAAAAATGGTATTGTGTTCAAACTCCAATTTGTGTGTAAAACTATGCAAATAGACTGAAGACTTTAGAGGCGTTTTTACAGCTGCTTGTACAGCATTCAAAGATTTGCTGTAGCTCCCGTATGAGTAAATCAGAAAATCTCTGGTGACAGACAAAAATACTTACAATTATATAAAAATGACATGGAAAAGACTTGTCAGATGGCAATGCTCCTTCACCATAGGACTCATAAGCACTTGAATAATCAACCCTTTTCAGTATCAATCTTTATTGAAGCTATAGTTTATTTCCTTTCCACCTTTGAATGTCTTGTTGAAGATAAGACAACAGATTAGGGGGACAAAACAATGTGTATAACAGCTACAATATCCTCACTTTAACTTAAAATTTCTCTTTGTCACCGACTGACTGAAATGAAATCTCACAGTGGGTCTTGTTTGGAAATAATTCCCAGCTGAATTGTGAACTTTAAATATTATGCAGACCCTGGCTTGACTCCTTTACTCATTATAATCTTTCAAAGAAAAAGACCCTCTGCTTCTGTTTCGTGACCACGTTTAAATACCCCTTCCACTAACGTCATATGCTGGCAGCGGTTACATGGTTTCGTACCAAAATGCCATCTGTTTGATACAGATAACGTAAATCTGGTTGTTCCGTGACTGACAGATGCTGACCTGTGGACCTGCTCTCCATGAGCTCTGAGTCCCTATTCTCTGTTGTGACCTAACTCTCCCTTTCACGCCTTTACAAATAACCTCTCCTCTCATTTGTTTTTGCTGCATCTCTCACTCGCGCACACAGAAACAGGTGGTAATAATGACATCATGTTTCTGCTGAAGCCCCACGTGTTTGCAGGGATTTGATGCCCCTGCAGGCTTGTGTTAAGCTGATCCAGACGCTTCTGTCACTGAATCAAAAAACTGTGATATGTAGGTTGCAGCAGCAGGCAACTCCATGTAGTCCCTGCACTAGTGCAGTGTGCAACCAGTGGTTCTCTAATCTGTTCGGGGTGATGCAGCTTGCATTTAATAGTTGGAAGGTGCTTAGTTTACTTAAGTGCAGACATACCATGTGTAAAAACAGCATGTATGAGCATCCTGTCACCCCAGTTGAGATGTCACAAAGTTACCCTGTCTGGTGAAGTCATATAGTGGTCTCGGGTATAAAGAAATTGAGGGGAAAAAAATGCACACAAGAAGTCAGTCATCAGAAAACTTTGAAGCATAGCGTTGAACAATGAAGAGTAAAGATGGTTATGTTGCGTTTTGACGGATGATTGTCCAGGAGACTGTCTATACGACTCAGACTAAGATGTGACTGGTTTAAGCGTTTCGCAGCGGTTACTAATGATGGGAATGAGGTTTCATTATGGGCAGATGTCATAGTTGCGATGCCGACCCCTTTGGCACAGCGTGTGAATTATTATACTTGGTGTGTGAGTGGGGTGGGGGCCTTCTGACCATCTGTCTGATCGGTGCCTTTGGCAGGAATAAGAAAGCACCAGAAAAGATGCACGATGAGCACTCCACTCCCTCTCAGACTGTGCACATTACTTAACGTGTCTCAGAAAGATCACTCGAGTCGCATTAGACATTGAACTACGCTGAGAACAAAACATACCAAAAAAAATATACATTTCATCCTGTTCCTCCTCCCCTTTGTCTGTTTTAATGAAAGCTAAGAAGGATGTATTGACTGCTAAGCTTTCTGACATCACTGCTCAGGGAACATCTGCTGCATCTGGTTCTGCTGCTGCTTAAACCCCATTATTTTAGACGCATATTACATCTGTTGGCAGATAGGAGCATTTCAGACGAATGTAGAAAAGGCTTAGCACTGTGCTCCAAAAACCTGTAAGAACGAGATACTTAAATGTCACGTCTGAACCAAAGTAAAAATGTCCTTTTGTGGCTCTAGATATTTTCTCTTTATAGTCTTGTTATCTATCATTGGTAATACTTTCCTGCTGGAGAACCTAGAGACTGAACCAGAATGAAAAAGCTTAACAGTTTTTAGACTGATTGCATTCATTTTCCCCACCTGATGAGCTCTAGTGACTTTGGAGCTCTCTTCACCCATCCTTCTGGACATAAGTGAGAAGGATAAGTGTTCTGCAGTAATATATCAAGCAACACTGGGTAGTTTGTTGTGAAGTTTGTGATATGGTACAAACATTGCTGTCATATACACCAAGTGCCTGAGTCACTTGTTGAGTCATTCACTGAGCGACTCATAAAGGTCATCACAGGCTCTGTTGGAGAGATCAAACTATCCAGCCATGTAACTTACATGAACAAATGGCATCTAAATGTTTCACATATGCTACTTGGAAATATATTTTACTTGAATTTGTCCTTCTGAAACAGAGAGGAGATCGATAAAGGAATCATTATACACCCCTATTAACAATTAAGACAAGCCCTGGTCAGGGAGGACGTCTTTACTCATGGGAACTAATTCATTTCTTCTCCTATAAAAATTAATCTGGTGAGTCTTCCAAACACTTAATTTCCCATTTGGCACCTTCAAGTTTCACTTTGTCCAGTACTTTAGCAGTAACAATCAAGGGAGTCTATTCTGTACTCCTGTTTAGTGTTTATTAGCAAATGGTGTACTAATAGACTGACCTAGGGCTGGACTATATGGCCGAAATTTGTATCACAACATATTTATTAATTTTGCTCAATGCGATTTAATTCTAATATTGATGTGAAGAATATTAGAACCACAGAGAAACTGCCAAGAATGTCCAAAACGGATAACTGTACCCACAAACCTCTGAAAATGAAATCTCCGAATCCATAAAACCTCATCCTATAAAACTATAAAAAGATTTAGATATAAAAATGTCAACATTTAGCTTTTATTTAAATTCATGACCAAGATACATGACATTACCATCAAACAAACTTCTCAGTTTCCTAACCCACTGGCTGTGGGTTAGGATTAGTTTTAGTTCACAAGTCCAGCATCGCTGAGCTTCATCTGTACTTTTAAATTTTTTTTCAGTTTTCTTGAAGATTCTTCAAAGTGAAACTTGTGAGAATATATGTTTAGCGCTTTAGCATTGTGTGAATTATTGTCTCTCATTCATGGCCGTGTGACAAGCTCTTCCTCCTTGATACAGGCCCCTCTGTGCCAGCTTGGCACTGTGTGATGAGAACAAGGCAAACTGTCATAAACGTCATAATGGAGAGAGGCGATGTTTCAATAGCAGCTTTCAAGTAATTTTGATTTAGAGAATAATGAGACAGATGGTGCAAACAAAAACTAGCAAATGATTGGTTTATGGTTTCCTTCTCAATATTGTGGAAGCGTGAAGGAGAAGCTGCGTATTCCTTAAATCAACAAAAGACTGACTGGACCGAAGGGGAAAGGGAAGGAAGGGTCAGCTCCTTTGAGCAAGGCATTAAGCTCCCTGTTGCTCCAGCTTAGCAGCTGTTTAAGCTCAATGTCGTATTAATACAGTGTACCACCAGTGTTTTGGTGGGTGAGCTGCATGAATGAGTTTACTCACTCAGAAAAAGAACTTGCAGAAAGAGAGTCAGGCGGGACAAAGAAGAAGAAGTCATTCATCTGTCGTTTCTGAAAGGAGGAGTGAGTGGAGGAGGAGGAGGAGGACGGCAGGGTATCTCTGTTAACAGTAACAGTGATGAGCATGAAAGGATCTATTATTGCTGCTAGGCCATACAGACACAAAGGAGGGAGGGAGTCGGGATGGAGAATCTGCTGTTATTGCAGGGGGGGAGGGGACCTGAAGGATACAGATGATCTTGACAGAAGACATAAATCAAGCGCAGTTAAGATGAGGAAGAGTTCTGGAAATCATTTGCAACTGTTCTCACAGAAGCAAAAATCTGATTACTGTTTTTTTAGAGCAATAGATCTAATTTCTTAGACTGTATTACAAGGAAATTAATGGCTTTTTTTTCCACATATGTAGGACGTGATCATGATGTGATTGAAAACCTGTATAAAATTCCCCCAAAAATACACACTCTTGTGCACACCAGAGAATGCGTATGGGAATGGTCTTTATAGCGTCTAACAAGATTATTGTCATTTCCTTCAGATGAAACCTAGAGGGCTAATTCAGTTGATAAGTATTCTGTCTAGACACCGCCTGCTGTAGTTCCCAAGCACACAGTTTGAGCACCATGGGGATGTACAATAAGTGGCTTTACTATGTGTGTTCTTGCTGATTTTCTAAAGTTTTTTTTTCTGTTATCTGTAGCAGAATGTATTTCGTTGTTGCAGGGGACATCAAATCCATTTAAGCCCCACTGGTTTACGTTTTGGCTTTCTGAACTGAAAGAGCACATTCTAAATCTCACCCTGCAAGACACTGAGTGGCAAGTATGCTCATCTGCTGATCTTGAGATGGCCATCCTCCATCAGACTATGATTAAACACTACTGCTAGTCCCAAACATTGTATAATTTTTTTTTTTTTTTGGAGACACTCAGACGTTCTCTAGTGATCAATTTTGATAACTGTTCTTTTTTCTGTATTTCTAAGGAAATTCAGATGTATGCCATAACACAGGCAGTGCAAAAGCTTCAAATTGCATTTTACTCAATACATGCTGCTTTTAAAGAGTAACATTTGTGGGTTCCTCAAAGGCATATTTCATAGAAGCTTTTTTATATCTGACAGTAAATCCATAAATTAAGCTCTCGGTTAATGTTTAGATAGCTAAGTAAAGAATACCTTTTTATTTTGGAAAGAAATCCCAATGGCAAGAAAAACATGGTACGTCACTTTTACGTCATTGATTGGTTGCATTTTGTGTGAGCGTCCAGTCTCTACCATTTTAAAGGGGCTTGATTCAGTGTATCTCTGTCTCATTATAGATACAAAGTCTCTCTTCGTAAATGTATTGTCACTGTGGATTGAACATCAGTGACAGATCACACAAAACCATATCAGTAATTCCATTATGAATCAGTGCTGGGTAAACTTCCAGTTTACGTCCCTTCCCTTCTTTGTCACAGCTCTCGGGCTTATCATCAACACTCTTTGCACCGCGGACATGAATTAATCTGCTAAAACAGCTTAAACTATCACTTCTCAGTTTGAATTTCATTCTTAGTTTGTCTGGCCGAAACAATTAAAATAATTTTTTTAAAAAAGCTTCATCACTTGCGCTGCTAAAACGTTACTGTGCTTTGCTGTACTTTGCTCTGTTGGATAAATGATGGCTGAAATCATATTGTCTTTCTTTTTACTCCGCATTTAGCGGCATATTATTTGTTTTGTAACACCAACTTTTTACTTGCACATTTTGAACTGCTTGAAAATCAACATTATTAATTTATTCTGTATCTTTATATCATTTTGTTTTTACAACAACTTATACCCTTGTACAATATATATATATATATATATATATATATATATATATATATATATATATATATATATAATACTTACAATCTCCTTAATGCAAAAACCAAGACACACCCTGCTCTGCAGGTCAGAGTGCATGCTGGGAGAATGGATTAGCCTGTCACACAGAACCCACACATCAGCAGTTTCTTCCTCCACCACGGGCACATGAGAGTGGATGGAGGTGACTGTCAGACACTATTTAGATCTGTACACACAGAAAATAAATAATTCATATGTGAAGATTAAGACCAGAAGTCTCTTCATCCAGTTTGGTCTTTTATCTTAAAATAATATGCAAGGAAGACTGGTGCTCTGATGTGTGTGGTGTCATTAGTTGCAGACTCATCCAGCACAGAGTCATCGCAGGCACATCTCCATCAGTGCCGAATAACTCCTTATGTGCGCTTTACTGTCGCTTTTCCTGCCTGTCCTTGCTGCCCGTCAGCATTTCTATGTACGTATGTTTTGTTTGCATGCAAGCTTGTAGGTTCATGCCCCATTTTACACACATGCTACACTTCACTGTTTCCATGCCGCTGGTTTCATGAATGATGTTACTACCAGCTGAGCCCCGTCTGCCCCTTCATAACCATGATGAAAGGGCATCAGGGTGGGCTTTAGTCACAGCTGCAAAATGTAACTTCAACATATTGCAGCTGGAATAGGAACACGGTGTATTGGTTTTTGGCTGTAATCATTATGCTGATGATTTTCAGGTTAGCCGGTTACGAAAGAGATCTTCCACCTAATTGCAGAGAAGCTCAAGTCTCTCCTGCTGTGGAACTAACATGTTATTGTAATGTCCACTAACAGACCAAGGCATGCAGCACAAAACTTAACCAATCTACAAATTCATCTATCAAAATTTGGAAAACAAATTCACTTTACATGTAGCACTTGCTCTATTTTAAATGTGGACTCAGGCTTTGAAGATGCTCTTCCAGTGTCTTGAATACGTCATTGTGCATTCCTGAACTATGACTGTGCATACCGTTACTGTCTGAGGATTGAGCAGCTGATCTGGCTCAAAACTGTACATGCCGAGAAATATTGGGCCATAAATAGCTTTTCTGAAATGATGCAGAGTTGTGATTTGTCACCAGAGATCATTTGAAAAATCTCAGCGTGACAATTAACAAAACTGCTGATGATACGTCATTAAGCCTCCGCAACATGTATCGATTTAGGCAGAATGTAAAACACAAGCTGAGGGTAATGAGACTGCGATGCATTATTAATGATAGGCTCCACTTCCTCAAGACACTGAATAGACAAGAAACACGGTGAACAATGAAGGTAATCAACAAAGTAGTCCTCCACTTTCAGAGAATTCATGTTTACTGATAGATTAGGATTAGCATTCAATGTTTTCACTGTTATTTATATTGAAGGCTCATAATTAAGGCCACCAAATCTATTAAAAATTGCTTAAAACTATGTAAGCGATAATTGGTTAACTGTAACTGACAAATGAATAGAAAACTTAATTTTATGCGTAGCTTGAGCTTTTGAAAAAGACAAAGGGGTGTTTGGTGAAAAATCTCACTTCCTGTGTGCCAGGATGATAGACCACTGCAGCGCCTCCTATGCACCTTCAGAGCAACTGAAATACAAACAGGAAGAAGAGGAGGAGAGACACAGGTGGGAGCATTTGTCGAAGAGAGAAAGAAAATCTGGTGGCTCACGTTGCAAATAGAAGAGGGGGGGCTTATTAATCTCAAATGTTTCAGCTGACAAGTCAGAAATATCCCCAGGAGACCCCTTTGTCTAGCTGCAGACCAGGAAGCTCTCGATTTCTTTCTTTATGCCGCAACCAAATACAAACACTCTTCCCTCACATCCCCATATTTTGTCTCCAGCACTCGCATCCTTCCTTCCCTTCACACATTTTTTACTTTCCCTCTGCCTGTCTCCATCATTCAGGACTAAAATAAGCACAGTGGGTATCAGTGGAGAAAACTGCTCTCTCACCTTGAACAGAGCATGCGCTCGCTCACCCACACACACACACATACTGTATTTATACACTCAAGTGCACACAGGCAGGTATTATTACATTTCCTGTCTTGACAAGAGCTGAACTGGTCATGAAACCTATTTGAACCGGCAGTATTAGTGACAGGGAATCACTTCTGGCCAGACTGGGTCTGGCTCTGTCCAGATTGGCTGTAAGTGGCTTCAGAGAGAACTGTAGTGACTGAACGAGTAGGGAGTGCAACATAAGAGCTACGCAGTTCCTCTTGGCTTTTACAGGATGTTTCCAAACGTATAAGAATATGTTTAACTATGGTAATCATTTTGCATCCTTTGTCTGAGATGAGAAAACAGCTGTGTGAACCAGATCAATATTTTTTAACTAGTTTCATAAGATAAAAAATGGTTTAGTCTGTTTTCACAAAACTCTCATTTTTAAAAAAAAATGCAGATACATAAAAGTATATAGTAATATAACCATGGGTTGTTTTAGACAGTAGGACAAAATTGTGTCGCAATGTTTCCACATTAGATGCAAGAACAAAATTCTTAAAATTGAACTTTAGTTTTAGACTTGGTGCAGGCATCTGTCAGTTTATCAGCCATTTTCATATGAATCAGTCACGTGTTCATCTCATGAGGTGCTTCCACACCACATTTTGAAATGGCCATAGCTCAGTAGGTGGAACAGTTGTCTCCTAATAAGGTCTTTAGTTTGATCCCTGGCTTCCTCGTACTGTTCAACACTTCCACAACGCTTCTGATGCACTGACTTGTGTTTGAGTGTGTTTGTGAAAAAGGCCACAAAAAAAAAAGTACTGTATAGACTGTAAAGGCTGCAGAAACCAAGAGGTACTGCATGACTGTGAGGTGGATTTGGCTTTATAATGTGAGGTGCCTAAAAGTGGTCAAGCCTACAAAAACAACTTAAATCTGCAGTCCTCTTGTCAAGCATGTTGAATGTTTCCTTCTGTTGTTTGATGAGCATTTCACTGCTTCTGGTTGTTTCGAAGTTGCATTAACTTGCTTTACGTTACTCTGTTGATTATTTTGGTTACTATGAATGTATGTAATGGTGATTGGCAGCTGTGAGGATAAAAAACTTGATTAGGTCAGGCAGTAGACTCAATAATCAGCTTATTTTATATGTGTTGTGTTGGCAGGGCCAGTATTGAGACACTGTCCTGACTCTTTGACTTGTTGCTATGAAATGTACTGTGTTGTCCAGCCTTGGCACGCCTGCTGCCACCCAGTGGAACTGTACTTTACTTTTCCACTTTTCAGTCCTTTATCCTCTTTATTTGAATTTACACATATAGATTAAAAAATGTGGATATTGCCGTTTCCACAGTAAGAGAGCAAGATGACCAGATGAATGTAGTAGAAGCAGAATAGCTTCTCATGGACAAATAATTCACATTGTTTTTGCTATGATAACGATACCTTGTATAATTTAGTTATTTCTCTTCTTTTGTAGTTTCTTTCATAGATGCTCTGTAATATTTATGCACCAGCGTAGACATCTATTGATTGATTTGTAACTGATTCATCCCCCTCTGGAGAAGGACAGGAAAGATGACAGATATGTGGCAGCACCTGCTGCATTTTTGATCCTATTACTTTCAGTATCTCAAGCATTTATTGAACTGATGAATTTGAATAACAAACTTTAATAAATTACAGGTTATTTAAATAATATTGTATTTTGATGCGAGTAGAGTAGTTTTTTGTCATACTGTTCAATGCAGAATTGTACTATACTATGACCAAGCATGACGGACCACAAACACTTCATGATTCCTGGTCTCAGTTGGAAGAGGTTTGCTTGGGCCATGATTGGGTCTGAGGGCCACATGTCCATGTATGTAGACATGTGAGGGCATGTACACAACGTATGCATGCCATGCAGTGATACCAATTGATCAACAGAAATTCATTGTGTTGCGTAATCCAAAAATTAAAAAAAAAAAAAAAGTGCTAGAGGGCTGTGTCTGATTCAGAATAAATTCAAAATAAGCCACAAATCAGTAGAATTGCACTTGTATTTTCTGTGCTGTTTTCTTTTGTGCTGATTCTGAGACTATGTGCTTCAAGTAAACAAAAGGGCACTTAATGATGTGTAACATCAAAACGACATGTGCGTTAGCAGCAATCGAGCTCAAGCACGACTGGGAATGAAGTAATGTGTGCGCGGGCCAGCAGGGGATATCAAGAGGGAGGGTCGGTCGTGCCTAGACATGGTTTCACTCGGCTAGTGTGAGTGCACCCTGGGAGCCCCTCCTGAAAGGCCCAGTCTCCCATGAATGATTAAAAACTGGTGAAGTCCTAGGCAGCTGCTGTTTTTTTTTTTTTTTTTTTTTTTGAGGCATGCCACAATAACCAACAGGCCTTATACAAATCTCTTTCACGGTGATATTGACGAGTAACAGGAGGAAAGTCAGGACAACACTCAAGATGTTTAAGGTGGTTTTCTGTGAGAATAACTCAGTTTGAAGTGAACTTTGCCCGTTCAAACCTAACACACTTTTTACAAATACAAAGGCTTTTTAATACTGAAGGAAATTGGAATTTTAACTATTGATTTCTTAAATTCAAGTGTTTTGATGCTCAAATTGATGTTATTCATATGTAACAGAATTACTGATTAAAATACTTTGGCATCAAAAAAATATTTTGCCTCAAACAATAATTGAAGAGGAAATGAGAGGCAGCACACGATACAAATGCATAAACAGCATATACACTCACGTACATTTCAGGTCATGCCCTCATGAACATGTGCGCGCACTTTCTTGTCACATCTCACAGAAACTCGACCTGTCATCGCCTTTCAAACTCAAGTGTTTGTCTGTGAGACCTCCATGAACTGTTAACTAGATGAATAGGCTTGAATCTTGAATAAGCTTCAAGTGAAGCTGGAAAGCAGAGCCCAACTTGTCTCCGCTGATTTTTTTTGAGGAGGTTATCAAGTCAGTATGTAACTAATACTGAGGCAGGTCACAGTTCAAAGTTTTCCTTTAACTTATTTGCTATTTTCTACAACTAACAAGGTAGCTGACCACAGAACACTATCTTGTCGCAACTCTTTTATTCTCCTAAAGATGCCCAAAGGAAGAATGTACAATTTAATCAGCATTTTGTTTTGATGATGTATTTTTGCCAACAACACTGAAAGCATATGTTTTCCAGTGTCTTTATCCTCCACATTGTGCCGGATGTTTGATTTCGTACATAATGACTCTCACATTCTGCCCCATCCAGTACATACTCCACACAGAGCAGCAAAACATACGTGCTGCAACAAATAAGTGACATCCGTTGTACCTCTCCATTAGAACTGCACGTGCGCACCCAGGTGTTCATCTCCACGGTCCCATTCAGTTTGCAGGGTTGTAATCATTAGCATTGTCCAAGAGCAGTGGTGCCTGACCCCCTCTAAACCATCACAGCACTGCAGATATAATGGGAATGCTAAATTGCAATTGTGTATGCAATGGATTATCAAGCCGCAGGGCACAATGTCAGAGAGAAGCGGACAATGGAGGGCAATTGGCCGGCTTAACTAACACCTGCTTTTTATGTTAGCTACGTGCTTCGGGTTAACAGGGGATAAATCTGCCCAAGAAGTTAGAAGGCAGGGGAATGTGCAGAACTCCGTCACAGATAAGTGGACTGCAGTCACTCGCACAGTGTTAAACCCCTGATGAGGATAAATAGTTTTAAATGACACCAGAGGTGGGTCGATTTTTACAATTAGAAACTTTAGTGGAGGAAATGAGCTTCTCTGCCACCAGCTGCACTGCAGAGGATACCAGCAGAATCCTCTGTGCAATCAATAGCCCTGTGATGCCCTCCGCCCCCACCCGAGTGGCGAAGTGGAGCTCAGAGAGGAAGCGAGTGGGGGAAGGAGTGGAGAAACAGATAGGGAGGAGGGGTAGGAATGAAGGAGAAGGGAAGCAAGGAGAGGACCTGCATATTTAATGATTTCCCCCGCACTGCCTGAGGACACGCTAAACAAAACCATGTTTTAAATGTTTTTGTCAGTCACCCTGACTTTCATCTGGTCATCTAGGTTTCAGTTAGTAAACCTTTGTTTTGTTTTGTTTTGTTTTACATCATCTTTTGCTATCTTTCTGATTTATTTTAAAATCATGGTGCTGGAGCATTGCCTTCTCACAAAGCACACATTTATGACATTATTCAGTGAAAAACAGTGAGGTTTCTCCTGCTTCTTACCTGTAGGTTTCATGTAATAAGCCTCTATGTCAGCCATGTCCGTGTGCAGAGCATAGTCCAGATAATTCTGGATAACTTTCCTGCTGTAGTAGTAGCGTGCACCCATGAGAATGAGGGGTGCACAGCAGGTCAGCGTGACAGATTTGGTCACATAAAAGCACATTACTATGGAGAAATGGAAGAAAAGTAAACGAAACCTGTCAGAAGAGAGAATCAGATGTTTGATTTTTGGCAGATTGTGACCCCACACAGAGACAGAATGACAACTGTAAACATCATTAAGAGAAACAAAAGCATCACATTGATACACATTGAAGCAACGACAGCATTTTGTTCAAAAGAAATAAGGGTTTTTTTTTTTTTTTTTCACACAAACCCACATTCAGTAGATTGAGAAGTAAGGCACATGGGTACAGCTGCAGGGACACAAACATTAACAGGGTGAAACTTTTCTAATTTTTTTAAAGGAGAGCATGGTAATACTAATTTCATTAAAGCAGGACAGTTCACGCCAGAGTCATTGATCAGATTTAACGGCAGGGGGCGCAAAGGAAAACAGACAAGCGGGATGGATGCTGCACGTCGCATGTTGTGCCATGCAGGTATTACCCTGCACCCCATCGCAGAATAAAATATTAGTGCTGACATGCAGAGTAATCACTTTTCATTAAACGAGAACGAATTTTGTTTGTTTAAAAAAAAATGAAATAAAAACGCGCTTGAACGCTTATTGCATATCTTTTATTATTACTTGTGGATTGAAAGGCAGGGATCAAAAACATCTCCCGCAGGTCACGAGGCTATAAACCGGCAGGCTTTAATCCATGTCATCTACAAAAGCCAAACCAGATCAGGTTGCTGTGAACTGGTGATGTGGGGGAGGAGGGGTGTCCGCGTCAGCGCCGTGCCTGTGCGCACCGCGGGGGGTTTTAATGTGGGTGCGCAGAGGATGATTTTTTTTTTTTTTTTTTTCCTTTTTCCCTTCTTTGTTTTGGTACGTGGCGCGCACCCCGTGGGTCAATCCTCGGACTCATTCAGTCGTTCATTCACGGCACCTACATGTCATCACAGCATCAGCGGGCCCGCCGGTGGCGCACATGCACCCATGCGCCTGCCATGCCTTTTGTTGCGCGGCGAGCAACATGCCGGTGTGCCGGTGGAAAGGGAGCCGCGTTGGCGAAAATAAATAAATAAATATAAAAAATGTAGTGCTGCGACAGATTTCAGGTTTAACTGGACATTCTTACAGAATGTTAGAGCGGGATTTAAGGCAAGTTCCTCAAATAAATCACTTTTCTGATGCAGAGATGACAAAAGTGCACTAGAGCTCATATTATAATTTGGGGAAGTTTCCATAGAAGTGGGGAAGTGGGTCCATAGGTGTGCTAAATAAAAAAAAAGGGCACTTACCTGTGAGAAGAGCATACAAAAACTGGATCTTGGGTTGGCGCTTGATCCCCCTAAACGCCGAGTTGGGTATTCGCTCCATAATACCCTCATAAAAGATGCGCCGCACCTCCTCCTGGTCCGCGCGCTCGAACTCGCGGATAAAAACCGCATCTTTCCTCACATCCTTGGCCTCAGCGGGGCTCGGAGCCACGCTGGAGGCGGGAGAGCTCCACATCATCGACTCTTTTTTGGTCCCCGGTATAGCATCGTGTTCATCCGCAACAATTTTAGTCTCGCAAACCATCTTTGGAGACGAAAAATGCATGCAAGTGGCCGAGAAAACCACAAACTACAGCTAAAATAAAAAAAAGAATACGTGGGGGGTGGGGGGGGAGAAGAATGAGTGGAAATGGATGATGCGTAAGCTTTTTCCTACAGAACGGCGAAAACGGTGATGGGTGGATCAGACGGAGGGGGGGGATGTTCTGCTGCAACCCTGAGAGTTTCTGAAGACCAAGACTTGCCGGTGTGATTCGCGCGGTATTTATAAGCGAGCAGGGCGGGTTGGTTCGGGTTCAGGGGTTGGGGAGGTTCCTCCCGCCGCGCAGATTGGATGCTGTCTGTCGAGAGGGGGGAGAGAGAGAGACCTGAACACGCTTGTGTGTGCTGGCGGAGTGTGTATTTTGAGAAAGTGGGTCCATGAAGAGGTGTGTGAGGGTGCGTAGAGAGCTGGTTTCTGCGTAGGTTTGTCTTCATTATGTCTTGCATTGAGCAGGATCCCCGGTTTGGTGAGATACTGTAGCTGTAGGGGTGTATTATGCAGCATGGTGGGGGTATTGCCTCAAACTGGACAGGGCGACTGCAGATCATTTGAAAAAAGCTCTTGTCGTGTTTAAGATTTTATAGCGTGTTGGCCTAAAATAATGTTGTTGTTTTTTTTAATTGAATCCAAGATAATTAAAAAAAATCGATCTATCTTTTTCTCGATTCTCACATTAAAACACGACTTATTATAATTGTAATCTAGGCTGACAGAAAGATGCCCAGTTCCAGACAGTAACTTGGAGCAGAGCTGGGCAGCGGCTGCAGAGACCAGAGCAACCAGGCCGCGTGCAGCCTCCTCCGCCGGGTGACTGACAGCTCTGCTGCACTGCAGTGATTCCTCCATGGCTTCCCTTCGCTTCGCCACCCTGCTCCTGTCACACATCACTCCCGGCATGGAGATCACATCTCGCCTTACTGCGTAATCTGAACCACGAGTCCGTTATCTGTCGGCGACTTGTCGCGCACCAAACGCACCTGCAACGACAGAAATGATTTGAGCGCGGAGGCGGTGACGATAATAGCCTGATGCTTGATGTGCTCCTTTGTTGTTCCCCCCATCGCTCAGTATTTGGCCGTGATTCAGACTCTTTTTTTTTAAACAAAAGTGCCTCAAAAACGATGTATAATTCGAGAGCTCGGGCATGATGAATAAGTAATGAACTGCGTCTAGCTGATTTCTACAGTGAATAAAAACACATTCGCCACCCATCAAGGGGGAAATGTATCATAATTGATGGCCTGTATGTGAGAATGCAGCTGGGAGGAGCTGCGGGATATAATAACGACAGGCTCTGTGCTCATGTCTGCGTAAAACCTGTCAATAAAGTCGAGCTTTGCGTGAAAGCGCGAAACATCTCACAGCCACTGTAGCAGCAAGCAGAACTAGTTTGAACTGGATCATCAGAGGCGACTTGCTATTGATAAGCTGCATCCACCCCCATTCCCTCCTCCTCAAGTTCTCCCCCTCCTTCCAGATAGAGTGCTGCGGAGCAGGAGGAGGGCAGCAGACAGCATATCCTGCTGCTCCTCAGAGTCCCCACATACTCCGCTCTGCCCCAACATTTGCTCCACAAAAAGTCGGTTGAAAGCGGATTTTCGATGCACCAGCATATCTTCTACACTATACAGCGGATTGCTCTATGCCGACTGTTTGGATGATGCTGTGGGCATGCGCAGTGTTTCTTTTTAGCAGAGTCATTGGAGTGCTGCCTTCATGTGCTGTAGGTAATGTCACGGTGTGAGAGAAATCTAATTTTTTAACTGCATCATTAAAATAAAAACATCGCCTTTCCACGAGGTTATGAATTTATAGCCATGCCTCCACTTTTGTCACTCGCTATGGTAGCAAGTCTGTGCCTATATTTTACACCCATGTGCTGTAATGTGTCACATGATGTTCATATGCTCTTTAGAACTAAGAGACTTCATGAAGAAAAAAAAATGTTGCAAATAGAGATTAAGCATGAGGTACATCTCATTTTTTGTTACAAAAGTAAAGTCTCAACAAAAGTAAAAATGACAAAATTGCAGATTCTCTTTTAGTGTGAAACCCTTCCAGGTTTTACCATGTTTCCAGAAACATCAGGGCTACAGTTTGTTTTGGGGGACTACACTTCTCACAGATTTATTGTATTAAAGTCGTTGCCAAAAATTCATAATATGACTCCATTTACACGGAAAAGATCTTGCAAACAAATCACTCTGCACAGTTTAGCCGTAACAGGTTTAAAGAATGAAGAGGACACCAGAGAAGAAGCCTATTGTGAAGAACTGCCATGATTAGTTTTCCTAAAAAGTCACCACATGCAAAGCAGAACTGAGGACTGCCTGAAATATAAGATCAATTAAATGTAAAATGTTCCAAAACTGTTTTACAGTATAACTCCATCACTTCAAAATTGAACAGTAGGATGTTAAGTCTTTTATTTTAAGAAATATATAAATATATATATTTGCTACTGACTATTGGTATCATGGATAATTCTGTACAATACGTTGTACAGAACAATTGAACAGAAGTTGAACAGTATTTCCATTATTGGAGAAGAAGTGGAGGTGTAGTATAAAAACATGGGCTTGACAGACTGGACTGGAGACGCAACACTGATGCTGTCTACAAGAAAGGACAGAGTACACTTGACTTCTTGAGGAAACTTACATCCCTCCATGTTTGCAGCAAGTTAGTGCATCTCTTCTATTAGTCTGTTGTAGTTGGTGCAATATCATCTGCAGTCATCTGTTGGGGGAGCAGCCTCAAGGGAGCCATTAACTCAGAACAACAGAACCAACTCATAAAGAAGGCTGCCTCTGTTCTGGAGTCTTTAGAGCAGATTGTTAGAAAGATAACATAAAATGATTAATATATTAGACAACCTTGAGCATTCTCTCGCAGCACAGCGATTCAGGAACAGAGTGTCTTCAGTCAGAGGCTTCTTCAGATCTGCTGCAACACAGACCGCTACAGGAGATCCTTCTTACCCACAGCTAGAACCATCTACATATAATGAAGAAACCTTAAATAATAAAAGTCACTGCCAGATACTTTTTAATCATCAAAAGGAAATTGTTATTGAGGTGAATTTAATTTGATTTGATTTGGAGGTGGTCACCAAGTGGCAACCTCTGGATCACCCTCTCATCTACTGTTGAAAACTCCAACATTCAGGCTCCAAGCTGGGAGGCTATAAGTAATCCCACTCCAACCCAATTGCCTCTCTCTATGGGCTGCTCCGGAGAGGAACTTGGTCCAGCCCCTCTCAAGGAGATTGTTCCCAGAACCCATACTATATGTTGAAACGAGACCAACCATGTCTTAATCAGTATCCCTTGATCTTGCACACAAGCTCGGGTTCCTTCGCCACCAGAGAGATGATATTCCAAGCCCCAAGAGCCAGTTTCAGAAACCGAGAGTCAAAACACCAAGCCTTCAGCCCATTACACCTGGCTTATATGGCCCTCTCCTGCAGGTGGTTGGAGAGCGAACCCATATTTTTTTTTTATACAAACTAAACCCTGCTGGGTCCCATGGGTGGAGGCCAAGCCACTGAGTGCTCATGATGCACAAGGTACATTGCAATCTACCTCACCAGCTAAAATGACATGAAATTATACATTTATGCACAATAAGAGTTTCCTTTCTTTTTTTTTTTTATTAACAATTAAGTTGTCACTTTAGCTACTTCGCACTTTTAGTAAACACAACTTCTCAATTTCTGATGGAGACGTAACAGAGCTTAATCATTCTTGCGACAAAGATAACATGTCTATTTGCTCTGTTAATTACTATAATAACAAATCTGTCCAATTTAACTTATCTTAGGTCATGCTAAGCTGTACTGCTAACTAACTGATCAAAGCCATCCTGTCATCCTTATTTCAGATGTTGAAACATCTGAAACGAGGACTGATCCAAAGACTGCTGTGACTGGAGTTCTGGCTGGAGCCAGCAGTCCTCACTTCAGATGTCAGCTTAAAGAAATGCTTATATTATTTGAAAAAAATAATAATAATAAAAAACATATATATATATATATATATATATATATATATATATATATATATATATATATATATATATATATATATATATATATATTAACATTGGGGTGTTAAACCCTGGTGCATGTACTAACTTCTGATGAATACTGCACATAAACCCTTTATAATATTTCAGCTATTGAAAAATTAAGTTCTAAGGATTATGATTAATTTAAGGCCAACCACAGCTGAGAGGTAAATGCCCATTACTTATCATATTATGCTTTATGGCTTTGGCCGCCTGCTCTGAGATAAACACATGCATTCTCTTATCCGAAGTTGGCCATGGATGGATTTTCAGAGTACTGTACACACACTGTAGCACTTCTTGGTCAACAATACTTCTACTGTCCACCCTGAAAATTACCCAAGCTATGTATTCATTTTAAAACGATTTGTCAAGCACTGCTGCAAATGAACAAACTACAAGGGAAGTGCTTTCCATCCACATATATCTGTGTAGCGCAATAACTGACAGACTGGCTTCGCTAATATTACACAGTAAGAGGAAAACAACCTTCAAAACGCTAGCTTATCAACAAAAACATGGCCTGCGTTAAGGAGGTTCAGAGGGGAGCAGCAGAATAGACATCCAACTCACAAGCATGTGACTTGTATTCATGTCCAACCATGAGACTGCTGTTTTTTTTTAAGTTAGTTTAAAAACCTAGGTCTCTGCTCAGATTCCTGCAGTGTGTAGGATTAGATCTACATTCTTTACCTCATTTCTTGGCAGGGCAGTTTGATTTCTCTGTAAAGTTAATTTTCGCTCTCTTTCCCCTTCTCCGTTCTCATCTTCCACAAAATTCAGTCAAAACCGCCTTTTTGCCAGACTAGATGCAAGCTAACACGGCGACAGGTGCAGATAACAGGCAGGCTTTTCTTATTCCATCCAAACATTCAGCCTGGTGTGAAAAACTTTCATGTTTTCTAAGAGATGTTAGCCGGTGAGTGTTGTTGTTCCTATCTGCGCTATGTGTTTCAACAACGTAACTCATGACTTGAGACACTGTTTTCCCAGAATCATGAATCACTGCCATCATTTTCTGTAAGTCCCCAGTAAGCACATTCCCACATAAGACTGGGAACCAGCTGCTATAAACAGAGGTATAGAAACATGGCTGAAAATGAGTTGCTTTCCTGTATCCCTGTGGTATTTTGACCAAAATACCACACAGAAGTTGTATTAGGAACTCAGGACATGTTGTTGGCTTGTGGAAGAAAAAAGAAAATATGTCTCTTTTGGTTAAAATAAAATGTAAACTTTGTCGTTCCTCCTTTTCAGTAGTTCTCTAAAAAAAAATCCACATTCAAAATCCCACATATAAATGTAATTATCATGTGACCTCTTTGCTTTCCCCTGCAGCTGACAAACTGTTATTTCTGCTTCCTTTCTGTAACTGAATCTCCCACCAAAATAACTAAAACTAAGCACACAGAGAGTCGTTGGTCAAAAGGCCTATGGTATCTGCTTACATACTGGCTAAGAGTAATTAGTTCAGGTTTTCTGGTTCAGGTCCACATTCCCTGGAAGACTAACATGGACCCAACCAAACAGGCTGGAGCTCTGTCACAGAGGGTCGTCCAACTGTAAACAGGCATGAATGGATGCATCTCACTTCTGTCACGTGTGTAGGCAGAATAAACCAGTGCTTGTTGTTTGTGAATTTAGACTGACCAGTTTGAGGTGCGTATGTGAATGTGAGTCTGTCTCCCTCTTGTGGTCAAAGGATGCTGGAATATGTGGTAGCTTCTGGATCTGTGGTTATTTATCAAGCGTTTAATCTTCATTCTTGTTCCCCAAGCTGACATCATATTTCATGGCATCTTCTCTTGAGGCACATTCACGAAGCTGCTGAGAGCAACTCTGAGAAACTGAAGGGAGAAGAAAGGAGCTCCTTTTGACTTGTGGTTACAGATAAAGTCGATCCTTGGAGGTCTCGTGAGGTTTTACAGGCCGTTGTTGAAGGTTCTTGACCTGGGGCTGGGCTGTAATTTTTATTTTCTTTTCCCTTCCTATCCAGAGAGAAAAAGTCTGAATAAATTGTATTATTTTTTTTAAAGAGAAGAAAAAAAAGGCCTGACTTATCTAAAAGCCAGGACCCATTGAATAATCATATTTCTGTCCTTTAACTTTATGACACAGTAAATGAATTGAAAATGAACTGAAATCAGAATCTTTTATCATTGAAAACCTTGAGTGAAGCTCAGTAGTTTCAACATCGTCTTGTCGGTCACAAACAGCACAACAGCTGATTTTATTGTTTGTTTTTTAAACACTTTACACACTTGGTTATCATTTTTATCATTCTGTGGGAGTGATGTGGACTGTCTACAGAATAAAACTGGGCATTCTTAAAACAATGTGGGCATTTAGCCACCAGTGTGTATTTTCTCCACAGTTATAGCAGTAGGCTAGAAAAGTTGCTTAATTCAACATTTGACCCTACATGTAAGCCCTTGTAACATTTTGGAACGCCCACATAGTGTTTTGCTGAAACTTTCTTTAGGTTCCTTCATGCTTCCTGGTTAAATTGATGCATACTTCTATGGTGCAGTCATAAACGACCTCCATGGTCATGGTGAGCATTCAGTTATGCCTCATGTGTGTGTGTGTGTGTGTGTGTGTGTAAGTGAGCTTAGAGCAAGGCGCTTTCATGGCCATGAAGCATAAACAAGTCCACAGTAGTTTATTAAGCTGCAAGTTTTCTTTCAAAAAACACTTTCAGAACTAGGATATATCCATTATGTATTATTATCTGAATGTGGAGGAACTGGTTCTGATGCTGTACTTAATGTCACCATCTTCCTTTTTTGACTTTGGGAAAATATCCAGAAACCCACTCATTTTGCCCACCAAGCTGAAAGGTTTGCCAAACATCCTTGAGGCCTGACAACATGGAGCTAGGAAATGCGAATAGTGCAATAAAACTGTGAAAATTACATTTCCCATCATGCATATCAAGTATGACAAACTAGTTCTGTAGTGCTATACCAGAACAATCACATACTGTTTACTTGGACAAACACAGTAGAAGGAGGATGAGGTTGGAACTGCCAGGCAGGAGGCCTAGAGGAAGACCAGAGAGGAGATTTCTGGATGTGGTGAAAGAGGACATGAAGTTAGTTGACGTAAGAGAAGAGGATGCAGGAGGACAGAGGCAGATGGTTCTCTGAGAAGACCCCTAAAAGGAATCAGCCAAAAATAAAAGAAGAAGTAGTAGATAAGTAGTTAGAATGCAAAAAAACAACTTCAGCAGTGAGTCATTGGTTTGGATCTCAGGGGGTCAGACCTTTGCATCATCAGCATCAACAGAAATCCATCATTGCAGGGCTCGTGTGTGTGAACTGGACTTGGTGTGAGGATTTTGACAACCAGTTGATGAATCAAACTTTTAGTGACTACCCATCTATAATTAAAAAGCTTGTTTGTTTTTTTTAAAAAAAGAAATTGGTCTAAAATCAAATCAGTTGTTTCAGAAATTGCTAAGGTTTTCAGTGGTAATAATGTATAATGTTGTTCCACACTGAGAAAACATGCAGAGTCAGATCACCGGGGTATTAAGATTCTGCTCTTATTTAAATGGGATTTAAATGTACTATAGATGATAAGAAGGCATGTTTGGGAATTTATTTTAAATCATTAGATATACAGAGTCTTATTTTTCTTTTTTTTTTTCAGCACTCTCCCAGAAGACGATATCCAATAGATAAAAATACAAAACACATTTCTGAATCACAACTTTAAAGATTCATGCTTTCAGTGCATGTCCTTTATTTTTGTCAGATCCACACTGGTTGACCTCTAATTTCTTTCATGACGTCCCAAAGTTGAGTGAGGTGAGGAAACTCTGTGACAGAAGGATCAGGGGGGATTAAAGGGGGAGAAAATCCTGCTTGCCTGCCCTCGCTGGAGAATTTCAAACAGTTGATTCATCAATGTGTTCGTCTTCGTTGGTAGCAGATGAAAGAAAAGTTGATCTCTGTGAAAAGAACTGGCCCGAGTGAGTGGGAGAGAGGGTGGGAAAGAAAGTGGAGGCTGCCTGACAACGAGGAGCGAGAGTGATTCAGCGTAAACTCTGAGTCCCCTCATATTTAAACATCCATCCCTCCTCCCAGCAAGAGCCTGGGAGGTTGAAGCTGCCTCAGCAGGACAGCTGAGCTGCTTGTGTGCTGTGGTGCAGTACGAAGGCATTTGCCTCCATAAAAGTGCTGGCGGTGCACGGTCATGCCTCAGGGCTGAGGATCCTGCCAGGTCACTGCAGGAACTTCATTGATCGCTATAGTATCTCGGTTTTTTTCTCTCCTTTTTGTTTGCATCTATTTACAGAATTTCATTCTGTCTGCATTGTGTATAACAGGGGAGAGTCCTGCATTGCTGCGACACAGCTGCAGGCCTGTCTTTACTTAGAGCTCCACCTGCTGGTGGATGTGAAGCCATGTACACACATACATGCATACTTAATATCTTTATATATGTGTGTGTGTGTGTGTGTGTGTGTATGAAATCCTAGTAAATAAAACTCCACTTATGTTTTTGTATTTGCATGCTTGTGTTTGTATTGGTTTGTTTTTATTGGATTTAAGGATTAAAACTTGACGATCTTGCAACATTGCTTCTGTGACAGCTTTTGTGAAATAGTTATCACTTGAAGTTACACTTATCTACTTCAGCAAACACAAAACCTGTTGTTTTCACAAAAACAAAGTTTTTTGGGGGAAAAAAATGGCATGAGAAATAGCATGATCCAAGGTAAAATTTGAATTAAATTCAATCATTAAAGGAAAGTATTTAAAAGTCGCACCTTAAAGGGAACATACAAAGAGACATTTTCTGTGGAGCTGCCCAGATCTGAAACTGTCATTTAGTGAGCAGCTACCCAACTTCATATCATGCAGTCTTTGCTGTACTTTGGAAGTGGGTGACACAAAGCTGTAGTACACATTTATAAAGAGGCACACCCAGCAGGAGAGAGGGGTAAAGTGGTGTTGAGTTAAATCAGCTCTTATGAAGAGAGATGTAAAAACTTGTTTGAAAAGGGAACTTTTGACTTCATTCATATGGTGTTTTTGACCGAAAGATGTTGCATACATTTAATTAATACTCAAATAAATTCTGTTATTTTTGAGAAAAAGAGGATGTCTCCTTTAAGGAAGTTTTGGATAAACTAAAACTTTTTTGATACATTTGCTGTATGACGCCTACAACTGAATTGTGACCCAGTGGTAGCAAATTTACAGGACTGAGTTGGCGTTTAAATGCAGGCACAAATCCACGCATCGTTACTTCATTGTGGATCCAACTCCCCTGCCCAGGAATAGAACGAAAACAGGAATCATTCAGTGTTTTATTTATAGGTACAACAGATTGACAGTAAATGGGTCTTCTTGTGACAACACAGACAAGCAACAATTAGACGTGTATTATCTCTACTCCATGTTCCCTGCTGCTATTCTCTACATCCCTCTCTTCCTCCGCTGATACTGTTCGGCCCGTCACTTCTCCTACACAGTCTTGTCAGCAAGAAAGGACAAAGTCTGCAGACACCTCCATGACACGTTCGTGTTGAGTACATATATATTATCCATACATACAATCTATATTAAGTTAACAGAAAGTGCCATAAATTCATGCTACAGTGCTGTGCTAAATGAAGACCTATAAGTACTCCCCAACCTGCCAAAAAATATATTTACCAAAATTTAAAAAAAAAAGAAAAGTTACTTTCATTTCTAAGTTACCCAACTGCTCCTGCAAGCAGTGAATAACCAAATTTAAATCAGTGAAATTACAGTCAAGTTTCCCAGTTAACAGCTTAAACAACTAGTTCAAACTGCAGTTATTCTGAGAAGATAAAGAAACATCTTGTGATGCTACAGTTTGATGTTTGTAAACAGTAATCCCATACTACACAATCATTCACAGATGCATTCTACTGTATCTAGATTATACAGTCAAATACTCTAAAGTACAAAAAAAAAATGATGCTTCATGGCAGACAGATGAGAGCTGTTGATGAGAACAAACTTCACAGGCTTATGAGTCACAAACAATGGTTGTAAAAAAAAAAAAAAAAAAAGTAATTCTGAATAAGGCCAAACCATAACATGCCTGGTCATCCAAATAATAGCTTCACTCAACGGTAATGACAAAAGACGTGAGGGGAAGAAAAATAAAATAAAGTGCCTGTTGTGTGGATGAGTTCAGTTGATAACCACTGTACACGGGTAGATGTTTGGAACGCCATCGTTTTTTCGGCGCGTCAGGGCAGGCGGAGGCGTCCTCAGATCAACGCAGAGAGGAGGCCATGCAGTCGCAGAGAGCCCTCCTCTCTGCTCTCAGCACCAGCGTCTCCGTCTGCAACACGGGACAAAACGGATATCAGCGCCTTGAACATCCCGTGAAATCAGATGTGTCGCGTGTTTTTTAAGGAGCTCAGTTCTGCCTCCGGACAAAACACGCTGGTAATGAATTCAGCACATTATAATATTATACACTTTAAAGCCCCATGATAAGTCAAGTTACAGATAAAGACAATGTTCCACATCCAACAAAGGAAGTTGTGTTTATCCAGTAGTCAGATACATAGAAAATACACAGAAAGTGTCTTTTTTTTTATATATATATTTTGAAGTGAAAGTTTAACATGAGGCACAGTCAAATCTGACTAGACATATTCTCCATGACTGAGTGAGCAACATGAAATATTAATAAGAGATATTTATGATTTCTTTTTTCTGAGAATTTATGATGTAAAGAACCTGAATGTGATAACTTTTTAAATGTGTAAAGCTGTAACTGGTCTTCACGGACATCTTTAGTAGAAGGATTCATTTAAAGACTAAACTCACAAGTCAAAGAAATAGCTTTTTTTTTTTTTTTTTTTTGTATTTTGGTAAATCATTAGCTGTCATGAAGCATCATGTTACATTACAGCTGTTTCACTGTTTGTCCCTTTGTTAGAATATCAATATGGGATTTTGACTATTGGGTAAACACACACACACACAGAGATAAATGAATAAAATATTATTGCTAAGAGACCTGCACAAAACACCAAAACACAAATATATGCTGAGAACACCACTGACCCTGGCATCAAGGTTGAAAGCTGTCTTCTTTAGATCTTGCAGCGCCCTCTGCATAAACTCAAAGGCATGGCAGTCGACACAGGGGCGACCTGAAAACAAGAAGAGTTTTCAGAAATTAGCACACTGATTTAAATGAGATTTTTTTTCCCCTGCTTATCCTTCCCGCCAAACTAGATTGTCCCATTATTCTTCGGCAGCAGTACCTCTATCACTCATGTAAGGTACCTTCTGCCAAGTGACAAACATTGACAAGCTTTTTGTTTGAGAAGCTCAGGTGAAGAGGAGCTTTAAAATGAGTGACCTGACTCAGATACTTGACAGCTGCATGCTTACATCTAAAATAACTTGCCATAAATTAGTCTAAGCTGTAAAAATGGATAAACTAAAATAATTGTGCTGAAGTGATGAAAAGTGTGGGTTGGTCTTTATGACTTTAATGTGAACACAATTAAGATTTTTCAGTCTCAACATATAGGCTATCAAGTTTAAAACAATGCTCTGTTGTTATTTTTTTCCCCTCTCTCTCCTGTAAATCTTTTCTCTTCAACCTTTTATGATAGATCGCATATATGTAAAAGATGCAGTGCAGGCCCAGATTCATGCTGAGAGCTGTACACTAATTAGGATGACCTACAATTCCCACAAAGTGGTCCCCTGTGGGACATGAAACTGTTGTCTGGTGAAAACATCAACAGGGCAGACAGATTTCCACCCGCCGCGTTTAAAAAGCGTGCACTCAACGGGAGGCAGGGGAGGGGAGAGAAAAAAAGCCCAAATGTTATTTTTGAATCCACCTACTTTCGGCTGGGATGACGGTCCCCGTCTCCTGATCTACATCAGCTGCACCGAGACAGACGAGCTGGACCGCCAGAAGGACCACAGCTGCCTGCACATAGCCGCCGGATGTCATAGTGAAGAGGCGGTCGGGCTCTTTACAGTGAGATAAGACATGACATTATCATCAATAATCAGGTGTTTCAAGTGAAACAACAGAGAATCTCCTAAACGATCGCCAGCAAATGAAATAGCATATTACATGGACTTCGCTGATTATATTTCAATTTTTCTTCGTTGAAACGTGGACTTATAAATGTGGTCTACAGAGGACAATTAAATTCCAACCGACGTTAATTTGCCTACCGTCAACCAGCCGATGATATTTCGCAGAACACCGGATCAGCGTAAGATGCCCACCGAGCAGTTAGACGGAGATCATTGAAGTGCGCATGCGTGTTGGTCACCCCTAAAATTTGCCTTGTGGAACTTGGACAAAGAAGCAGCGAAGTGCAAATAAATCAACCATTTCAAAGATGTACAGACATTGTGAATGATTGAAGGATAATATAATGCCGTAGAATTATACAAGTACCCAACCTGCTTTAGAGAACTTTCATCTTCACCACAAGGTATACAGTACATGTCATTTTCATTTTCTTTAAAACTTGGACAGTCAAGAGTGAGTAAAATTATCGACATCTTGATAAAATAACCCATAAATTAATCTATAATTTGTCATTTTAAAAAAAAGGTCAGATTCAGATGGAGCTTTATTTACTTGCGCTAACAAGAGGAATTATCTTTAGTCGTGAAGCCCACATTGCTCACACAAGCAATATTAAAAATAGTAAATAACTATGTAATTAAAAATTCAGAATTAACTGAGTACAACTGTATAGTGTAGTGTATCTGTAGTTTAATACAATGTACTGATGACATTTACCAAGTACAATGATCTTATATTAAATAAATAAATAACAGTTGCATAAATTATTGTGTGGTGTGTGTTTCTCCATGTGCATGAGAAGTAAATAAAGAGATAGTTACATGAGGGGAATATTGTACTTGTGGAAACTAGTGGGACAGTTAATTGTACATTCAGCCTGTTTAATACTGCATGGGATGGAAGAAGAGCTCATAATAATCATAATGATATCAATGATAAATCAGACCACCCATTCAGTTGAACAATCAGATGTTGATGGTTTCTATTACTTGTCAATATTACCAGATTAAATCAATTTATTAATAAATGATTATTAATTATTAATTATTATTAATTTGATTTTTTCAAATCACTAAAAGGTTTTTTGAATGTTTAGACACACAGAGGCCTACTAAGGATGTTGGTTATCCAGCATAACTGTGCAAATATCTGAACTCTGAGGAACAGATTTAAAATGTTATAGTTACGCATTAGGATTTATTTACTAAGCAAGCCTTTTTTTTAAATTACTTTATTGAAATGTAATGAACATGAACAATGGGAACAATGACTATAATCATAATCAGATGAATTATAGTATACACTTCCAATACACTCCTTCAGCTCAAAACAGATAAAGTAAAATAATTGTCTAAATGTATAACTTTATATGCAAATTTGAATACCATCAGATGAAGATGAAATTGCACAAAAAAATATTTTAAAAATTAAATATATAAACAAAAAAAACACCTTAATAAATAGAATAAAATAACTAGGAACAGGAAGGGACAGGGCAAAGGTCAAGCTCTATTATCCCATATGAAGAGAACAGGTTTAATTCCTCAGCAGGGCTACTTTGTGTAATTTATGTACTTTGTTACGATGATATTATTTAACAAAAAATTCAAGTGGTTTATCTTCCATTATCAATCTAGTTTTAACACTGTCATTGGAAAATAAATCTGTATTTATGAACTTTGAGGAGAGCCAATCATGTGAAAATTTCCACAACTTGTGCATTATGTCACAAGTAAAATACACGCACTCTGTTGATCCGATATTTGTGAATTACAGGTGACAGCAGTTGACATCAAATTTGAATGTTGTAATAAATTCATTTGAGGGATACATTTATTTCATTTATTGTTTGGTAAAAATGAATTTAACGCATATCGTTTAAATATTTCTAATTTATTTTTTTCTTGATATTCTTAGGTAAAGTTTATTCTGTTAAGTCAAGGATTTATTGAGCAAACAGGCAACAATGGACATTACTCAACTAAACTTTGACAGAACGTAATTACATAGACAAACCGGATTGGTCAACGCAAGAATGACAATAAACTGCTTCAAGGTTTTTAACCGCGCTGAAGTCCCGCCCCCCTGTTGTGGGCGGGGTCCTGACTGCTGTTGTCTTAGGTAGGCTGGTAAAATGCCCGAACTCAAAACACTCTTTTTTCCAAGATGGCGTCGATGAAGGACAGCGACACCGGCCTGTGGCTTCATAACAAACTAGGATCGACAGACGAGCTGTGGACGCCTCCGAGCATTGCTTCTCTCCTCACCGTGTCCGTAATTGACAACATTCGGCTGTGCTTTTCGAGTTTATCGCCGCCAGTCAAGCTAAAACTGCTGCTCGGGATGCTGCATCTTCCGAGGCGGACCGTTGATGAGGTAGGCTGCTGAGTTTTAGCTGACGGTTAGCCCGATAGGTAAGACGCTTCACCTTCGCGGTGAAGAGAGGGTGTTATATTGCAGCGAGCTGCACTAATTTTTTTGTTAGTTTTGTTCTTTTTTTTTTTTTTTTTTAACGCGAGTGTGCGGTGAGCGTGCACAATTCAATCTCTTACATTGGCTACAGGCGACGGCTAATCCCGCTAACTGACCTAAGAAGCAACAGCCGAATGTTACTTCTGCACACATGCTCAAGATTTTGCCCCAGCTTCCGCTCAGCTGCGTGTTGACAAATTAACTCAAGCTTAAGACTCCTTCACGATTAATATGTTCAGCTCTTAGGCGCGTCTTCTCTTCCGTGGTCCACCCGCCACAGTTAGTAACATTAGCCTGGCGTCTTTCGTAAAGACATAGGACAAACGCAGGAGCGTAGCGGGGCTGGAGGGCGGTACCAGCTCAAGTCCGACATGTCACCTGTTCAGCTGCATCCGTCATCACTAACTACTGTTGATGTGTGTGTGTGTATATACACACACAGACCTAAAGTGTCAGAAGTTGCTACTTTATTGCTTAACAAAGTTTTGTCTTCACAAAAGTTAGTGATGTTTGACTTTCTTGTGAAGTTTATGGAAAATGAAAAAAGTTCATGCTCTGGTGGCATTATGTCATGCGTCCGGGATACACCCTAACCTGATGCCCTAACCACTTCTGGCTTCTCTTGATGTGGAGGAGCAGCATCTCTCGCTCTGAGTCTGACTGAGATTCTTACTCTATCGCTAGGGGAGAGTCCAGCCACCTTAGGAAACATATTTTAGGCACTTGTATCCACAATCTCAATCTTTCGGTCATTACCAACAATTCATGACCACAGGTGAGGGTTGGAATATAAATTGACCGGTAAACGGAAAGCCTCATCTTTCCGCTCAGCTCAGAGTCTGGTCCACATTACTGCATTGCAATCAGACTCATTTGACAAATTTAAATCAAAATCAGTGTCCCTCACCCGGGTCAGGGTCACTGGGGTCTCACCGTGGAGCCAGGCCTGACAGGGGCTTGTTCACAAGACTTTGCCTGGCTTTACCTAATCAGGCCCCATGGGTGAAGACCAGGCAAAGCCTGAACAAAATATTTAGGTTTACCCTCCTTTGGACCTACCACCTGCAGAGGAGGGCATATGAGTTGGGTGCCATGCAGGATGAGCAATGGTCAAAGCCATGGGCTCATTGAAACTCTGTTGAGACATGGTAATTTTTTCGTTTCAAACAATTTATTGAAACAAAAGCTAAGAACAGTGGTGGGTATACACAACAAAAAATGTCTGCAGGGCAGTGTTCACAATGAAGCAGTCATAAGTATGGGACGTGGCTAAAGGACAGCAATTCTATGCCTTTCTGTGGCGCTTCCAGTCTCTCTGCAACCTGCTTATGACTATAAGCTCAGTAGCAGCTCCTCTCTGAGAACATCCCGTTTGAAGCCTCGCAATTGCCAGGCACTGTTGATCGATTGTTTGTTTGTTGTCGTCTTGGTCTCGTGGTGTCAAAATGTGAAGAGCATGATGAAGAGGACTAATTGTCAATGAACCAGAACATTTGGTGGTTGATAAATGGAGCAGATGCTTGTTGTGATTTTTACACTTAATCACCTTGTCAGTGAAGAGTGTGTTTTGCAATAAGTACTGAACACTGAACAGTTGTGTATGTGCTTTCAAAAGTTTAGAGACGGTCAAATAAAGTCCACCTGTAAATGTTATAGGTGCATTCCGAAATTTTTTTCAAAAGCCAAATATCCATAATATTTTATGAGGAGTGTCTGTGTGAACATGAACCTTTGCTACATGAACCTTTGTGTTTGGAGTTTTGCTTATATTTATCAAACAAGTGAACAAACAAAGTCTAAGTATTTAATTCAGTTCAGTTACCTTATTTCCTCATAGAGCTGAGCGATTTTATCGATTCTGCGATATATATCGATATTTTATCGAGTATAGATTTTTCAGCCGCGGGTATCGATATTCTAAGCTTCTTTTAAAACCCCTGTGTCCCACCTATAAAAGCTTGCAAGCAACAATTTGCACTGTTTAAATAAATGAAACTATTTTTCTCAACAAATCTTTTATTCATTTTGTCCAGCATTTGCAAGCTGCCTGTCAGCCATATAATGTGTAATTGATGCTTTCACTTCAATTAATGCAAACAAAGTCATTGGAACACTCACAAGATGTCACCAAAATCACTTTGTCCCTTTAAAATCTTTCATAAAATTATGTAAATGTATTGTAAGATGAATATCAATACATATCGTATTGTGAGATTAGTGTATCGCTACAGCCCTATTTCCCTTATGGTGGATTCGGTTCCTTTATGCAAGTGTACTATGTCAATTTAGAAGTGTTCAGTAATATTTAAAATATTCCAATATGAAAAATCACATTTAAAATAGCAAGATATACTTAAATATTAAAGATGTCTTAGAAAAAAAATTGATCACTTTCAAAAACTTTACCAGTGATCTTTTCAGAAGAAGGTACTGTTTTGTCTGTTATAAATTATATTAGTGAGATGAAGTCAAAAGGTAAATACTGAATCAAGTGTGGTAGCGGCAAATGTGCAATTACAAAACATGTTGTACTTTATTTTTTTTTTTGGGGGGGGGGGGGGGGGGGGGGGCTTTGAAATCAGATAAAAATGAAAACTAAAGCTGTAATCCTCAGTTCTCGTATTTCTGAAGCCGCATGCATGCTCCTTTAAAAAGTCACATTGTTTATTTCTGCTCATCAACAAATTGCTGTAAGTCTTCTGTGTCTATGATATAAAGATGAGATTGACCCACAGTTGTACAAAGGTCAGTAAAATGAGATCACACAGTTTCAGCGCTCGCACTACAGTTACATCACATTTGTCTTACTTTGCCTACAGGACATAAAACAGCACTGAAAAAATATATTTTTGTAATTAAAGAAATATCTTTAAAAGGTAGAATTGGTATTAATATTTTCTTTTATGGTTATGGTCTTTAAATTGGTAATGGATAAAAACCCAAAATTGACAAGTTTACATGGAATGATGTGTCATCATCACTTAAAGGTGGGGTGGGTGTTGTTTTTTTGCAACACTTTTTACAATATTGCCTGAAAACCTTTTCACATTTCCATTGCACCCACTGAAATAAAATGTTTGCAAAAAAAACTAAACATTTTGGTCCAGTCTAGAAGGTATAATCAGAGAAAAACTCTGACCAATCAAAAAAGTGATCATCACTATTTTGATTGGCTGCCTAATACGTCCATCAAATATCACCCCTCCCTCCCTCCCTCCCTCCCTATGGTTCATGCAGTCGTGAATCATGTGAAGGCGTGGTTTCGAGGGGTGAGCTGAAGAGGAGGAGGCGGAGCCTTTGGGAGGAGGGAGGGAGTGTATATTTTCAAAATCTCACTTGAGTTGGATTGCTGGAACCGTTTTTCAAACAACACCTACTCCACCTTTAAGTAGTTGTTTGTTTGTTTTTTCATCATCAACATACAATGTAAAGATGACGATTTTACAATGTTTTAACATAGCTCTTCACCAAAATTAGAGTTGACTGAGATCCCGTAACTTAATCTAACTGAAAGTAATGGTTTCCATGCAGGGACTGTGTTCACCAGACTATGTTCATCTTTGTCACACTGGTTGCACTTACACCTCCGTCCTCTCGTTAGATGAAGGAGGCCCTGTCAGAGATAATCCAGCTGGCTACCGTGGATTCAGAGCCCTGGGTGCTGATGGTTGCAGATATCCTCAAGTCCTTCCCAGAGACTGGCTCTCTGAATCTGGACTTGGAGGAGCAGAATCCAAATGTGCAGGATATTCTTGGAGAGCTCAGGGAGAAAGGTAAATAATGTGCCTCTTTTATATTCATTTGATCTGTAGTGTCTTCTTCCTGACTTCCACTTAATCTATGAAATAAAAAAATATAGACATCATGAGAGTTGCTGCTATATTCCTTTAAATCATATCTAAAATGAACACATAGATAAGTTTTTTATAAAAGCAGATTAAAAATCAAAAAAGCTAAAATACATTTGATGTTTTTTGTTCCCTGCCATTTTATGAAGCCATTTTACCTTTTACAGGAGCCATTAAAATATTTTATAACGTTATTGGGGTAATGAATGCTCATATGCAACATTCAGTTGAGTGCATCCAAAATTTGACTTTTTAGTTACTAAAATGACCTATACATAAAGATGTAGTTAAGGATAAGGATGTGGGCATTCCCTATTCATTAAGTTCATCATATAACTAAATTTTATGAAGTGTGTTGTGTCTGCTTGGTCATAAACAGAAATTCAAACTGAGAAATGACCAAGAAAACTGAAAAAAGTGAAGGTTTACATTTACCCCACCTAAATTGGTGGACTCATAAGTCAATTTAATAATTTTTTACTGTCAGTAAGTTTTTAACATGTTAGTTGGCAAAGCCACAGTCATAATGGATGTTATGTTAGTCCTGTGATGAATGCCTTTCCCTCCACAGTGAGTGAGTGTGAGGCATCCGCCATGCTTCCTCTGGAATGCCAGTACCTTAATAAGAGTGCACTGACCACGCTGGTGGGACCGCTTACACCTCCTGTCAAGCATTTCCAGCTCAAGAGGAAACCCAAGAGTGCAACACTTAGAGCAGAACTGCTACAGAAATGTAAGTTACTTTAAATTAATGTCGAGCAGGACCTTTCTCCACAGCACAATTTAAAATGAAGTATTTATTGTTTTATCTGCTTTCCCGTTAATATGTTTATTTTTATTGGGTAAAATCTGTTGCAGCTGCATAGACTGTCAAAGGCCTGTACCTTGTTTCTCTCCAGACTTGTTGTGTCAAACTAAACATATTTTACTTCTATTCCAGCTACAGAGACAGCCCAACAGCTGAAAAAGACAGCCGGAGTGCCTTTTCATGCCAAAGGGAGGGGACTGGTCAAAAAGATTGACACTACAAGTGAGTTACACCCCCGTATCTGCTCTTTAGTGCAGCTGCTGGACCATCAAACGACTGTCTAAAATTTGTTAACACTTCTATTTATTTCATTTGATTGTCTGGGAGTTTTTCAACTTCTGTCACTGCGGTTATAACACGCATTAATGTCTGCATCACAGCTCCTCTCAAGGGGATTCCCAAAGCTCCGTTCCGCAGTCCCACTGCCCCCAGTATGTTCAGCCCTCCCAGTAACCGCACACCTATTGCACCTCCACGGACGCCCCTGCGGAAAGAGAGAGGGGTTAAGGTACATCTTGCTCCATGACTTGTGATTTCCTCTTTTTTGTTAACATGGTTGTGGGTTATTTTCATTCAGTTTGCATGGGATTTAATTTTCTTTTCAGCTTTTAGATATTTCAGAGCTGGACATGGTTGGCGCTGGAAGAGAGGCTAAAAGGAGAAGGAAAACCTTGGGTATGGTGTTTATGACTATTTATCTGCAGAAATTTAGTACTATACCATGAATTAGCTTGCGTGAAAAAACAGGGAGTATGTTAATGCTTACATGATGGTTTTTCTACTGATGTAGAAACAGAAGCTGGAGATAAAGCAGCCAAAGAAGAGACAGTGGTGGAGAACACCACTCCAGACTATGCTGCTGGCCTCGTTTCTACACAGGTACTCTACACATATATCAGTTTTTCTTCTCTTTGTCCTTATCATAGCAAGCATCTTTTTCAAACACTTTTGTTCCTTTGCTCTTCAGAAACTGGGGGCACTGAACGAGAATCCTCTGCCATCAACCAGCTACCTACCTGCTACACCCAGCATGGTTCCCTCGTCCTCTTACATTCCCAGCTCTGAGGCACAGCCAGGTAAGTACGACAACTCGCAATCCAGTTCTTAATATAGTGCATCATCAAGCAGCAAGAAAGCTGAATAAAGATGTAAACGATCCCCTGCTTACATGATCTAATTACGCTTGTTCTTCAACAACCTCCTAAGCAAATGCTGGTGGTTCAGGTCGGGACGCGCTGCAGGCAGCTCGCCAGCCGGAGGAGTCGGCAACAGCAGGCACTGGTGCCACCGCCACCTTACCAAACCAGTACAAGCAGAGGACACCTATGTACAATGCAGGCAGCACAGTAAACCCTGCAACTCCCACATCCCCGAGCACACCGGCCTCCACCCCAGCCAGCAACGGGCCCCCTGCAGCTGCGACTGCCAGCCAACCAGAGACCCCCACACAACCTCCCAGCACACCTCAGACCCCAACCCCAACACCAGCCCCTACACCACCACAGCCCCAGCCCAAAAAGAACCTATCACTTACGGTACGGCAACAACAGCCAGAGTATGATTTATTTATTTTGGGTCTCCTTTTGAGACTCCAATAATGTTGAGTTCTGCGACATGCTGTTTCTGCCCCTCAGAGAGACCAGATGTACGCTGCCCAGGAGATGTTCAAGACAGCCAACAAGGTCACCAGACCAGAGAAGGCGCTCATCCTGGGTTTCATGGCTGGATCCAGAGGTACATGGATAGTCTAGTCAGCTGCACGTTCACAAAGGAAAACAATACTGCTTTTTCACTTTACTTTTAATGTCACCCTTTTTGAGTAACATTGAAACATCTAGTAAAATTATTGGGTGTAAGGCTGGCTTAAGTTTGTAACGTATTTGAAAAAGGTGATAATGAAGATGAGAAATACTCTCTAGGTATTCTATAATATTCAGTGAGTGAACACGAAGGCATATTTACTTTTATTTATTTAAAAAAAAAAAAATCAGACAGAAAGGTGGAGGTGAAGCGTAGAGCCGCTGCACACTGGAAAAAGTTGTCCAGAACGGGTGGTAGATCCGGGGCTGATGATCTCACACAAACCTTATCAGGCCGATATAAGACCATTCCTGCAGTCCCGTCAAGGCAGCATCACCAACTCTTTAACTGGCCGATCTGTCCACAGCTGCCTGAGTACGACAATGGACATCTTTGTGTTTGTGCCCTTAGGCGGTCTGTGGGTTGGTTAGGGGTGTAACAGCCACATCTTCACTGGGCAGTTGAATAATTATACACCTAAAGAACTTTAAAAAGTAGATTTTACAATGATTTAAACTTTAAATTCATCACTCACTAAGGGGCCACCCATCCTGCACCCTACCAGCTTAGAGTCTCAACCTTAACCTGTTTGAAGGATACGTGAGTCTTGGATTGATCCAGGTCAGCTTGCCGCAGCATTAGTCACATGCATTTGTGCATCACATATTATTTTTACATTTATTGAATGGCAATTTTTCTTATTGACATAACCAAATTTGTATTCAGATGGTGCCTTTATAGCAATGCGTGTGTAGCCAGTCACTCAGGAAACAAGTTCCAAGAGGACAGCTTTTGGAGATCTTCTCCAAAAGCTGACTCTGCCAAGCTTCTGACTCTGCCAAAGCTTCCATTGTCATAGGCTATGGGTGGCATCAATTTGCATATGATTTTTATATGTGCTGACTAATTGTTTTATTGAGATATTGTACAATAAGGCTCCTGTGTCTGCATTAAATAAGTTATTTAATTTCCCTATTGTGGGACAAATAAAAGTTCTTCTCATCTCATATGGCATCAATTCAGCACCATATAGCTAATATTATGAATCAAATTCTGTAAACCGGAGTGCTGTCATCTTTCTCGGTTACACTTTTTTTTCTTCCTTTTCCATCTTCGAACTGTCTTTTCCAGTTGTGCTTTTTCTGTTCCTGCTGTGAAAAGTGTCAGTGATGATTAAGCTCTCATTTACTAAATTTTGATTTCTTGGTCACAGATTCTGAGTTTTCCTTCTCTGATTCAGGGCTTTGGTGCTGAAATGAATTTCACGTGTGATGGGATACAAATAGGGGAACAATTCCTAATTTTTTTTACTTGACTGCATTGCCTCCAAGTACAGTGATCCCATGACACTTTGCGGTTCAAGTTCCACGGTTTTAGTTATTCCCGGATTTTTTCCAGAAATATATAATATAATTTAAAAAAAAATTAAAAATCACGGAAACATCAAAGGATTTTGTGCGCGTTCTTTCGCAGTGAAGAAATGCTGTGAGGCAGCCTGGCCCCTTTAAGAAGGTGGCCTTATGGGTAATGGGGTGTGTGTGTAGTGGGACGGCAGAAGAAAACGAGGTTAGATGTAAAGTGTAGTGAGCATAAACAGCAGCCCAGCGTGTATAGATTTACATTCTCTGTTAACCGACAGGAGCCGAACAATACAACCTGTGTGATGTTACAAGTCCCTGCAGTGCCAGAATAAAGTGCTCGTTCCATGCAGAGAAAACCAGACTTTTTGTTTTGTTGTTTTAACGTGTTAGCTGCTAATTACCAGCCAAAACAGAAAGACCACAGTTGAGCCTTTGTCTTGTTTTGCTGCAGTGCCTCGCTACTTTTTTGGGGTTTTAAACATATTTCAAACACATTATTGAGGCTCGGGGGACTCTGGCTCCAGATTGCGAATTTTGATTGTTGCGGGGGGGGCGCCAGTCCCATTAACTGCGAAAAATAAGGGATCACTGTATTGCCAAAACCTAAGAAAAGTGCATACTGCAGTCATGAAATGTGTGTGGAGGGCTGCACGTTCTCATGTATAGAAAATAGCGTGTGGAACTTTTTGTCCGTACACAAGGTTGGTACATGAGGCCCCAGGTCTTACATTCCTTGTGGTCATTCGGCACATTTGTCCATTCCATTTATTGCAGAAAAGAAATGTCACTGCACCACAGTCATGTGATTGTGATATAAGTAACTGAGAATTCTTTACATGAATCAGGTAGGGTCATTGCTAACCAGTGTGCTTTCCCTTGTGTCTTGAAGAGAACCCGTGCCCGGAGCAGGGGGACATCATCCAGATCAAGCTGAGCGAGCACACAGAAGTTCTGCCCAAAGCCGATGGCACCGGCAGCACCACCATGCTGGTGGACACCGTCTTCGAAATGAACTATTCAACAGGACAGTGGACGCGCCTCAAAAAATACAAACCAATCACCAATACCTCCTGAAAGAACCTCGCACATTAAAAATCACGTACACACACAAAAAAAACATGTACATTTTAAAACATGTTTACATAAACACATGTTCACATACATAATTGGGCCAAATGGGAGGGTGGAAGATTGTCAAGGAGAGAAAGATCCTCCCTTTTAGTGCACCACAAAATGCCGAACTCTAAAGTGTTGTTTCCTTTTTTCTTTTTTTTTCCCCCCTTCATTTTTATTGTTTCTGTTTTTAAGTCACCTCAGATTCCTGAAAAATGTTTGGATCAGGAGGGGTGAAGAAGCAGGAGAATCATAATGGCTGGCCCCTTTCAGCATTTTTACTGAGGTGCAAGCATGTCACATGTCTCAAGAAGACAGGCTCTGTATTTTTCTGTACAAACATGGCATTTACAGCTTACTCTTCTGCTCCTCAGTCTTTACAGATGTTTTGTGACAAAACAAAGAAACAATGATCGTCATCATTAGAGGTGACCAAATAAAAGGAAAAACACTGGCGGCAACTAGCTCCTGATGCTGTCAACCGATGTTAAAAGTCTTCTGGTAGCTGTTTAAAACTTAATATCCTTTTTTTCATGAGAAGGGGAAAAAATTAAAGTGACAACAGGCTACGGGGTTTTCTCATTTTTCATTATCAGTTCTGTTGTCTGAAATCATTGACAAAAACCATTTGAGTTTGACCTGGTGCAGATCTGAAACTGCTGGTAAGTACATCCTCAGGGAGAGCCTGTAAAACTGATTAAGCTGCAGATTTGCTAAAAATCAGTGTTTTGATTACTGTAGTGCAGTATTAAGAGTAATTTTACTTAAATGGTTGTGTACATTTAAGAAAAGTCACACTCATAACTCTCCGTAAAGTCAAAAGCATTTGTTTTTAAAATGCTTAGGGTCGGATTTACTTTGTTACTGGAAGTCAGATAGGTTAAGATATTCACAGTAAACACGATGATCAGCAGGTGTGGAAGGCAACTAACCACACTTTGTGTGTTCTGGTTCCCAAAAAATGTTGGTTGGGGAAGAGAAAGCATGGTTCACCAGTTTAAACACCACACAGTTCCCAGGTCAGTTGTCTGGTATTACTAAATTCTAAACTTGTATTTCCGCTCACCTTCTACACAATTTCACCTTGTAATAATTCTCTGAAGATTTTAGCCACGAACTATAGAAGTCAGTTAATTGCACATACAGTCTTTTATACACCGTTTTGCTACATGTTGCATTTCAGCTGTTAACCAGTCATCAGTTGTGGAGTCTTCATTCAAGACTTGTGCCTAAAAAGCAGCTCAGGTTGGGAAATCCCAGTATTTTAAAACTGCAGTCCTGTCGGGGCTGTCGTGTGTCCAGTGTTGGTCATGTGATTAAAATATTGTGTTTCACCTAATCCATATCCATTACGCTTGGCTTGACAGAACAGTTGAGTATTTTTTCCCTCTAAGAATACTACATTGTCTTATGACTGCAAATGTGACCTGGAACTTGATGGGTGCTGCATAAAAAAAACTGTCATGACTTGGACGCCACATCAATAACTGCTGACTGAGATGTGAGGTATGCCAAACACAGTTACAACCACAACTGGTATAAGAAGCAATAAAAGGTAGGAGAGAAAATTCTTAACTTTTTATTAATTAAAATGAGTAGCAACAGAAGATAGGCACAACATTGTTGAGTTGCCATTGTACATTTACATTAATGTGATTTAAGGTTTTACACTTTTTTTGGTCTCAACTAGACATGACAGGTAAGTCAATCATTTTATTATCTATGACACTGTCCTCTGACTTTTAAGTTATCATTTAGCCCTACTGAATAAACAGAACACAGGTTTTTTGGAGCATCTTCTTTCATCTCTAAAGCACTTTGGTCAATATTAGTTTTTAAATGAGCTCTATCAATAAAAGCTGATTTGTGAGCGTGCCCAGCTCCCATCTGATAGTAGTCTGACTGGTTGCAGTCATTAGTTGAACACAAGTTACACTTTTGCTTCTTAAATGTGAGAGAATTCAGGCAAATTCACCAAACACTCAGTATGAATCCAGCCAATACTGTACCAGCTACAGTTAAAAAATAAGAGCATTGAACTTGAATGGGAATATTTTTTCAGCTTTTTTTAAAGTTTGTGCTCATAACTCTCAGTCATAAATGAGGAAATGATCAAAGTGGAAATAATTACTCATTAGTGCAAAAAAAATCAGCCCACCCGTGCGTTCACCATACTGACTGTACCTCTCTTGTTTACAACAACAGACGAGAAGGCAAGACTGGGTACCATTACCCTCAACTACAGCAGCTCTAGTCTGGAGTTTTGGTAACAGCTGTTAGTATGTGGCAGGGGGTGGGGTTCAGTTTTCTCCAGGGACTCTCCAGCCTCCGAACGTCTTCTCCAAGTAGAGAGCCACAGCGAGGGTCAGATGGTCCTGCATCTTGCCTGCAACCACCTGCACACCCAGAGGCAGGCCCTCCTCACCAAGACCCAAAGGACATTGGGTAACCGGCAGCCCAAGGATGTTCAGTACACCTTAGGGAAAAAAGATAAAACTCATCAAGTCTGGAGTTTTATTTCACAATCTGTTTGTAGAAATACAATGTATAGTCTTTTGATGGAGTATTAGTAGAATCTAAAACAGTCTTGATGGACTCCCTCAGTTTTCATTTATTTTTTTCCTGGCGTTGCAAAGGAAACTTAAATAAAAAGCATAAATGGTCATGGACACTAAAACTTTTTTCAGACTTGAAATATGAATGGTTAATGACTTCACTGGACTACTGAAGCAACAGCTTTCAGTTATTCAGACACTTGCATCAATGTTCCTTACAGATTCATTAGAACATATGTGTTAAAGCCATGGAAAAATGCACTGAATATGTGAGACTTGTCATTTGAATACAGTAAGTTAGGAAAGTACTGGTAAATTCATTAAAAGACAAAATACATCCCTGAAGTGTACAAACAGCTTCTCTTTTCTCACATGATGATTCATAACAGCGTGTAGCAGTGTGCAGCTGTAAATATTTTCCAACATTTTTAAGCTCTTTGAACAATTTGTGTTGTTTAAAAAAATTCTTATGACTTAATTGCACAACATCAACAGTGTAGTTGTCATGAGCTCTAAAAATGGGGTCTTTTACTTCACCTGAGAACAGTTTCTACCACCATTACCATTTGTCACATGAGGAAGCTACATCACATACAAAACTTGTCCTTGGTGTTTAGGTTTCTCATAATATCTTGCTCTTTTTTTGCTAAAAAATGCATGATGAACTAGAAAGCATGCAGCATTGTGTTAAACAGAAGTGTGGATGGGATCAGTCACAAGTATTGGTATGTAAATCAAATAGAGAGCAAAGGCTGCACCGCGAACATTCAGTTTTCATCATGTGATGGAAGAAAGTTGGGATACTTTATTTGTTCAGTAAACAATCTGATTATTCTGAACATCTCATCACCGCTGAACTTATCCACGGTTGTATGTACTTGTCGATTAATGTGATGGCTGCAGAGTGAAATGGGACTCTTCGATTATGAGGTGTAAGTGTAGTAAAGCTCACCAGTGTAGGCGAAGTCAAAGGGTCTGAAGAGTGGGTGGTGGTGTTTGGGTGCTACTCTGGGGTGTGAGGGGTAGAGAACAATACCATCGGTGCCCAGCAGCTTGTCCATCTCCTTCTGCAGATTCTCTTTTTGCTGGATGATAAAGGACGAGGTTTTGGACACACGAGTCATCTCAAGCATGCCCAGCACTGGAGACGAGACACAATACTCAGCTCACTTCATAGAAACTTTTACATCTCCAAGAGCTGCTACATAGAAAAATATGAACAAATAATGGCACACAGACATTAAAAAATAACTTAAATACCACTGTAAATACATGGAAGTCATATACTGTATGTATTCTCTTACTGATAGCAGCCATTGTATGGTCTGACTTTCCCACCATCCATTTCAGCAGCTCCCACAAAGGCCATGCAGGTCTTCCTGGTTCCCCCATCAGCTCAGCAAACGCCACAGGAGGCTGAGTAATGAAAACTAGTTACGCCTTATACAAATACTATAATGAAGCCAAAGCTACAAAGTAATATGATACTGAAATGCAAGTATACAAGTGCCTATAATTATACTCAAGTTTAGTACTTGAATTATATAAAAGGTATTTTTACTGCAATAGTAACTGGGTGATTGAACTGATGCCTACATAACATAAAAATAAAAAAAAATAAATAAAAAAAATCTAAAGCCTAATTTATACTCAGGTCGTCTGTGTAGGTGACGCCGACGACACAGAGATGCCCCCCCCCACCCTACGCAGACACTCCGGTGCACCTCCCCAGAATTGTAGGTGTACGCAGACAGTGCCGCAGAGAGGAGAGAAAGGAGGCCTCTGATTGGTCAATTCTACATCCGCGTAGAAAAGAGCGTGTCAATGAAGAAATGAGGAAGTACCCACATCTGTACGATTCTCGTTCTCCACAACACAAAGACAGCACATATTGTAGTAATTCATGGAGGGAGATTGCAATGAATTTGGGTCTGGATACGGCCGAGACGGTGAGGAAGTGGAAAAACGCAGAAGATAAGTTTAGTAAGTTTAGCTAGTTCGTGATTGCGTTGTGGCATGGAATAACATAGCGCAGACCGCGCTTCAAAATTGAGTATAAATGAAAAGTGACTGTGGCATCTCTGCGACAAGCTACTGCGACACATTGCTGCGAGAGTATACACGGTCCTTTACAGCAAGAACACTCTACTTTAGGCTAGCTTAGGTCTAAAAATCTGTTATTCAGTAAGCTGTTTACGATTGCAGGGAATTGTGACATCACAGTCCAAGCTCAGAGTAGAAATTGCTGTACCTCGAAAGTGGTTCATACAAAAGGAGCAGATTGGAGTGGTTCACTCCACCCCTAAAACTGGCCGCAATGAACACAGCTGAAAAGACATGGTTTAAAAGGGAGCTGTTGTACTTTATCTGTGTGGTGTCATTTATTTCATTAATACCTCACGAACACCTTTAAATAGGAATTATCAGTTATGCAAGCAGCAGAGACTGAATCATGGCATCGTCTCAACAATAACTAACCAGATGAACCATGCAGCCCACAGAAACGTAGGCTTATGGGAATATAAATCTGTTCACAGATTCACACAGTGAGGAATCATTTGAGTACATAAGACAGCAGACTGGATTTAACATTAGGGTTAGTCAAATGGAGGTGGTGCTAAAAAGAAGCTGGGAAAGTAAATTCCGTAGTGATGGAAACATGATTGTTTTGCGTGCGTGCGTGTGGTATGCAAGGCATTGGGAACTAAACCGATTAGTGGGCCATTTCTGGGCAGCAGACTACAATAGGTGCTGTGACTAAAACCTGGTCTGCTTTCTTTCACTGAAACACACCTTATAAACTGGGGCGCTGTGGCCAAAAGAAGGTCACTACTGCCTGAGTTCCCTCTGGATCAGTCCACACTAACATAACCCTTCTAGTTCACGCCAAGGATTTTCTTGCAAGAAAAAAAAAGTTTTGCATAAATTAACTCTACTTATTTTTCAGTTTGCCCAATAAGCTAACTTGCTGAGTTACAACAACTGCACCACATCCATGAAACCCTAAGGGTAGGAATTAACTGCAGCAGTTTCACATGTTTCACATTAATTAAACAATTTCTTTTTTAATTCGGTCTGAATCAAGACTGTTCAGATTTCAAAAATTCACATATCCACTAGTTCTGTATAAATGTTGATCCCTTTCAGCAAAAACAAAACAAAAAACTAGTGATTGATGCTGCTTAGAAAGAATCTAGCTTTGAGGGCTAACTTTAAATTAACAATTAAAAAAAAAATATTGAGAGGTGAAAGATTAGGGTACTGTTACAGCACAAACCCAGATCAGAGCAGAATTATCCAGCTGAATCCCTGTCCATACCTCCACCAAACCCCAAATTCAAATTACACTATGTTCACTGTACCTCAGAATTTGGAAGTCAAACCTCTTTCACTCTTGCTTTTGTGCTTTGCCATTAAAATCAAGTTTTCATGAAAGGTTGTTTAGTTTCATATCTTAAGAAAGAAATAAGTGAATGATGATCTACTGATTCGAATCAGTTGAATGTTTTACTACATCCCTAATAGGAATGCAACTTCTAAATGGCAATAATGAATCTTTAATCTTTGGGAAGGAGACTGATTTCCCATCTCTCATTGAATGCACCATCAATTGAATGGTTCAACCATGAAAATAACCTTGAAAAAAATTGATGAAACACTGTTCATATAAGCAACAGTTCTTCACATTAGCCTCTAAAAACCTTAAGAAAACAGAGGAGTGGACCAGAAGTAGAGGTTTATTGACTCAGTATGTGACAGAGGGATCTGAACAGTCTATCTGTGGTACACTGTTTTAAGAATCTGGGCCAGATGAACTCATGACTTGCAATGAGCCTCAGTATTTTTCAGCTTAGTGTGCTGTGTGAGCTCGCAGGCTAGATGCTGTATGCTTTCCTCACGTGGTAATAATGTGCTTCAAGGGTTATTGAGTAGTTTGTGTCCAAAATGTATTTGCATGGAAGCGGAAAGCTGCACACTGATCTCAAAGCAGGCACATCCTGCAGAAAAAGGGGGTGGGGCCAAGTCAAGTGACTCACTCCACCCCCTGAATGAGCAGAGCCGTAAAGACAAGATCAAATGAGAGCTATCGTACTTTAACTGGGTGGTATTTTGACCAAAGTACATCAAAGACATTTCATTAAGACCTCATAAAACTGTGTCAAGTGTCAAAAAAAAAAAAAAAATCCCTTAAAAGTTATCTGCAACATGCCCTGGGAGAGGTGGGTGACCTGATAAAAATGATGCCCTTGCTCTCCTTTGTTTATCTTCTGTCACCCATCAAAGAAGCCTGTTAGTCAACACATGCAAGATAACATGCAGAGAGGCACAACTCTGGGTCAGAGTGTCATGCAAACCTACTTTGCCCTCCTTGTCAGGAAGAACCATATATTCATCCCAGATCTGGAAGCCATAGCGAAGCTCGGGTAAACACACTTGTTGGACTTTCACCCCAAGGTCAGCCTCCAGACGCTCCACAACCTGCAGAACATCCCATGAGGAGTTCAAATCTGAGAAAAACCTCCTCAACGGCCAGCTTGTGCAGACCAGCTACTGCAGGAGCCACTTCACAGATGTCACCCGCGTACCTTACGCTGAATGTCCACAAGCTCTTTGCTGACAGGGTGTGTGTAAACACAGCCGCCGTCGTGAGGGATGGTGAAGAACCGCAGCTTCTTTAGATCCACCTCCGTGTTTAAGGACAGCCTTTGAGCACACGAGAAAGCAAACAATAAAAATTAAGACACACGGGGCGATAGATTGTAACATCAAAGCTTAACACCTTCAGTTTTTTTGGGTGTGTGCCCTGCATCTGTAAAACTGAGGACGATCAAGGTCCATGCAAATAAACCTGACCTCACTTTTGGCTTTGCTAATCACTGCCTACCAGACCGACTGGATGAGTCCACCTCTCTAGAGAAAACCACTTGATGATAAATAATTCTGCAGGAATTTAATTCCCATCACCTGCACTAAGCTTTACAAGGCATTTTACACAGCAGTAACACAGGTAAGTAACTCCATACACGTGCCAAAAATCACTGGAAAAGGAAACAAGTTCAGTGAAAAAAATATTACTGAAAGTTACTCAATATAGAGTAAGAAGCATAAAAAGACTTGGGCGTAAGAGAGCTGTGTGGGGACTTTATTGTGGGGATAATTACTTACTACTTCCTCATTTGCATTTCAAATATCCAACTATGCACATACACTATTAAAATCCTTTCAGACATGCCTTTTAAGGATGCATCTGACCAAATAATAACTGCAAATATGTTTAGTCATAGGTAAAACTTTGTGGAGACCTACTGAGTGCTGTGTCAGCCATAATATATAGAAATCAAGTTAGCAATAAAATGGCATTAAAAAAAGCATTTCCAGTCAGAATCAGCAGACGTGGCTCAGATCTTACATGTTAGCATTAGGCCCTGCCATGATCTTGAGCATGGGAAGCAGGTCTTCTGCGTAGCGGCACATGGGACCAGAGCTGAGGTACTCGTCCTGTCTGCCAGAGGTGGGAGGGTACTGGTTCTCACAGGACACAACACCTGCGAGACAGCAGTCAGTTACAATGCCATCCGCCACACAAGACGTATAAAAGTATCTTCAAAAGGTTCTGTTTCGGCTCTGCTCTGGAGCCTCTGGAGCTGTTTGTGCAAAGAGGGATGCTTCTTAAAACGAAAACCGTCATAAACCACCCTGAAAATCCTCTTCACAACACAGTGATTCAGCAGAGGCTCCTTCAGATCTGCAGAACAGACCGCTACAGGAGATCCTTCCAGCCCACAGCTAGAACCATCTACCATGAATCTTTGAAGAGACTGAAATAATAATAAGGACAGTTTCTCCAACAATGAATTTCCCTTCGAACATGAATAAAGTATTAATGAACTGAATTGAGTTGTGTGGAGGGATACACAACTAAATGAACAAAAGAAGTCTTATTAACTCTATAACTCAGTTTTTTCTTTTTAAATATAGCTCATGTATTCAAAGATCAAAGTGTCTAATGTTGAATATTTTCTCTCTCTCGGCTCAGTGTTTTTGTCCCAGTAAATAACATTTTTAAATTGATAAATCATCCTCTATTCTCTTAGATACTCTTGCACTTCTACAGGATTAATGTGTTTCAGCCACATAAACACTGACTAGTAGTGCTGGGCGGTATGACCAAAAATTTATATCACGGTATTTTTCAAAATTATATCGGTTTCACAGTATATCACTGTTTTTTTTTTTTTTTGTTTTGTTTTAAGGAAGAACTGGGTGTTAACCACATTTTCTAATCATTTAGAGAGGAATTGCTGCAGTAAATTGGCTTAGAATGACCCATTTTATTGTCTCGAGGAGTGAATATTGTAGCCTCCCACGGCTACAACTTTAGCTCTGCAACATTTGCAGATTATTTTAGTTTGTTGGAACGTTGTATTTTTTGAATCCAAAGAACTTCCAAAGACACAGCTCCTCGTTTAGGAAGAAGTTCCTCAGTCTCATGTTGCCGTTCTGGAGCTTCCACTTTCGCTGTTTGCAGCCATCACCGTTTAACCAGAAACTAGTAGCGTGTTGTGCCTCCAGTGCAACTGCAAAACAGTCCCCTGTCAAACAATGTTCTGCGGCACTTACGTTCCGCCGCGCTGCGTTCCCAACGTTGTGTACGCTACAGTACATACTCACCGGTATTACAGTATATGAAAAATTCGTATCATAAGAAAAATAAACACCGGTATTCTGTATGAACCGGTATACCGCCCAGCACTACTGACAAGCATGCTCCCTCTTCCTCCAGATTAGTGCCATTTGTGTTAAGGTGACCAGGCCACCTGCTGTGAATGATATAGCAGAAATACTGTATTTTCAGAACATCAACACCTTCAGGCCTCTAGAGGCTCGTCTAACTGATTTGATCCCATAATACCACCAACCACTAAATAAAATGTGCTCCACGGCAGAAAAAAGCACAATGAACAAGGCAAAGTTGGTTTATGAGAATTTGCAACATCTGACTTCTCTTACCTGGAGTGGTTTTATGACCAAATATTCCATTGAAAAAACAGGGCATGCGGATGCTGCCACCAATGTCAGATCCCACACCGATAACTGCTCCCGCTGAAGCCAGTATGCTGCCCTCCCCCCCTGAGGCCACGGGACAGGACGTAAACAGAGAAAGAAAAGGAAAGATAAGCAATCCACAGTCTTGATACTAAAACCTAATTAAGAGACTTCAAGCTGTTCATTCTGTAGACACTAAACGCAACATAAAAATGGATGATGTGAAAACAGTCCATGAAAGACAAGAGTGTCTCTGTTTGTGTGCCTGAAAGATTCTGTGAATATTGTCCCAACCCGGACTATTTCTAGAAATGGAGAGACTGACTGTAATAATGATTCAATGCTTCTTGATTTTGAACATGGGCAAAAAAAATAAAATAATATAAATCTTTCCAGTCACCATTTACTTTTTACACCAATGGCTGCTGACCTGAGCTCCCTCCTGGTATCCTGTCCAAGTCATACGGGTTGCCGGTGATGCCGTAGAGATGGTTGTGGGACTCCAACCACATGCACAGCTCACTAGTGTTTGTGACTCCCAGCGGTATGGCTCCAGCTCTCTTCAGCAGCGCCACTGGCGGGGCATCAACCGAGGCCACGATCCCTCGCCTGGAGATTACACCCGTGGTGAAGGGCATGCCTGCAAGGCCAGAGCATATTTCACATACTCAACTGCTGCACATAGTAAAAAAAAACTTATATTTGTTCCAGAGCAATATTTTACAATGCTAAAACAAATACTGAGCATTTGAGTAGTCAAAGTAGCTGTGAGGTCCAGGTGTGTGGGTGGAGGTATGTTAACAGTATCCAATGTTGTCTCAGAAAGAAGACTCATATATGTAACCAAAGTGGCTGGCGGGAGATTAGATTTCTGGATGTTACCTTGAAGGGAAAAGGACTCTTTGACTGACAGTGGCACTCCCAGTAAAGGCAGCCGGTCCTCCAGCACCTCCTCCCCTCCAGTTTCCTCCTCAATCAGCTTATCGACCTGAGCCGCCTCCTGGAGGGCAGCAGCAAACCTGGACAGAAAGAAAGGGGTTTTTTGCTCACTCCTGTTTGATACCTGCCACTTGAAAATGCTCATCATGGTTAGAAACTATGATAAAGTAAGAATGAACAATTTCAATGAATTAAAAGAATAGTCTATGACAGCACTGCGACATCTTGCACAAGAGAAGTTAAAATCAACTGTAAGTTTGCTACACATATCCAAAATGGCAATAATAAAAGTAAAAAAAAAAAAAAAAACCACAAGGTGCCGCCACCCTAATGAAAGAAAAGAAAAGCATCAGGATAGGCGGTTCTTTCTCACCGGTCTTTCACAACAGCGTTCAGAAAGGGGTTAACCTCTTGGATCCTGTCAATGTAAGCCTGCACCACCTCCACACTGGATACCTGAAGACACACAACATTTAAATTAACCACTGTGCAATCTTCCTGGTGAAGCAGATCTGTTCACAAGAAGGAAAGACAAAAATAAAAAATTAAAAAAAAAGTCTATGTTCCACAGATAAAAACTTTTATATCCTTTGAGTTATGACAGCCACAGCTAACAACACAGAACTGCATAAACACAGTCACGTTGCTTCAATATTTTACATGCCACAACAAACTAAAACATTGATTTAACTGTATTTATTTGATTGGGGTTTTTTATGATTATTTGGGGGATGGGGAGGGTTAAGTAACTGATTGCTTATTATTATTTTATTACATAGATGATAGGATCTGGAAACATTCCCTTGAGGACATCTTTGCAGAAGTTTCATGTTCACATATCACAAACTAAAACCAAGATTTATTTATTTGTCATTTCTTTCATACACTGACAAAGAAATGTACAGTCAACAGAAGGCTGATGTGTTGGGGAGACACGAGAATACAGGTGTGCTGTGACTCCACAGGTGTTAAAGGAACCGGAATGCAACTGTAGGAAGGAGATATCTCAGGTAGACTGGAGCAGAGGTGCACCTGCTGCTCTAAACTAGGATTTATTACTGGGAAAAGGCTAAGATATGACAAACTTGCCCAAAAATAGAAGATTTGGGAGGGGGAAAAAAGTCAGTTTACAACATGTGAGTCTAAATCAACTAAAATACCGCAAATGAGACAACCTATCGTGAACATTCAGACAGCCTTGTAGCTAAACATTTGTCCGGGCACGCACCTCTTTTCGCCGGATCTTCTTAGCGAGCTGCGTCGCTGACAAGAGCAGCAGCTGGCTGCTGACGGGAGGCAGCTTCCTCTCGGGTTTTGTAGGAGAGAAGAACCGAAAAATCATGAAGAAGATTCCCAAAACAGCTTTGAAGAGCCATGTCTGAGCCTTCTCCAGGCGGGTCAGGGCCATGTTTTCACCTTGGTCAGAGGACGGAAGGCCAACGGCCGTTCGCCCGCCGTCGGTACCGCGGTGAGCAGCTGCTGCCGTACAGCAGCGGTGGACTACCTGCTGCTGCTTCACGGAGAGCAGTTTAGACAGGACGAGGCCGCAACCGGATACGAGGCGTTTTCTTTCAAAATAAAATTGGTTAATCGGAAATGACAAATAAAAAAAAACAAAAAAAACTTTGGATTGCTCAACGTCTCGACATTTAAGATGTAACTACCAAACCGTTTCTTAACTAAAAGTAAATCTTCTTTGTTACAAATGCTCAACAGGCATAAAAAATAAAAAATAAAACTGCTCCACCGTGTAGAGGAGTTAGAGAGGGTGTTTTCATTCTGTTTTGCATTTCTGGAAGGCGTCCATTAGACAGCTCCGCGTTGCCATGGTTACTGAGCCAGCGAGAGCGCGCTTATCTTGTTTTATTTGTTACAAGAATAAGAATAAATTATTTGAACAGCTGAATAATGAGTCGGTGTATTTCATAATAATTCATACATTTGATAAATATTTAACCTTCTAAAATGTAGAAAAATGTGATCTGGGACCAACAAAAAAAAAATTCTATTCGAAATTTACAAAAAAAATTCAAAACTAATTTGAATTAATTAATTAAGTAATTTGAATTAATAAATAACAGCAAGTGGTCCTCATATAAAACCATAATGTGGTTTATGAGTTACAGATGTTGGCAAATTTGTTGGTACCATATAATTTCACCACGCTTCATTCCTCGTGGGAAATTATTAAAATTACAATCAGTTGTGTCATAGGTTATACCTGGATACCTTTCATATGTGATAGTAAACCAATGACATTCTGAAAAGAATGGACTAAATGTTTATTTTACCATGACATTCTAAAATAGTATGGGTAAATTGCATTGGTCATGTTATAGATTTTTCAAAATAAATTTAATGTTTAAAACTGTTGAACCTCATTAATTCCTTATGCTCTTACTAAGAGCATAAGGAGTTAATGAGGTTCAACAGCAGTAACTATTAGTAACTAAGAGCCTCTTACTACAGGTTTACTTATAGTTCCTTGAATTACCAAAAGTAGATTTGGAGGACGGGCCTTTTGCTATCAGGCACCTTTACCAGGGAACCAGCTCGCTACCAACTTGGGTTAAGGAGGCTGACACCATCTCCATCTTGAAAACTAAACTTGAAACATTTCTGTTTAGTAAAGCCTATTGTTACTCTAAATAACAGTGTGTTAGGGCCAACAGTCATAGCTACAGTAGCTACATAACTACACTCCCATCTTCAACATAGCCTCAACATTGTTATGATGTTGACCTATACTGCAGGGGGACACCAACATGATCCACTGAGTGGGATCCTACAATCTGATCCTCTGACCACCTCAGTGTTGCTGCCCACATCTGTTTATATAGTCACCTCTGTTGTTCATGTACTAACAATGTTCCAGTCAAAATATAAGTGGACAGAATTCTTAATTCTCCTGCTAATGGATAATTACTATGAATGTACTGTATTTCCTCCTACATACAGTGCCATGCGAAAGTACTCGGCCCCCTTAAACCTTTAAACCTTTAGCCACATTTCAGGCTTCAAACATAAAAATATAAAATTTAAATTTTTCGTCAAGAATCAACAACAAGTGGGACACAATCATGAAGTGGAATGAAATTTTTATTGGATATTTTAAACTTTAATAAATAAAAATCTGAAAAGTAGGGCATGCAATATTATTTGGCCCCCTTGCATTAATACTTTGTAGCGCCACTTTTTGCTGCAATTACAGCTGCAAGTCGCTTGGGGTTTGTGTCTATCAGTTTTGCGCATCAAGAGACTGAAATTCTTGCCCATTCTTCCTGTAAAACAGCTGGAGCTCAGTGAGGTTGGATGGAGAGCGTTTGTGAGCAGCAGTCTTCAGCTCTTTCCACAGATTCTTGATTGGATTCAGGTCTGGACTTTGACTTGGTCATTCTAACACCTGGATACTTTTATTTATGAACCATTTCATTGTAGACTTGTCTTTATGTTTTGGATCATTGTCCTGTTGGAAGATAAATCTCCCTCCCAGTCTCAGGTCTTCTGCAGACTCCAACAGGTTTTCTTCCAGAATGGTCCTGTGTTTGGCTCCATCCATCTTCCCATCAGTTTTAACCATCTTCCCTGTCCCTGCTGAGGAATAGCAGGCCCAAACCATGATGCTGCCACCACCATGTTTGACAGTGGGGATGGTGTGTTCAGGGTGATGAGCTGTGTTGCTTTTACACCAAACATATTTTGCATTGTGGCTAAAAAGGTCTTGATCTTGGTTTCATCTGACCAGAGCACCTTCTTCCACATGTTTGGTGTGTCTCCCAGGTGGCTTGTGGCAAACTTTAAACCTAGACTTTTTATGGATATCTTTGAGAAATGTTTTTCTTCTTGCCACTCCTCCATAAAGACCAGATTTGTTCAGTGTAGACTGATTGTTGTCCCATGGACAGATGCTCCCACCTCAGCTGTAGATCAGTTCATCCAGAGCGATCATGGGCCTCTTGGCTGCATCTCTGATCAGTTTTCTCATTGTTCAAAATGAAAGTTTAGAGGGACAGCCGGGTCTTGGTAGATTTGCAGTGGTCTGATACTTCTTCCATTTCAATATGATTGCTTGCTCAGTGCTTCTTGAGATGTTTAAACTTGGGAAATCTTTTAGTATCCAAATCCTGCTTTAAACTTCTCCACAACAGTATCTGGGACCTGCCTGGTGTGTTCCTTGGTCTTCATGATGCTCTCTGAGCTCTAAACAGAACCCTGAGACGATCACAGAGCAGGTGCATTTATACGGAGACTTGATTACACACAGGTGGATTCTATTGATCATCATCAGTCATTTAGGACAACATTGGATCATTCAGAGATCCTCACTGAACTTCTGGAATGAGTTTGCTGCACTATATATATATATATATACATATATATCTATATATATATATATATATATATATATATATATATATATATATATATATATGTATACAAGGCAAGGCAAATTTATTTGTAGAGGACAATTCGTACACAAGGCAATTCAAAATGCTTTACAGATCTATAAGATCACAAGAAGGCAAATAGAATCATTCCATACAAGCATAAAAGTAATCACTAATGAATTAAATTAAACATTTAATTAAAGAAAAACAAATTAAATTAAAAATGAAAAGTGCAGATACAATCCTTTCAGTTGTCATATGCACATCTAAACTGTTTTCCATGAGACAGTTTGTATTGTAATAGACACGATACAAATGAAGCTGAACTGAATTGAATTAAATTAAGTTAGTGTCATGTGTCTTCAATGTTTGTTTGATTTTTTTTTTTCAATGACTCAACCTATTTAATGGGAGAAATTTGCCACAGAGTAGTTTGGTGTCATTATGAGCATCACACTAATCATGAAGCAGAGAAACTGAAAAAGAGAGTTGTCTAAGGAGCTCAGGAAAAAATATAAGCTATGAATAGAACATGTTAAAGATCATTACAAAAAGTTCAATCCAAGGCAGCTTCATGTTCCTGTGGTTACAACTGCAGTTGTTGTAAAGTCCATGCTACTGTAGCCAGCCTCTCAGGATGTGGCTGTTTTTTTTTTTTTTGTTGTTGTTTTTCATCTGCACATAAACCCAGGGATATAATTAATGAGTCTACAGTGAGGGTCAAAAAAGTCAGTACTAATTCCTGAATAATTTAGAAATTATTTAAAAAAAAACAACAAATGACAAAAAAAACCCCAGCAATTTCATATAGGATTGCCATTGGATTAACTGTTGAGTGTTTATTTCATGAAATAAATAAAGACAATTGTTATTTTAAAAAGCTAAACTAAACAGGGTTTTGTAAGTTCTCTCATATGAAAAAGACACTACTTCCTCCTTCACTTTTAAGATTTGGCACATCAGGGACATGACAAAAAAGAAAAAAAATTGTGGCATAACCCCCAGTCCTTACCAGGGGTCTACACCATGAAACAGGATAAGCAGGTAAGTAAGGTCTGTTGAGTGTGAAAAAAAAAGCAGAAAGCCTAACCTGGCTTAATTACCATGGTAACTTACCGTGAAAACCCATAATCTTCAACAGATCCATTTATATTCAGAGTTTCAGATTAATAACCACAAATGCAGTGGATCAGCTGATCATTAACAGGCATTAAAACCTCTATAAAAGCTGGTGTTTTGCCAGTTTACTGGTCTGTAGCGTTCAGATGTGCGATAACACAATACCAAGAAGCCTAAGGCATCAGCAATGATCTTAGAAATTACCTTGTTGCTGTGCATCAATCAGGGAAGGGTTGTACCGTCGTTTCCAAATCAGACACCATCATTCAATAGAAAGAAAGATTATTGAGAAGAATGCAAATAGCAAAAAAGACACAAGTATGGGTTCTTTGGAAGAGTTGCCAGGAGAACATATGATAGCAGCACAGCTTAGATTTGCAAAGTTGCTCCCAAACAAACCCCAACACTTCTGGACCACTGTTCTTTGTGCAGATGGGACCAAAGTACAAGATGTCTGGCTACAACGGACAGTGCCATGTCTGATGAAAACCAAAGACACTTCAGCACAAACACCCTCATAACAACTGCCATAGCATTCGCGCCAGACTCCAGTGCAGTAACTCCCTGTGACCACTAGAGGGAAACATTGCAAAACACATCATAGCCTCTTTTTAAAAAAAAGTCGGGCCACTGCAATGCAGGTCAGTGAGTTAGTGGAGAAGAGTGTGTCTTGGCTCTGCTGCTGCTGTGTCACACTGCAGCACAGTGAGCACATAAATATGCATTTATTGCTTTGTTGTAGCTCTACATGTGGATTCCTACCACTGCTCTGACTTGCCAAAATAAAAGCCCAGAATGAAGCAAAATCAGCAGTGAAAAGAAATTAACTCCACTTCTGCTCATCTGTGCACCGCAGACCTCTACTATGGTGCCATTTCAGAGATATTAATATTGTTGTTTTTCTTTTGTTTAACATACATTTGCTAGATATAATTTTCAATCAGGATGTGCTTATAAAACACTACACATTTATAGAACTGTAGCTCCCCACAAACCACAAAAACCACCACTGTAAACATTCAGCCAACCACAACAGTAAAACATTTCCTCATCACATTAGTGCATCTCAACTACTTTCACTACTGACACAAACATAACTGTAATACATTTAGCTGATAACTTCCATTCACTTCAACTCAAGTAAAAAGTTTTAAGGCTTTGTTGTTGCATTAGCATTTCTGTCTCTTTGCATATAGAGTTAGTCCAAAATTAGACCAACTCTTTAACCCCTAACTTGCATATTATTGATCTTTTTCTGTTATTGAATGAAACTGTACCATTTACATTGAAAACTAATGACACATAATTACGTTATACTGTCTATCAAGTTAACCACTGCAATGACTTTTAAAATCTATATTTTATGTTACTTGTTTGTTTTTATAAGCAAAAGCAGAGCAACCTTATAGTGGTTGCAACACCAAAAGAGGGTTTGTCCACCTCTCATATGGATTAAAAAAAAAATTCTGTGGTTTTTACTATGTAAGAAATATGAAATCAGTAGCCACTGAGGGACAGCAGCACACTGCTGAGATTTTTATTGATCTTCATACCTCAGGATGAACCCCATTTCAAGCGTAGCTTTGCAATTAGAAGATGTTCAGAGGCAGTAATGGACTGGTGTGGCAGACTTAAAAAATGCTGCTATCTTTGTGCACACAGACCCACAACCTCTATTCCCACCAACACGTACGTGAGAAGCAATACTTCACCAAATAAACCACATGTTCTGTTGACAAATTTTAGCGCCGCTCGGAGAATTAAAAGATAAATGGTCCTCAACAGTGTACGCCCAGTCCGAAAACAAAAGCTAAAAATATCACAATCCCAGCCAAGTGCAGAAAAACAGACAACTGATCACCAGTAAGGTGAAACCTGAGGCTTGCACATCTACTGGGCATGTAGAGACAAGATGGGACAGCAAAGGAAACACACAATCGGCAATGTTTTTTTGTCCTGAAGCTGGAGGAGAAATGCTGCTGTGCTTTAACCGCCTGTTATTTTCAGGTTTAAGTGTGTTTGCTGTGACTGTTGCATGTGCTCAGTCATGTTTTATGGGGGCCTTTGTGAATGCACTCCTTCAGGCTAGAATGATATGGGGTCAGTGAACAATAGCAGAATAGCTCTTGGCGCTGTTGTATTGATTTCCACCTTCTTTCCTGTCTCTCATGTCACAGGATGAGCGTCACAGACTGACTGCAGTTTGTTACTGCGACTCTTTACACACACAGCTGAGAGAACACTGTTACAACCTTCAAATGTTGGAGCCCAGTAAAAACAAGCCTCTTTTCCCGCATGGATCACATACCGCATCAACCGCTTGTTTAATTTCCTAATGAAATTCCAAATACAAACCCCTGATGAATCCAGTCATCTCTGAGTAGACAATAATTTACTTTCACTGTTTGCTTTGAGCTGAGATTGTCTGCTTCATCCACTTTGCATTACCTTCATTCTGCCCAAGAGACCAATGCAGGCTGAAGTGTTGGTCCCTGGGGTGTCTGTAGTTATCTTTCAACCATTTTCATTAGTTACAGCTACAAGTATTCAGAGGTTTCCTCCAGATTCTTCCGAGCAAGGTAAAAAAAAAAAAAGGGGCTTTGAAAATTTAATTGTATGTAATTTATTTGGGAATATGTTGCTGTTTAATTAAAACTCAAGTGGAACTGAGTTATTATCAAATTGAAGTGTGCAATGACAGACAAGTTAACATTTCTATTTATTTAGTCCCAAATCACAATTTTACACCTCCTGAAAAGGGAGGAAACGGGAAAATCACGAGAACTATTAGCAGACATACAATAGATTATGCACAGAGTAACAGTAAATCTACAAAAACATGAACAAATCAAAGTAGAATGGATAATCAGTAATGATAAATGTTGATTCTTTTAGATGTTAAGATATTGCATGTATTGCATGTCACAAACAGCTGCACCTTCACTTTAAAAGTATGCAGGCAAACAATGGTGGCAGCATTGAGCAGAAATGCCTGGTGTTTGGTTTGTCCCTTCCAGGCTTCAGTGGAAACACGGTGGTGCAGCGGGCTGAGCAGGACAAGCAGGACAACCTGCAGGATCTTATGATTTACTGGTAAATATGTGAGAGAGAAAGTATTTTCTTTTTCCCAATTCAAATGTTTTTTTTATATCAGGATACTGTAAAGTAAGATGTCATTTGCCAGCTCTCCTCGGGAAAAAAAAATGCAACCTAAGACAAAAAAACAACACCAGACATTATGCAGTTTCATTATAAGCCAAATCACAGAAACAGTGGATGACAAACTAAGTAGCTTTCAGCGCATTCTTCTTTAAAACGTTGATTTCTAAGTTTCTTCAAAACGTAATATATATTATAGTATGTACTGTAGTGTGAATGTGTGTGTATCAGTATGTATGTAGTTAAATGTCTATGTCTATCTGGATATGACATTACAACTAAAATTTAGTACTAGGCCTCAAAAACCAAATAAATTTCAAGGGTAATCTTGGAACATAGGAGAAGGGGGAGGATTAAATAAGTTTTACTTCTTCCTACCCCTTTTCAGACATGTTAAACCAGATATGTGTTTTGCATATTGATATGTATATGTATGTATATAGATCGGTGTGTATACATTGGGTATACATTTTGTTTATTTTTTATTTTTTGGGGGTGGATATGTCCATTTAATATTTAGATTTATTTACAAGAGGTTCTATATGTTTCTAAATTATGGTTATGCACAGGTGTCAGTGTATATTGATTTATGCATTATGATATATTTTATAAATATATTATATTTATTTTCAGATACATAGATACACAGATAGTGTTAAAATTGTCTATGCTTTAAAAGATTGTTTTGACATGTCTGGAATGAATCAATAAAATGAAATGAAAATGAAATGAAATGATTCAGTTCATTGAGGTTTACAAGCATTGAAACATGTCCAACTCGTAAATCTATGTCTCAGTCAGGGTGAGCTCTGGAGTTTCACTGGACCGTTTCTGGGCTACATTGTTTTTTTTCTTTTTTAGCCATTCTGAGACAGATTTGCAACTGTGTCTCATATGATTGTCCTTTTGAGTTATCCAGTTTCAGACAAGCTTTAACTGTCTGACAGGTGGCCTCACATTTATCTCTAGAAAACTCTGATATAAAGACATAACGATCAACTCACACACTAATGTGTCCAAATCTCGTGGCTATAAAACAATCCCAAACCCTCACCCTCCACTATCCTGTTTGACTGTCGTTTTGAGGTGTTTGTGCTGACACGTTGTGTTAGGTTTTCACCAAACAAGGCCTTGTATGTAATCGGCAAGCAAGATTGCCAAACTTCAGAGTTGCCTTTTCAAAGGACGTGGTTCCAGAAGTTTTGTGGTTTCTCCAGATGCATTTTGGCAAGCTTAAGCCGTTCTGTCACATTCTTTTGAAGACAAAGGAGGATCTCTCAAGCCACACTTGTTTAGTCATTTTCTAATTTACTTTGTGTCTGAATAATCTTTCTCACTGTAGAAGGATGGAGTCCACATTGTTTGGAAATGATCTATGACAGCCTCTATAAGATGGTGTCTTTCCTCGCTGGCATTGTGTTAACATACACTTGGATTTAATTGTACGGGCAGCTGTGGCTCAGGAGGTGGAGTTGTAATTTGCCAACCAGAAAGTCAGTGGTGCCCAAGTGTCTATGGACAAGACAGCGAACCCACATAGCCTCTGATCTATTCACCTGTGTGTGTGAGAGAGTCGTTTTCTGACAGAAAAAGTGCCACACTCAGAAGAAAACCAATCTGTGTAGATCTCTGTGGACTTACAGAGTGCTGCATGAGTGCGAATGTTGTTAAACGTGGCTGAATGTGTCTGAATGTGTCTTGCAGCCTAAAGTGCTCTGAGTTGTCAACAAGATCAGAGAAGCTCTTTATAAATAAAGTCTGTTTATCTGAATATTCCCGACCAACAATCTGCCAGAGCTTATGTTTTTGAAACAGGTTTCTCACACTTGCTGATGATCACTTAATAAAGTTCATTAAATTTAGCAGCACCCAACTGCTACTAACCCTCTTAATTCTTTAGAAGCAGTAACAACTTTTCACACACTGCTTCTGCATTTTGGCTTCTTTTTTTTTTTTTTTTTTTTTTTTTACTAAATAGCAGTCACACAATCCAATATTTGGTAAGTTCTCATTCATCTATTCATTTTTTAGATCTGGTAATGGCCAGATGATTTTATTTATAACGGCTGTCCTGACATGTTAAACATTACAATTTAAAAGTGGTGCACTGTGTTTCTCACATGACTAAAAGTTAAGGTAAGGTGATGAAACAAGAACAGCTCTTGTTTTCATGAGCCAATTTAGCCAGTTTAGACACTCTATAATATAACACACTATAACAAGAGTTAAAGCAATGGTAAAAAGTAGACCAAAAAGTTATCTTTCTCAGAGAAAAGGAATTGCAGTTTTCTAAATATCTTTTGTTTATCATCCCTCTTGTTTATATAGCCAGGTTTTTAATTTCTCCAATTATTCACACTCCATTAATGTTTTTTTTTTTTGTTTGTTTTTTGTATACTGAAGCAACACAGTTAGATCCCATACAGGCACTGTCCCATCATTTATTTGCTCTCTTTACATTAAACTGCACTGCACTGAGACATACAGTCATGGAAAAACTTATTAGACCACCCTTGTTTTCTTCAGTTTCTTGTTCATTTTAATCCCTGGTACAAGTAAAGGTACATTTGTTTGGACAAACATAAATATAACCACAAAGATTGCTCATAAGAGTTTTATTTAAGAGCTAATATCTTACCATTTTCCATGGTTTTCTTGATTATAACCTAAATCACTTAAGTTTTTACATCAATAGCTATGGCGTTGTACTGCCAAAAACACTGCTTTTATGCATTCAGTGTTTTCTTTTCTGTCTGTTTTAGTCACATGATGACGTTTAGTGGTACCAGGTATTAAAATGAACAAGAAAGTGAAGAAAAAATGGTGGTCTAATAATTTTTTCCATGACTGTATTATTTACATAGTGTAAAAGTTGGATCTGATCTAGTCTTAACAAATTTATGGTTAAAATTGAGAAAAAAAAAATCAGTTAAAGAAGCATGTTTATTTTAAACGTTTGAAGTATTATGTGATATGACATTTTTACTTCTTCATGTATATTTAAGTAGAGGTCTAGCTCTTGAAGTATTCTTATTTTCATGTCAAGTTTTCACTTCCAAAATATTGTCAGCCTTTTTAAAGCAGAAATTTCAATTTTTACCATACATGTCAGATTGCAATATCACAACAGTTCAAATAAGGTCAAAGCCTTGATCTGAAATGAAACTTGTCAGACCCAAATCATATCTGACCACTATACTCCATATATGAACTGACTTTACTCTTAAACATCTGTGATAAAATTTGTCAGTGTGCTTCAATGTGCATACATGTATTTAGTTTCCTTAGTTGCCTGAGACGTTCATTAAAAAGAGTGCAATATATGCTCGGCTAAAATGATAGCATAAAAAAGTAAAAAGCTAAAACCATCAGTGCGTTCTGTTTTGACTCTGTTGTCCACTTTCTTTTTTCATTCATAGTCTCACTAGTACCTGGTCAACAGCGCTGCATATTCTGGGTACTATATCTGTGGCAGAAACATCATCACCATGCAATCTTCTTTTCTTTTTTTCCCCCATTTGGGACCTTTTATTTTTTTCATTTTTTTAATCCGGTGTGAGAGGGAAGATTGAATTGAAATTGGGTGTCGGGGTCCCAGGAAGCCACCTCCACTCACTTAACCCCCTCAGCCCTCTGCTGCTCTCCGGGGACCGCTGTACGCGCGCATGGCACAGCTGCTGCGCTCCACAAACCAATTATGAGGGCCCCGGGCCCTCGTCCCAGCTGCCTGTAAGAAAGTGTGATCGTTAGCTTTCACAGATGAGCCTTCAGGAAGGGCCACCACCTGGATCATCAGAAGGGAGGGGAAGCACTTCATCATAATGACGGTGCGGGTCCAGACCTGGCAGCATAGGTGGAAATTGGAATTTCAGATGTGGCTTTGGTCCAAGTTTCATGTTTTATTTACGCCAAGCATTTGCTTTTGAGGGGCCTTGACAAGAAGTAAAACTGGCTAAAGTTCGTATTTATTTTCATGCAAGTGCCTTGGCAATAATAAATATAATCTGTTAAAACACAGATTATAAAAAAGACTTCCTTATGTGGAAGACAGGAGTGGACTAACTACTGGACTATCTTTCTCTCTAACAACTCTAAGCTTGTGCTCGTGCATTTTCTATAGTGCTCTCTGGGGGACAGTCTGTCCCATAAGGGGGGGCTGAGCAGTGCAGGTGGACGCAGAGGGACTGGACTATTGATGCCCTCTCTCGGAGGCCTTGTTAATATGTTTCAGCAGGGGATCGGAATGAAAACTACATGAGCCAGCCTTATTCATAGTCCCTTTTATGACCCATGAGATAGCATGAAAAAATTGATCCATGATGATTTGAGCCTTTATTGGCATGGAGCTAATATGAAGGCAAATATTTTGTTGCTGGGAGAACAGTCTACTGTTTCCCCAGATCTATACGTTGCTGTTTAGGCAAGTTGCATATTGATTTGCACCTTTGATCTGATTTATTGACAGGAGTCTCCAATCTGTTCATCAGGATGGAGGCAGACATTCAGTGACATTAAAGGACTTTTTATCAGCCAAAGAAAACATTAAGGCAAGTAAAAATGATTAGTGAGCTTTTTTTTTTCTTTTTTTCACCTTTGTGCTGTTCAAACCCAAGAAGCATTGACTCAATTAATGTCATTACAAAGATGTTGAGACAAAACTGATGCATCTATCCAAAACACAGCAGATATCATGACACGAACAAGGAGTTGACAGCATTTTTTAAAGAAGTATAATTGGAAGACATATAATCAACAAATCTAACAAAGAAGCTTATGATATATTTGCTTTTAAAGCAGGAGGATTTGGTTTGTTTTCTCTGTGTTTGATGTCCCCTCAGCCTGCTCCTAAAACAACAAAAAGTCACGAGGAGTGCATGGCTCTACTGGATGATGATGTAACACATCATCACAGATAGTTCAGCTGAGGTCCAAGTAATCCCCCTTCACCTACGCACACACACACACACACACACACACACACACACACACATCCTCATGCATGAATGCTTGTGCATAATCCTCACAACATGCTCAGTGAGGCTTGGACTCACAACAAATATAACATTGCGATGTGATGAATAAGTGATTGGCAGCTCTAAATAATAAATGGTATATTACTGTCAGCGACGGTGGTGCAACCTCATTGCTCTCCTTCTGGCTTCAACGCGGAGCTGAAAAACACAATGACACAGCATTAGACATGAAGCTCATCATGAGAGTCACGCACCTCCTGCTGAATGTGTTAGCCACCTGCAGTATGTGGCTATGAGGTGTGAGATGGCTCATTGCTGTATGACAGATATTTTTAATGGATTTCTGGTATCCAACACCTTCAGGCATCAGTGTAATAAATACAAAACAGCTCTGAAAGCAAACATTTATCTGGGAAATTATCTTGACTTGAGCTGAAAGGTGTCATTAACTGTTTCATTCTGAATCAATAGAACTCATTTGACATGCTTTACTTGGTAAAAAAAAAATCTTTTTTTTTTTCTTTTTCTTTTGTAACTATGTGTGTGGGAAAAAAGTATGTGGAAAACACTTGGCTGAATGTTAAAAAGTGCATTTGCAATTGCCTTAATACACAAGAGGGCTTTTTCTTTCCCCTTCTGATTTATTTAACTCTTTTAAGTGAAATGTCAGCTGAAGCATATTTTAAATAAGTTGTCCTTTTATACAGGCCTGTTTGGACAAACCCCAGCCAATCCCTCTGACTTCAACTCTACATTTATTTATTATTATATCCTCCTAAATATTTCCCATTAAATCTATTTACAGCATTTCAGCGGAGAGGTTTCCAGTCAGCAAGTTTACAGACTGTCAAAGTGAGAGGTCTTTAAATGTGTTTGCCTTGGTCTCAGTATTTGAATTAACATGACAAATGTCAGTTTAGCAGGACATTTAACCACAGTCTGTTTGCCTCATGGACAATAACAACCAGCTTGTGGCTAAACGTGTGAGAGCTCTCTTCTTGACAAGCTTAGTATCTCTGAGATCAGGAAACATCACAAGCCTAACGTCTGATGGAGAAATATTTCCTCTTCTACTTAGCTGTGGTGTGACTCACTCGCAGCCTGACCAGTTTATATTTCATTGTCTTGGGGAATCCCAAAGAAATATACCCAGTTTGGAAAAATGAACCATTAATTGTCATTATGAAATACACATTTGAGCTGAAGGAATTTATTTATTAATCTCTTGTCAATCAAATCAAGAACTCCTCACAATCCTGAAACTTAGTTTTAGGCAGCCTGAGTCTGAAAATATGCCATTTGGTGCGCTGTGACATCACAGAGCCAGGTCAGAGTGGTACGTCAAGCCTTCCAATCTCGTCCCCTGCCGAAGTTTACCTCATACTGCATTTGCTGCATCTCAGAGGTTGGCGTTGCACAAAGGTATAACACAGATGTCAAAGAATCCACACCCTACGAAGAGATGACTGGTGTGAGGTTGAGTATCTGACTCCTCCCCTTAACATCTGCTGCTATAAACAGAGCTCTGACAACATGCTAAAAAGAGAGCACTGTATATCTGTGGTGTTTGACCAAACCAAGCCACAGACATGTCACAAACCTCTCAGAACATGGTGAGAACCTTTGGAAAAAAAGAGAAGTATACGTCACTTTAAATTACTAGACACATCTTATGGTATTTGTGGTATGAAAACAGCAGAAAAGACTGGCTTTCAATTATTAACCCTGTGGTGAAACTCACGGGCGGGACGTTGGCTTGGTGGTTAGTGTCGTTGCCTCACAGCAAAAAGGTTCCTGGTTCCAGTGCAAGCAGGGACTTTTCTGCATGGAGTTTGAACATTCTACCCGTGCCTGCTCTCTAGAGGGTACTCTGACTTCCTCCCACAATCACAAAACAGGCACATTAAATGGTGAGCTGTTATAGAATTCATATTCAGAGGATTTAGGTTTTCACTACAAACAAATCCAAACAAATATGTGCTCTACCACTGTAATATTTTGCCAGACAGAGATCATTTTTTGTTTTGCTGTGTTCTATCTTAATTTACTCTGTGCATAGACTTAAACAGGCAGGGTTTAATGGCTCTGAGTCTGTAGGATCTTAAGTGGAAGTGCCTGTGATTTATTGTCCCTGTGTGGGCTGGGGAACTGTGCAGGGTGTCCAGCCTCTTGCCTGATGATATCTCAGATCAGGGGTGCCCAATCCTGGTCCTCGAGAGCCCCTATCCAGCAGGTTTTAGATGTTTCCCTGCTTTGGGACACTGATACAAGTGGCTGTGTCATCAACAGACTGAACCTGATAATGAGCATTAATTAGAATCAGGTGTGTTGAAGCTGGGAAACTTCTAAAACATGCTAGATAGGAGCTCCCGAGGACCAGGATTGGGCACCCCTGTCTCAGATAGTCTACCCACACCAAGTCTACCCAGGATAGTCTACCCAGTTTAAGTTGTCTACCTCCTGGTAGACAAGTTGCATATGGGCTAAGTAAGCCATTCCCAAACTTCAGAATACCAAGGCCCAATTTGAAATGTGAAAAATCTCCACGGCCCACCGAAACCTTTAATCACAACTGGGATCAACATACAGGACTGGAAGCTATGTTCTGATATTAATGTAAGGAGTCAACAAATAAGGTGACACTTGTCATAATAAGTTAAGATGACAGAAGAATAACACTTAACTGGTTTGTTTTGTTACTTCTTAATGTTTTTAAATAATGTCGTTAATATTTTACAGTAATTAAAAACATATTTAAAAAAGACTGAGGATTTAAAACATATTTGTTTAATTCTAATGACCTCTCACGGCCCACCTACAGTACCACGACGGCCCACCAGGGGGCCGCGGCCCACACTTTGGGAATCACTGGGCTGTTTACACTGCCAGCCCGAATCTGATTTTCAGCACATCCAGATTTTATATAAATAGATTTTTTTTGACAGTCTGAACAGCCAAAATCCACACGAAATGCAGTTTTCCCCAAAGTGGAATCAAACCACATACAGATGTAGTTTCCAGTTGGGTTTTTATGGATGCACCTCAGTCTGGACTGTCTCACTGCTCAAACTGGATTTTAAAATAGTTGCATAATCTGAAATGCAACACAAACAACCACGTCGTCCAGAGTGATAAAACTGACGGGGGATTCCACCATCTCCAGTCTTGTAACCAGTAGAAAATTTGCACCGTGGCTCTGCACAACCATTTGTGACAGTAGCAAAGCCAGTTCACTCACCTCCATGTTAGTGTTTACATCCATTCTATAGCGTAAATTTACCAGAGCAACCATGGATTAGGGAACTCACTTAAAATATATAACGTAAACAGTCAGTCATAAAAATCAGATTCTGATCGAATATGTTAAAAACTGGATTTGGGCTGGCAGTCTGAGCATAGCCATGATGTCCTTGTGTGCAATAATGACAACTTTGGTCTCTGCTGAGACAGAAGGACATTTTTTCATACGACATGTTCTGCTGCACCTCTGGCTTTTGAATGTCTGGAGTCTAGATGCAGCAGTATCCTACCGACGTGTGGATGGGAGACGTGCCAGGTCAAGCGCCCCCACAGGTGCGTCTATGTGTTGATCACGTGTGGACACGCCCCGCCCCGCCGCCTCCAATAAAGCGCAGCAAAAGTCACCGCAGCCCTTCCTTCGCTCCAGCAGGCACACAGCGGCGGAGACCCAAAACGAAACCAGAGAAGCCGCGTGCAGGCGGCGCTCAAACGTAATTAATTAGTAAAATGCAGCCTTAGTAACCGGTAACTGATCCGGACTTCAGGGATCCACGGAGGAAACGGGCGCGTGCGGAAGATTATGTTTGAGAAGTCCAGGTGAGTCAGATGCCTCCTTTTGCAGACCTCCACGCGACTCTGCTCGTCCTGGGTGCCGCTGTGCGTCAGCGATTTCTGCCCGAATCACGAAACCGATTACCGGTGTGCGCGTCCGCGACAGACGAGACCCACGGGCTCGGCTCGGTTTGACATCTATAATTTACACCGCGCAGTCGGTGCTGTGGAGAGATCCGCGAGGTGCAGCTTCGCGTGGGGCACCAGGGGGGATCCTGCGGACTGTGCGGGGTTTTAAGAGACCCTGTGCGTGAGCGGATCGGCGTTAAGGTCGTAGTGATGAGAACTGCTGCTGCGTTCACGGCTCCTTTCAGTAACAGACCAGCGCCTTCTGCTTTTTTAAAGCTACTGAAATTTGGAGCCACAGGGAGGAATTAAAGGTTTGAGCACGTTTTTAACAGCCTATTCCTGGCTTAAAGCCTCGTGCGCTCGCGCCTGATAGTTTTGTGATCTCTAATCATTTGCGCTCACAGCCATCATTAAGATATCATCAGCTCGGTGTCGGAGCAGCAGGAGTTTTAGTGACAGGCCGTTCACATCACTTTACGACTTGGTGAATTAACGCCCCTGTGTCCGCCCCCCCCCCCTTCACTCCCCCTCTCCAGTTTCAATAGGCTGCAGCGGGACTGAGGCGGCTCTGTCCACACTGGAAACCCGGGAATCAATTGGTGGAATCAGGAAGAGGGAGTCCCAGCCTTCCCCACTGCGGGAGGAGCGGATCTGGATGAAACGGGCAGAGGGACAAATCGACGAGAGCAGCCTGCGCAGTTCAGGAAGAAACCGGCGCGGCCTCCTCTGCTGCGCAGCGGGAGACTTCAGCCAAACTGCGCACCGACTCTGCGGGATGCGCCGCTGCAGCTGCGCGTTTGGTTGAAGACGGACAGACGCGAGCGTGTCCGGGGCCCGTGCTGGAATTTGACAGAGGAATTCGGCCCGACTGGCTCCTGACCACAGCTGCAGTTTCCTCACCCCCCACCCCCCCCACCCCCTCAACCCCCCAAGGAGAGCCCCCAGCTCAGTGGCCCTCGCGGCGGACGGGAAAATGTAAACAGCAGCCGGGCTGGATTTTAAACCGCGCACACACGTCCCAAGTCCTCCTCCCGCCTCCGCCTCCTCCTCCTCCCGGGCCGTCCGAGATGGAGACGGAGAGGGTCGAGCCGGAGCAGGAGGGAGACCCAGAGCCGCCCATGCACAGCGTCCACGGAACCAACCGGATCAGACCGTCCTCCTACCGGGCCCTGCGCAGCGCCGTGTCCAGCCTGGCCCGCCTGGATGACTTCATCTGCGAGAGGATCGGCGCGGGGTTCTTCTCCGAAGTGTTCAAGGTGAGGCAAAACGTGCTTATTATGATTTGTATCATTTCCTCGTTGCATTAGAATAATGCACGTGCGCCATAATGGTTATTTTAACAGCCACGGCTTTCAGGAATAAGCCATCAGACAGTGCCTGTAGTTGTTCGAGATGAAACGCACTGAGTAATGTATTAGGAGAAGGATTAACTGACTCAATGAGTATTTCATCAAGTATTTACACTATGAAAGACATGGTAACTATGGCAACCGCCACATCCTAGATTAAACGCAGAGGAAAAAGGCATGATGTTGAACACTAGGAGGAAGTTGAAGGTGCCTTGATTTTGGAAGAATTGTGTCACGGTGGAAATGCGCACCTCATTAGACAGTGGACAGGGTGTATTTGTTTTTATGGTAAGCGGATACGGTCAGGACAAGTAGGTAATGGTAACCCAATGCTCACCTCTCAATCTGGAGTCACTTGCAGAGAGCTAAACTCCAGGAAAGCTCAGCAATGATGGCGGTACACACATCAAAAATAGACCAAATAGGGTAATGTGAGAGGTAGTCAAAAAAAAAAAAGTTCTTAAATTACTTGTCCTGTAAACTTTGGCTTTTGTTTGATGGAATAAAAAGCTTACCTTGTTTTATCCTGAGCATACCTTTATGGCAACACCTAATGTTTTTAAAACTGGTCATAAAAAAGGTGAAACATCACTGCTCACAGATGACGTCATCTCTGATCAACACATTTAGTGTAGAAGGAGTTGATGTGTTAAAGCAACAACTTTCTTTTGCAGTCCAGGTTCTGCAAATGTATATGTTGGTGAAGCAGTTGCTTTTTAATTTACTCACGGTGAACTAATTGCTTCAGTACAGATTATTGCAGTGGCATTCAGCATGAAGTTAACAACATAAAGAGGCTCAATGTTAGAACATTTAAAACTCGAATAGAATTAATGTTCTCTTTGAACATTAAATGTCAGGACTGTTTGATTTAATATGGTTGTCTATAGCTTCTGATTTATATCTGCTTGTAGTTTTCTTCCCTCTTTCTGATAAGTTGAACCATAAACTTTACAGTGTTGTCACACGAGGTGTATTTATGGATTCAAGTACTTTTTCTGATAGGGAAAGGTTGGTGTACTTTACTTTTTATTGTTGGGAAACAAGAATACAATGCCTTAATCCCAGACATTTTTTGATTGTCTGGAATTCAGTCAAGAGTCAGAGATGGAGCTTTTATAGACACATTTTAAATGTGTGACGACACATTTTTAAATGTGTAGTTTTAGCATTTGGTACAGTTACTTTTTTCTGTTTTTATTGGCTGGTTTTATTGCCCAACTTGCATGCACAGGAAGGTTACTTTTTCAGGATTGCAAAACCCTTGTTATGATTTATTATAAGTCTATGGTGGATGATTTCAACTTCAGTTGGATCAGAATTGTAGTGTCCTGAAATCCTCTCTAGAAGTAATGCAAAAAGATAACTTATACTTTGCTCATAGATGTCCAACATCATGTTCATGTTTTTCTTTTTCTTCTTCTAACCTCTTGCCTCCTCTTTTTTACATTATTTTTTAATATGGAGTTCTCTTGTTAAGTTTTTGTGCTAGAAATGTTTAGTGAAATTACAAGCTTTATGTACAAACATCATGCCACTGACCCCAGACAGAGCAACTGAAGCAACCCCAGACCATAATACTACCCCCACAGGTTTGCACAGTAGGCACCAGGCATGATGGGTGCACCGCTTCATCCACTACTCTTCTTTCCCTGATTCACTCATCACTCTGGAATATTGATTCATCAGACCACACAGCCTTTTTCCATTGCTCCAAAATTCAGTTGTTGTGCTTCCTAGCCAATTGGACCCCCCCCCCCCCTTTTTTTTTTTTATTAAACTCATTGAGGAGTTGTGTGTTTTTGGTTTTTTTCCCCTGACTTAAAGATGATTTTGCTTTTTCTTTTTTTTTTCTTTGTGTGCGCTAGATGCTGTCACTGCTAAAAACTGCACCTAGCAATTACTATCATCAAATCAAAAATAAAATGTTTTTGAGGTATCATAATTGTAAATAGCTCTTTGTGTTCATGTCCCGTTGCAGATGTTGACAGTGACATATCGCACCACAACTGTGGTTTGAGAGCTCATCAGGCCACTCGGTCTCATGAAGCCACTCCCTCCACATTGCCCTTTGAATGGCCAATGAGCATGCAAATGTCACCATGTTTACTGCTGGCTTGTCAAGTTGGCACTTAGTTTTAGATCAGCTTGCCCTTTGATAGCGCAATATGAATGCAAAATTGTTACAGCAGCCGTCGGTTGCATATAAAAGTTTGCTGACATGACTGGCTGCACAGTTGCTGCTGTATCCTGGTTGAGTTCAGAGGAAATGGTCAGGGTGCTGGGCAGAAAAACCTGTCTCAGATGCTTTCTTTATTAAGTTTAGTCGCTGGTAAATTGTATATGATGTCTGTATTTGGGTTTTGAAATGGCGCTCTGGACTTGGTTACAAAGGCTTTGGCCTGCTGCCATGTGAGTGCGTGTGCTGTGGAGCTTCAGTCCTGAGTACAGATCAATGGAGGCTGGCTGCAGGCAGACAGGCAGCCATTCACCTCCGCAGAGTGCAGTTGTGTGATCTGGGGAGAAAAAAAGAGGGAGAAAAGGAGGAGGAGACGTGTGAAGACAAATCCTTCAGGTGGTGTTTTTATCTTCCTTTTCATATTTTTCAAAGGAAGGTTCATATGTGCTTTTTTTCCCCCTCAGCTTCAGAAAATCAGAGGTTCAAAAGCAATAAAACCCTTCAACGAGAAATAAATTGCAACATTAGTCAACAGCCCAGTTAACTACAGGAAGCAATAAGGTATTCACAGGGTCAGAGAGGTTCGAAGAAACACACATCCATTTCCTGATTTGATTCCTGATGCTGCATCATCTTTCAGTTATTTCTCTGATTATGGATGGAATATTTACAAATACAGATAATGCATGCTCTCTAAGAAAGAGGAAGTTTTACTGGATTAGTCCTCCATAAATTACATGAGACGTGGAAATCTTAATTTTGCTTTTAAAAGATGTTTATCTCCTCTTCTTCTCTCATGGCCTCTGTCTCACTCACACTTATTCACTTTGTACAGCACAGTGGGAAAAAACTTCCCCAATGTTCAGTCTGTGTGTTTATAAATGTGGAGCAGCAGTTGCTCGGCTCAAGCAAAGGTAACAACTTTCCACCATTCAGTACAGCTAAAGCTCTGGTGAACATGCTGGATGTTATTTGTTTCAAATGTATTTATTAAAAAAAACTAAGAAAGCATTTTTATTCAGCACAGCCAAAATTCCTATTTTAGGCAGTTTCCAGTCTTTATGGTACACTAAGATAATGATCAGCTGGCAACAGCTTTATAATTCATCAACATTCACCTTAATCTCTCCTCAAATGGATTCTTCCCACCCAGAAATGGTTTTCCTCTTATAGCATCATGGCATCTGTCAAACCATGAGAGACAAGACAGGAAAGGGACACCAGAATGCACAAAGTATTTTTCATTCCTGTCTTCCGTAACACTGAGTAGAAGAAGTGCTTTCATATCATATTGCTTTATTGCTCTGCCAGGGCAAGAGCTCGTACGCGCCTGTTTGTTTCCAATATTGTGCAGAAACTGCACCTGAGTTTCCTGAAGCCAGGTGGAGACCCTGATAATGGGCGAAGGTGAAACGGCAACATTTTGTTGTGCCCACATCACCTTCTTTTAAAGCTGTTGGACGGTGTTTTTTATCTTGGTGGAGCTCACAAGGTGAAGAACGTGGTTTCAGTGTTTGTGTTGGTCTGTGTTCATTAAAACATAAAATAATGAACTCGAGACGGGGAAAACATGAGTAAAGAGCAGAATTCATCCCCTGGGATGAAGACTTGTGTTTGCTTGTGTGACAGTGATAATGTGAGGCGAATTAGTTTACCGAGGCATTAAATATAAATTCAACATAATTTGGTTTGGGACTGCTGAATTAGATTTATTTCCGTGCTTTTTTTGGCCCTTTGAACAATTTTGGTCATTTATACTGACATTCGGTTAATTAACTGTCCAAGTGAGGTTTATATGCACATGTTTTGACATGCATGTGTTTTTTTTTTTTCCCCGCAGAGAAAATGAAACCTTTTATTGCAACTCAACAGTTAGATTTTAACACTCCCTGAAGCAGTTTGCGAGGAAAAGAGATCTGATTGTTTAAGCTGAGAAGGTGGGGACGTGTTGACATGTGACCACTTCTTTAGCAGATCCTGAGTCTGGGATGAACTTCTGCTCTGAAAAGCGACTACAACAACAAAGGAGAACTACAAACTGATCTTTAGCGCTGCCTGCACTCAAACTGGAAATGATCAAGTGTCTCCTTTTGTGCTTGTGATCAGTTTCAGTGTTTGTGTGTGTGTGTGTTCCTGTTAGATGGTGTTGGTATGGGGGAGCCAGTGCAGACTTGAACATCAGAGCCTTAGTGTAGCACTTTCCCTTCATTATCCGGGCTGCACGGCTCCAGTCGTAGCCTGCTCTGCTGCCACTCGGATAAGTATTTAGCTGTGTTTATGTTCTGCACAGCCGCACAAACACGAAAGTGCTGAGCCTGTTATGTGCCTGTCTACACTTGAACCACTGTTTTTATTTCTATATTCTATATTTCTACTGGACCAGGAATAATGATGGTTAATTGTGCAACTCTTGCTCAACACTTCTGTTTTCGGATCACTCCGTTCCTTTGTGTTATGGCTGCCAGTGTTCTTTTTTATTTTTTCTAAAGATTTATCTCAGGAGACGGCGTGTATGTGTATTTACATCGGTGCACAATGAGTGTTTCCTCCCTTCTAAATGTTGGCAGCGCTGTAGTCTTTAGCTAAACCTCAAGGAGGGCCGCTCCCCTGGAAGAAGATAAACAAATGGCCCCGTCTTGGCGTCTGTGTCTTGCCAATATCACAGAAATGCTGAAATGTTATTGAGGTGGAGCTGTGCTCAGTTGTTTCAGGCTGTCCTGCCATGCTTTTAAAGATTGTTCCATAAAATACCAAAACAAACATTAATGCACTCATGCTTAGTGATGTAAGAGCCACACACACTGCATTTCATTTGCACTGATTTTTTTTTTTTTTAACTATCCTGCAATTAAATCTGTCTCCTCCTTCATCAGTAAATCGAGCAGAATTGGCCATGACTGCTTTTATTAAGCACATTTAAATTATTGACTAACCCTAATCCTAAGTGGCATTTCAAGAAAACATCAGACAAGGACACATTTCCTGTTTTGAAAACTGAAATTGTCCCGTTAAACACCCAGAACAATAAGGTCCAGGAATATGGCATTACTCTTGTGTTGTAAAGGATGCCAAGCAGTGAAACCTGAAATGGACAGCTTGGTATTTTCTCCCTTGTCATGCCTGTCATTAACATGTGTCTTCCTGCTTTAACCTGGTAATTAGTCTGTGTCACCATGTGATTCTCAAGTAACAACCTGTGATTAGACCTACTTTTTACCCAACATTTTTTCTGCATCTCGGTTTGCAAGGTCAAGTGCCAGTGTCCTACATGGATCATTCTTGCATTGGCCTCTACTGAAGTGTTTTTTAAAAAAATTGATTTATTTGTGACACAACCTGCGATTAAATGTGTGTTACAGACACTCACTTTTAATTGCTCTATTTTCCCATTTTCAATTGGCCAATTGTTTAATGCTAATGATCGTGGCTACAAGCTACAGAAATTTGCCAAGCTGGCACTGCTAGAAGAATGCAGCCCAGACTGTCTCAGACTTTGGTCTAAATGATCAGACCTAAATGCATTCACTCCTGGGATGCATGTTGATGCTAGATCTTAAGACTCCAACATTTGATCTTGTAATTGCTATAACACGGCTTCATACCATAAAACAACATGGGTCTTCCTTGGTAGATGAATGCTCAGATACCTACCAGTCTTGGTCTTCACTATGAAGATGTATACATAAGTTAAGAAAGCAGCATGGGAGCAGAAATATTCAGTTTGAAGTTGAAGTTATAGAACTGTATTTGAGGATTGGCCCATACCTGATCAACTTAATGAGGATGGTATTGACACAACTGCATCCCTAGAAAGTCTTGTACAACAAGCCAGTACTGTGAATGACCAGATTGCACCCTTTTTTTAAATTCTGAATTAGCTATTTATTTTAATTTTCCTCCTTTATAGTAACTCATCAGTTTATATCTGGAAAGATTTCTGGCCTGTTTAAGGTCACTGAGCAGCAGATCAATATAATCTATCAATATAAATAAACATGTGTTTTTTTTTTTCCATGATCTTAAGTGACCTGTGTTTGAGGAAGGGAAAGAGGTGTGTACGATGTGTATCTGCTTCCTGGATTGTGCATACGGGGGAGGGGTCCTGTTCTGCAGTTCTGCTGGACCCCACATGGCTGGGTGCCTCACCTTTTGTCACCTGCATACACAAATTGTCATACGGATGCACTTGCATGTTTCTTCACATTTTAACGGAGACCGGAGCCATAGGTAGCAGCCTGAGGTAGCTTTGAGGATCTTTTTTTTGTTATTTTCTCCTCCAGTTGTTCACAGTGACTGAAATTTACAGTCTCTTCACATGTCTGCATAGAAAGTAAATGTTGTTGGGTTGAAGTGTCTGTTTTTAAACTGATGTATTGAAGCCATCTGATTAAGTGATGCAAAATAATATTCAATAACTGCATGTTGTTTTTTTAATTTTTAATTTTATTTTTTTATTTTTTATTTTTTAATGGCAGCTATTCTGTTTCTGTCTGCATAAAGGCCAGTGAGTTTGTAAGGAGGTTTATCATGCAACTTTTAGAAATATCACATAATTGCTTTATGATTGATTTAGGTCCATTATTATGTCTTGTTGAGTTGGTTAAATAACAATTCTTGTCCTGCTGATGGAGAAATGGTGCAATGTTCTTACATCTGCTAGGTCTTTACAGTTGGTCCACTGTCTGGTCCCCCCCCCCCCCCCCCCCCCCCAAAAAAAAAAAAAAAAAAAAAAATATTAGGACTTATTTAGCGTAATCACTGCATGTTTACATGTTAGGAAAAAACCAAATTATAAATTATTGAATTAGTCGGACTGAAAGTGTCATTTTAAAAATGCATGTAAACAACTGAAACTGAACTAAACTAAACGTTATATAGTTGCACCAACACTTGCAGACATTGCAGTTAAAGTCAAGCTCATCCCTGCATGTAAATGTTCAACTGGACTGAAACAGGCCTGCGTGTTCGGATGCATGCTCAATATTTAGTCCAATTAAACGCTCTAGTCGAGCTTCAGCCATAGCTATAATGTACCTGCTGAACTTGTTGTTGGGACTACTGGTCGTTGTGGTGACCAAAGCCCATTCCTGGAGTTCTGGTTTGGGTGTGTGCTAAGATGTGAATTCAGATTAGGTTAGAGTTTGGCATAAACCTATAATGGTTAAAGTTGCTTTTTGGACCCAACTGTCCACAGTGAATGGAAGTCAGTCCAATGTCCTAATAAGGGTAGCTGTACAAGCTTGTGTCTCTGGCTGGTTGTGTGGTCACGCTTTAACTGCTCTCCATCAGCATGTGATTTGTTCAGCAGAGAAAATTGTTCCATTTCCGGTTGCACCTCATTTCCTTTTGCCTTCCAACAGTATGTAACACATTTCCTGATATTCAGTGGAATATAAGTACAGTTGCTTACAAATGGGTTGACTTGATGCTGAGGCTAATGCTAACCATGCTAGTGTTGCTAACGCCAACTTGTTGCAGCCAGGGAAGAGAAACTGTTCTTATGAAAGCCTATTCAGATGAATAACAAACAAGTCAAACGGTTGAAAAGTAGTTGGTTTTTCAAAAGCCTGCTAGTTATTCACACTGTGCTTGGTAGCTCTGAATGCAAGCAAAGTGTTCTTTCCGAAATCCGCCGCACAAATTAAAATCTTTTATTGCACCCAGGGCAAACGCGTTCCAAAAACCACTACTTCAGAGATTGTGAAGGTTCCTGTAGTGCATGAGTGCACAAAAACAAGCACAACTGAGGTGCTCTAGTCAGAGCTACCATTACAAAGTTAAGCTACAGAATATAGAGGCCTGAAAAGTATTTATCCGCATGCTTGTCCCCACAAATGATAGAAATTAAAAGACTGCATGTGTACACTGGGCGTCTGCAAACAGCATAGTACTACTGCTTTAATATTGTTCTATAGATCGTGGTGCATTTTACAAACGGTGGTTCTGTTTCACAAGAGCCTGACCAATATACTGGCTGACAGATTTGATATTTACTTTATCTGCTGATCTTTGCTTTTGAAAGACATACTAGTGTTTGTGTGTGTGTGTGTGTGTGTGTGTGTGTATTTCTTAAATATATGTATACTTGAATATACAGAGAATAGTGCAAAAAAGACAAGATCATTTAGAATAGCATAATGTGCTGAGCTGGGTGGTTGTGATGACAGTATTTATAATCTTTAGAAGACAGCAAAGTTGAGCAGATGGAGTTGAGACTTCCTAATGAGAAGTTTCTGTTTGTGAAATGTTTTTCTGAAAACATTATGAAGCAATTGCCCAATTAAAATCTTAACTTTGATATAAATTCGTGTGTAGAAGTGTGAATGCATACTCGGGGGGAAAAAATGGGAGTTTTTTTTTCCTCTTTCCCTCAAATCATTCTGACATTAATATTTACTGAGTTGACATTTCTTCAAATGGCTCTTCAGGTAAAAACAAACTTCAAAAAAGAATCCTTGTAGGAACCACCTTTTTGGGGCCAGGTGCACATGCGGTATGAGACAAAGAATAAAAAGCCTATTTGATATTAAATTTGATTCTTAGGGTGATCGTGATATTTGACCATTTTGGGCTACAAAAATGCAAAATAAAAGCATTTGTATTTTCACATTAGGTGTGTGTGTGTGTGTCGGTTGTTTTGTTTCCCTTATTATGTTGAAAGGGAAAAACTATGCCATAGTTACTAAAAAGAAAAGTGGGGAGTAAAATTTGCATACGTGTGGTTGGTTTTCAAAAATGTATTTTTATTTTTTTTCTTGAAACTGAAAGAAGTGACCCTGTAATCCCTCCTTTGTGCACTCTTTATATACTCTTGTTCAAAAAGCATTAAAACCACAGATCTGACCAAAGCCTAATGCATCTCTTCTCCTCCTCTCTCCCTTGCTGTGGATCAGTCTCCCTCATCGGGCCGACGTCTAATGACAGACGCCGCTGTACATGTTGGCTGTGTGGAGCGAGAGGAAAAGATGCCCATGGCCTTCCTCTGCTGACAGCAGCACTTTACAAGGACAAGTATTTTTAAAGGAGAGGCTTAGGGCGTGTCTGACTGCATGTGTGTGAGGAGGAACTGGGGCGTGGGTGAGTGTATAATTGCTCTACATCGTGGGATGATCTTTATGTCGTCATCCTAGTGCCAAGTCTGTGGACACGACCAGGAGAAATGCCACAAATACTTTAGTGGGGCCTTTTGTGGGATGAATTGAACCTCTCAGATGGCAAAACACACACCTGAGAAAATGTTTCTCTTGCGCTCCGTGTTGAGTCAGACGTCCAGCCTGTAAAGATGAGTGACACCTTGTTTGTTTAGTGGCTAAAATCTTTCCTGGACAAAACAGCTGGGACAATCAGGGTTGCAACTCCAGCCGCTGCTCCATCAGCAGTTGGTGCATGTCTTCACTGCAACCTGCCTGTAGTGAGTCAACAGGGTTTATGTGGCTAGCTGCAAACCTCACAACTATAGTGCAGGGCATTTCTTCAAGAACTATAAACTTGAAACAAGGATATTTAAATCCTGATCCGCACAGAAAATCACACTCCCGTTTCTCAGAAACATCAGTGAGAATCGGTGCTTTATCTACCAGCCTACGTGAGTCTTCATCACCCTCCAAGTGCTGCAGACTCATAGAGATTAGTGTTGCATGCCTTCCACCCTCGTGCTGCATGTTTAAATTTCTGCTTGTGCTTCCTTTCCTGCAAGAGGAAGCAACTATGCTGTACATGATGCAAGTGTGTCTGCGTTATCTACATATGTGCAACCCGTGCATATTTGCGGCACTCTACCGCAAACTCAAGTCCTCAGATGACCCCGTGGAGAGAAGATTTCGTGCGGCAGAGATTTACTCTCATTGACAAAATGATGCCCACTTCTTCTCAGAGCCAATAGCATTAATAGCATTAGTCACTGATCTATCGTCTGCAATCCTAATAAGCTTTGCGGTTTTTCTGTCACCACTCTGATCTAGAGCTCAGCTGAGATCCAGGCCAGAGTGGCACTGACTTCAGCTCAAGTCTCTGCACTTTGACCCCCATTCATGCTGCCCCCCCCTCCCCCGGTCCTTCATTACACATTAATGAAGGTGCAACCTGAAACCCTGCCGTGCCTGTTTGACTTTATTAGCTTGAAGGATATTTAGTTTACAGCCAAGCATTAAAGGTCGCAACTCTTGATTCCAAATGTCAGTAAGTGACAACAGTAATGGGAATTTTATTATTATTATTTTTTTTTTCCAGTCTTGTTTTTTTTTTTTTTTTTTTTTTTTTTTTTTCCCTACAAGAAGTAAAAAATCAAAACAAAACTAAGATTTGACTCTGGCCAGTTGTTGTTGGTGTTTTTTCCTTCCCCAAAGTGCCCTGTGGCAGCTAACATTTTTGGTTTTTAGTTGAATATCTCAGTGATCTCAAGCTGAAAAGCACCCAGACCTGGATGATCAAGATTTTTACACATTGTTCAAAGTTCAAAATGCACACAATGCAGCTTGTTTGATTTTGTTGAAGGCATTTCACCTTTAACCTGACAGCCTTCTGAGTTCCAGGCATTTAACCTCTTGTGGGACTGTTGGAGTCACATGTGGTCCGTTGACCCCAGTCATTAGGGTCACATTAGTTAAGGTGCAAATAGATGTTGAAGTGTCTGGAGACAATTGTCAGAGCTGCACTGTAAATCCTAAATAAGTGGGGTTGTTTATTTTATTTTTTCACTTCCCCCATCTCTGCAAGGGTTTTTGTGTATCTCTATAATGTAAAAATTTTTTATCTGCATCAGTCCAGAAGGAGCCCTTCAACAAGTGCACCATCATGTTGACTGTGCATTAGCTGGGAATATGAAATGAGTAGTTACTGAACACGAGTCTAAGTTCATTGATGGATGGAATTAAAGAGGGTGTATGAGAGGATTCCCCGTTATTCACCGACACAAAATAGGACTCACAATCAGTAAAAGTAAGAGTCCTTCCTGCCAGGAATCAATCTGCAATAGTGGTGGAGCTGCAGGAAAATCGGACCGATCGGTGTTCTCTGTCAGTTGCTGACGTTAAAGTGTTTTTCTGAAAGTGTCTGCCTTTTTTTTTTTTATCTTCAAAGTACAACTTGTTCGGTGGTTTTTAGTTTTCATTCTTCTTTCCAATCATATGATCTCGTAAACCAGGTGATCTGCTGTCCTTCAGATATTGATGGTATTCCCCTGTTTTTGTGTCTTCAGTACACATGTCTAATAATTGCTTGCTGCATTTAACTGTGTATTATACAATGCTCTGTTTATATCTTGTTGTTTTTGGTCTGTCAAGTGGAACAGGCCGGACTGTGGTGTCTTGACAGACTTCTCATTCAGCAACACTGTTGGGACAAAATGTCAAACGAATGTGATATTTAATGATGAGTGCCAAATGGCAACTACCCTGGTCTGTGTGGCTGCTTCAAAGGAAAGCTCGTTGCATTTTGAGCAGAGTGGCATGCAGTAGTAAAATGCAGTTTCATAAGGTTTCTGGCTGGCTTTAGACTGTGTGTGCTTTTTCTTTGGGCAACATCCAACAAAGCTTTGAGACTCTGTACTTGCAAAACTAGATTTAGATGCATCTTCTGGTGGGATCTAATTTCTAACTTTGCAAGATGGTGGACTTTTTAAAACTCAAAGATTATACCTTTAAAAATACAAATACACCAAAGTCTGATGCTGCAACATTTTACTAAAACTAATATTCCTTTTTTTTTTTGTTTTCAGTTAGACTTGAGTTTCTGCATCTAAGACAAGTAATTGCAAACACATACACACACAGAGTACATCACAGGTTTTTTTCTCACGGCAGTCGCACATTAACACGCCCACATCATAAGAAAACCTTTGACTGACTTTCTTCCTCTGCAAACGGTGCCAAAGCATTTAGTTCTCGTCTGCTGCTTGAGTGCATTTCATCGTAAGTCAAACTATGTGCCAAGTAAATGTGCGCAGATATGTAGCCTGTGGGGGAAGCGTGTTGTCTCCACGGTTACCATACCGGACGGAGCCATTGCCATGACGGCAGGCTTGAAGACAGTTGAAGAAGTGGAACTGACCTGCTAGTGTTTCATGACCAGTTTCCAGAGATCAGTGCAGTGTCGTACATTCATCATATTACCTCCTGTAGTGATTATGATTTTTGTTTTTGTGGTAAAATTAAAAACGCATTTAAAAACTTCCATGCTTTTGCAAAGTATATGATATATTGAGTGAAAAAGAAAAATGGATAAAGAACAAAAATATGGGAACATCTGTTCAGATGCAAAACAGAAAACTGCATGGTGATGGTTGCTCATGGTTTTATTGAACTTTAAAACGTGGAACAGTACTATGTGTATGTCTGACTTGATGTGAGGAAATTAAGACAGAACTGTTATAAACAACCAAATAGTCAGAGTAACAACTGACGTCTGCAACACCATCGACGGGGCGCTAAAAAAACACAATAGACATTTATCTGCGTGTATTTTTCTTCACTTGCTTTAAATAACTTTAATGTTAATTTGGGGGGAAATAAATGGAAACTTCTTAGTGTAAAATCAAGGCTAGATGTTTTCTTTCTTTTGAATGAGGAAATGGTGGAATGAACACAGAGCCACATATAAAAAGGAAAAAGTTACACCATGTGAACATTTTTATCTGGCTTGTTATTGGCTACATTCCATATTTTGCAGACAGTTTCTCATTGCACTTTCGTTTCCAGAATTTGGAAAAGTTGTGAGATAAAATTGTGGGCATATCTGTCTGTAAATCTTACAGAATAATAGTACGTTAGTAACTTTGAGAGCTTGCAGCCATGCTGGGTTGTGAAGTTAAGGTAGGTCAGGCTTCTGACTGAGTGGCAGTTCTGACTTCAGGGGCATTCCAGTTGAAACGTCCAACTTGGAGTTTGAAAACTGGAGCACATGGAACAGACCTAAAACATTCACGCTTGTAATTTAATTATTGTTCACAATGTGGGAAGTCTGAGTGCTGAGTTTTAGATGCAGCCATCGCTTCAGTTTGTGAACAGCTGTTCATAATGGCATATCTCTTTTTTTCTTTGCATCTTCACAAATTTATTAACAAATGCAAATAGTTTTGATCAGGCACCTCATGGACCTACTCTAATTGTGTGTGTGTGTGCGTGATTGTGTGTGAAAAATATGCACAAATTTACATTTCTTAAAGGAGTTTTATTTCATAGGGTTGCAAAAGCTTATTTAAAGCCACAAACTCTGGAATCATTTGTGAGCAATTATTAACAGGGTCAGAATTTCATTGACTCTGATTTTCGCCCATAAGAATGGAACAGCTACTGTTTTTCTCCACATGCTGTTGAGCCATATGTTTGCAGTAAAGAAGTGTATTTACTGTGACTAAGTTATTTTAATTATCTTGTTATTATTTTTCATTTCTATTTAATGTTGAATCTGGTGCTTGGACACATTTTCAGCATGTTTTTGTTTTAGTTTTTTTTTTTTTTTTTTTTTTTTTTTTTTTCCCTGTGTAAATGTCAGCTGATAAACAAAGGATACCTTTCTGTCCCGTTCATGCAGGTGCAGCATCGTGTAACCGGCCAGGTGATGGCTCTGAAGATGAACATCCTGGCCAGTAACAGAGCCAACATGCTCAGGGAGGTCCAGCTCATGAACAGACTATCGCACCCCAACATACTCAGGTAACCCACTCATGCCATTAAAATAATCACTTTTCCTTTTTTATTTATTTATTTTTCTTCTTTTACCCTTTATTTTTAAATCTTTATTTCTGATAAATTCCTTAAAACGTTTTTTTTTTTTTTTTTTTTTTTTTTCCTGCAATATCAGTTCCAGGCATATTTCAAATGCCTGTAATGGATTTTGTCTTGGGAACAAGATGAGCCTCATGTGTTTAAATGTATCTGATCTTCATCCAGGTTTATAGGAGTGTGTGTCCATGAGGGGCAGCTCCACGCTCTCACAGAGGTAAGATGCTGCTGCACGGATGAGAAGAAATACACTTTTACGTAGCAGATCCCTTTGCTCTGTATCAGCAGCAGTGAGCTGCATATCATACGTAGCACGTTCTTGCGTAAATGCAAAATAGATTTTAGAGGAAGAAAATGACGTGATTCAACAGCACGTTGAAAACCTAAATTGCAGCAGACGTGATGAGGCCAGTGTACCAGGCACTCTAAGGCTTTATTTGTGTGTGTATAAAGTGTACGATGATTTAGAGACTTTAGCTTCCATTTTTATGATGATATTGAAAGAAATTGTTTTTTCTCATTAATTAATGGGAGTTCTCATTAATTAAAGACAGAATATTCACCCAGATCACTGGGATATGAGTTCTGTTTTGAAAAATGCAATCTCATTGTGTGTGTTTTTGTTTTTGTTTGTTTAAATAATTTTGGTTGCCAGTGGATTTAGGTAAATCATAAAACCACTTGGTTAGGTTTAAGCGACACTTTCTGCTAAAAAAAAAGTTTTTTGAGTTAATACTTCTTTTTTTCTTTTCTAAGCCTAGAGGTTTTAAAGATATGAGACTTTTTTTTTTTTTCTTTCTCTTCAGAAACAGTGGTTGTTCACCATATTTAAAACTGTTTAAACTAGTATCCTGGTTCATTAGTACGCGTCCTTTCAGCCTCAACAACTACTGTGGTGTTTTAAGCATCGGCTAAGAATACTTTATAATTTATAAAATCAAAGGTCTCATTCTGTTGGGCTTGGTTTGAGTTTGAATTTATGATGATGAAAGTGGCAGCTTTCTTGGTTTATATAATTCGGACATCTTTCCGTACAAGCTCTGCTGAAAACACAGCATGAGCATCCATCAGTGTCTGACCAGGAGAACAGAAACTGCTGGATAAACACGAGGTCTGGCACTTCATACACGTAATGAGTTGGGCCAGATGTTGCCATGGTTACCAAGCAGCTCAACAGTGAAGAGGCTATCAGGTGTACCGACACATCAGTAGTGTGTGTGTGAGACACGTCATACTGTTAAACTAGTTTGTTTTTTTTCCCCCAACATGAGTAGACATTACATTTATTTGGATAAATTGAGACTCCAGTCACATTGTGACCCAGATTAGTGACAAAGAACCTACATTGCTGACTTCTAAATAATTTTTTAATCATCTTTTAAGTTATGTTCTTTTTAAAGCAAGCAAGAGGTTATTAAATGAAAATGAAATATTGTAAACTCAGTGCATTCCTAATGAACTATTATTTTTGTTTTTTTCTCGATGATCCAGTACATCAACGGTGGTAACTTGGAGCAGCTGTTGAGCAGTGATATGTACTTGTCTTGGAGCGTACGGCTCAGTTTGGCTCTGGACATCGCACGGGGACTGAAATACCTGCATAGCAAGGGCATCTTTCACAGGGACCTCACCTCCAAGGTAAACGGCACGCAGAAACACGAACACTTCGCTGAGCAGCAAGGTAGACTGCTACTCTCCTTGGAGTTCAAACATTTATATTTGACATTTGTTCTGCATTGCATGCACAGATTTACATTAATGATGCAGGCACAAACATTGGGCCCACATTTCTTTGTAGGCCCACTGTAAGATTTTTATACAGAATATTTGTCTTAGTAAAGGTAGGCCAAGCAATCTGGATGACGTTGTGTCAGATATTTGAGCAAAACATGTAAACCTGTTTTGTAAACATGTACCCTACCTTTCAATACAGATTCAATCCTGGAAAAAATGTATGATAATGGTGGAAAAATTTCTGCCAAATGTAAAATTAACTGTATCGTCAGACTTATGAAAGCTTCCCACGTATCACGGGACTTGACATGAAGTTGCCACAACTCATCTGGAGCTTTGCAGTCTTCTCCACACTAGTGGCTTCCTCCAGTTATTCCAGGCAAAGTGGACAGGAATATTTTTCTTGTGGCCATCACCGCTGATCTTTTCCTCATTGAAATGAGACAAATGTGGCCTCGAATTTCTTGTGAGGTTCAGCACATCAAGGTTCTTCCCTGTTTTGTCCTTCCTCTCATGCCAAATCAGTGCCTTCCATCTCCTCAGTGCAGAGATCTTTCAGCCACTTTACCTGTGTCAGGCCAGTCATGAAGGAATGGATCTGTAGCTTGTTTTCTTTGGATCTATGCGATTTACGCTTTGCTTCATCACAGCAGTATACATTGGTTGTTTGAATGCAGACATAAATTAAATTATCTGTATCGCTTGTTTTAGCTTGTAGCCTTTACTGGAAGTGGTCGTGTCTGCAAAAAGCTGTAAGTGTAATGCATTACAACTAGTGCTGCCACCTTGTGGATAAAAATGGCACCATTTTTTGTGATAGTTGAGTAGCCTCTGCGGCAAAAAAAAACCAGGAGTTGCCAGCATCCCTGTGGATCTGGGGTCCCCCTGGTACACACACAGTTCTTTATAATCCAGGCAACACAGACTTGTATGGATTACTATTGTCGTATTAGAAATGTGCTCACTGCATCAATTTGGTCTGTTGCTCTTTTATAGCAGACAAAATGCTCTACACAATAAAATCTTGCATCACTGAACCGTGGAAGTACAATTACAACCGTGGGATATTGTGACCTCTGAAACTCTTTGCAGAACTGCCTGGTGCGCTGGGAGTGTGGCATGTACTCAGCTGTGGTCGGAGACTTTGGCCTGGCAGAAAAAATTCCAGATTACAGGTCAGTCCATAACATTGAATCATCTATCAGCACTCTGTGATTAGATAAGTGCAGCTCAATAAATCACATTCCTTAACTTCTCTCTTCACTCGGTGTATTGCTCATGCCATCTCTCTCCAGGTACCGAATTATTTCACACAACTTCTCTTTTTGTGGGACAGTCGCACAAATTAAAAAAATCAAAACATATAATCGCGCCAAAGCTATGTGTTTTTCTCAAAGTGTGCAGGGACTTGCTGCCTCTTCTCCAAATATTGTGGTTAACCCTCTTTGCTTGCTGCAGAATATTTATTAATCCTGTCAAGGCACAGTTTCCGAGGTGGTGTGAGTGGACAAAAAGCAGCTTGGCTCACAGAGGCGAAGTCAATATTTAATCTGAACATTCTTTCTGTATTTGCCGCCATGCTCAGTCACATTTATGCAGTGCGCTCATTCATAGCTGGTCTGCAGTGGACAACAGGAATGCTGCAGCCCAAATATTAGGTAATGCACAAATGTCAGTCGTTACATAAAATTTTGTAAAAGGATGACTATTATTTTGATTGGGAGTTTTTTTATTTTACGTGTTTTCTTAAATTGATTTATTTTATTTACTTTTATATTAGCTTTGGATCCATTGTGATAACAACCATAATGTGCATTTTGTATAATAAAAATGGGCCTTCAAAAGTTGCCCTGTTCAGATTCCAAGAATTTATTAATTTTATTTTGATCGTCACTTCTCTAGATATTCAGGACATGCAGAGAATTGAGAAGCTGTTTCTCCGACTCTTGAAAGAGCAGCGCACAATATGAAATGTTCACCCTGGAAAACTAAATAGTGGACAGTAGTGCAATTGTATGATGCAGAACAAATGTGATTAAAATGTAATGGATTAAAATGATCAGACGGGGGGTCTCGGGGAGTCTGTTGATATTCCCCCAGTTCAGGCAGCGCGGATGGAAAGAGGTGTTTGTTTTGTGAGATTCAAAGAATTAAAACCACTGTGGTAAAATAAAAGTGCAGCTGGAAATGATCTGTTTCTGCTGAATATATCGATCTATAAGAGAACCTACTCCTCAGTGTCCATCAGAACATCAGTTTGTCATCTCAGAATACCTTCTTTGGGATTACTGGGAGAAGGATCCTTTAAAGTTCTTTGGAAGGCTCATATCAACATGCATTTGTGTCCCCATCCATCCTCGTCCTCCCCTCTGTCTGCGCTCATTTAGTGAAAACACAACTCTAGCTGAGATGACACAGCTGCCACTGTAACCCGACTTGCCCTCTGAGTGTTGGGTCAGCGCTCCGCTTCCGCTGTTTGTCCCGGGACACCATTTGTGTTTACACAAGTGCGTGTTGCTGTCAGGGTGCAGGACGGGCTCGTAACTTGCATGGCACTAATGTTTTCCACTAAACCTGTCATTAGGCTTCAGATGAGGGAAGAGGTGCAGAGGGAAAAGTGAAACACGCTTGATATTTTCCAAATGCAAGGCCTCCATGTGACTGCCTGTCACTGTTTACTTTTGCATACCTGCACGTCTGTTTGTTTCAACAGCAGCTGGTGAATTGTGTTTCTGGCATCCCGAAGGTCATGTTTGCTCTTGATTTTTACTCGAATGCTGTCGCATCCTGGAGTGGACAGCTAACAGAATGGAGGATATTGACAAACATTTTACAATGAATGCTTGTATGCATTTTTGTTTTTGACCTCCCTGTAAATGTGAGGACTGAATTGCATTCCCCATAAGGTCAGTGACTTTTGAGGGTCAAGAACTGGTTTTAGGGTTAGAATTATGTTTTGGTTAGAGTTGGATCTTCATTCTAAAAGGTTAAATTATAGGGGGGGGGTTAGGAATACAGATTGTTATTGAAATGTGTCCACAAAGATATTGAGAGAAGTGTGAATGTGTGGAAAAGAAGGTGGTTGTAGAAACATGTTCCAGATAATGTCAACCAATCGAATCCTCCTGTTCTGTCTAGATTACAGGATCTCTGTCTGTCAAATAACATCAACCACCCTGGTGTTTCACTTTGACATAACGTTTTGTTTTGTTTGGTCACTTTCTCTGTTCATTGAGCGTTCTGGTGAGCTGTTTCCGCCCTGCTTCCTTCTGTTTTTTACTGCATATTCTCATTTCTGTTGGTCAACTTCTCCATGCGGTGTTTACAGTGAGAGACGCGACCATCCCGCCTCTCGTTTCTCCCTGTGCCATCGCTCGCTTGCCAGAATATTCTGCTGCATCATAGTCACAACACCAGATGGAAATAGAACGGGGAGGAAGTATCTGACAGCAGGGGGTTGATGTGTGTAAAGATGTGTGTCCTTGCACATTCTTGCCTTCCTTCCTTTTTTTTTTCTTTTTAATTCTGCTAAAATTGCACAATGCTATCTGTACATAACTGAAAATACTGGTTTCATGGATACACGAAAGCAAACACACTCAAACAGAGCTAGGTTTCACCTCATAAAACCTGCCTTCACCGGACTCTGCGTTAGTCAAACTGGAGCGTGATGATGCCATGCTCGGCTCTGTTTGTCCCACCACTTGTCATCGGTGTTGATCTCCTGCATATTGCAGGCTCCTACAATTTTTATTTATTTATTTTTTTGCTGGGGTTCGGGTAGGGATGGATAACTTCAATAAACTGAACATTTGTTATGCACCCATCACTGTCTGAGAATGAATATTTAAAGGTTTACGTTAACATGAGCACCTGCCTATTTCATTGGCGTTTACTCAAGTTTATAAATCTATCAAACAATTATTGCACTGAATTCGTTTTTTTTATTAAATTGAAGATTAATAACTCATGTAAAAATGTCTGGAAAATCAAAATAATGCATTGTATGATGATTATAATTTTTATTTTATTTTTTAAATTTCTTTTTATCCCCTGCCAGAGGCCGTAAGGAAGTGGAGACACAAATTGGAACCCAAAATTATGCTCCTTTTTTTTTTTTTTTTCCTCACAAGCAGCTGCTGATGTAACGAGTGTGTCATTATAATACTACAACTTAGCTTCCTTGTGGGACATGGTGAAGATGTACAAAGTGAAGTGACATCTCCCAGTACAGACCTTTTCCTCAATGTCGGGGAAAAGTCCCAAATCTTTTTTTTTTTTTTTTAATCCCTTTTCAAAGATAAATTTTACAAGTTGAACCAATTAATGTTGCTTTGCTTCTTTTACTTCTCTTTTCCCTCCACTATTGGGAGTCAAGACCCCCAACTAACATCCCCTCCCCCACATTTCCCCCACTCTTGGATTTTAACCTTTTTTTTTTCCAATTTTTAGGTTGTAATTCATTGACGGGCACGACACATGGTGTTTACTCTCAACTCCAGCACTAATCTGTTGTTGCCTCAGTAAAGTCTCGGTTCTTTGCGTTTGTTTAATGTTACTCAGTCATAAACCCTTTAAGCCACACTTGTTATCCTATTTTTTTTCCTAATGGTTATTTTTTATTTTAAATCACAAGATCCTCAAAAACAAATTTAAGCAGATTTTTTCCTCTCTGCAGTGAGGAAGAAGTCCAGGAGCCTCTGGCTGTTGTTGGCTCCCCCTACTGGATGGCTCCAGAGGTGCTAAGAGGGGAGGTGTATAATGAAAAGGTACTGACAAATGGCTTTCTTCAATCCTCTTCAGCTGCAGATTGTTGCAAGAGCTCAAGGTCCACAGTGGGTGTGATGACAGTCGATCAAATAAACCCTGGATCCAGGCAGTGACACAAAACAGTTTAATCACAGTGTCAAGGCAAACAGAGATGTTATGAAACGGATGTATCTCTTGGCTCGAGTTACTGGTATTTTCTGTTGAACTTGGTGGAATCCTCTGAGGGTTTAAGTGACAGTTTTAAATGTTTCGTGAATTGTCTGACTTTAGAGAAAACTTAAGATTATTACAAAACAGTTCCCTGCATGCAGGGGCTGATATTTAGATTTATTGGGGTGTGGGAGGAAGGGGGTACGCGACACAATTACACCAAAACGCATGACTTGAGTGATCATCATTGGTCATGAAGGTGTTGTAGTCTAAATAAATTTTTAGGACTAAATATTGAACCTTTTTAAATACTGAATTTCAAGCATTTTGTCAAGGAAATCCATAAAAGTTAAGCACGACTCCAAGTAGAACTCGACTTGGAAAAACTGTATTGTGTGTGAAGTTTGGGAGCCACTTTTGTTTTATTTGATCTCATCTTTAGCACTTGTGTATCTCTGAACATCTCCCGTTCATTGGCTGTCTGCAGGTGGATGTGTTTGCATATGGCATCATCTTGTGTGAGATTATTGCGAGGATACAGGCTGATCCTGACATCCTTCCACGCACTGAGGTAATTATAGTGTGTGTGTGTGTGTGTGTGTGTGTGTGTGTGTGAGAGAGAGAGAGAAAAATTAGTCTCCTTAGAATCAGAGTCCACTTCACTCTAGTCTCCAGCATACACCCATTAAGTTCTAAGCAGATCTAACAGATGAGATGAAAATATTCAGGTTTTCTTCGGGAACAGTTGATTGCTCGTCTGACACGTACCTGTGTTGCAATCAACTGTTTCCGTCTTTTTTTTTTCTTTAAAGCAAAAGTTGCACCATATCCAGAACTGATTTTGAAAACGACTAAAACAGTAGCAACAGCATATCACCCTTCAGATCTTACTGACTTGTCATCTTAGTCAAATGGGAAGGTGACTTTTTAATTTTTATTAACTCTTGTTAGGAAGTTCACTTACTAGAAGTAAGTCTTTGAGTGCCATGTTTTTAAAACTGGAAAAGTGACAAAACAATGCCGAGTCTGTTTGTCACATCCTTGCAAGTATCAGATTGGTTTTCCATCATTTTAGATGGAATTAATTTACTGAGGTGCTCACAGCTGCCAGATAATAAGAATTTAATTCTGTTTGGTTGCCAAAATGGTTTAAAGCACATTAAAAGCTTGCAGAAGTATTCAGAAACTTATCAAGTAACCAAAGGGAAAACAAAATGGCATTGGTAACTTAGGTTTTTGTTTTCACTTTGCAGTATGACTGATTTCTGCCTGAATATACATTGCAATTCCTGCTTTTAATAAAAGCATACAAATTATGAAATCGGTTTATTAAATCCCTGTTAATTGATTACATTGTCAGTGGTAAACCATATAAACTCATATTTCAAGCCTGTCAGGCTATCATGGGAGTGTTTCTCCCCATTGTGGCTGTTTAGCAGTACTACAACTAAAGCCATCACCTGTCAGTACCAGATCACCTCATTATTTGAGAAAAAGGAGAAAAGGGGGGGGGGGGGGGGGGAGAAACAACTTTTGACTGTATTTCACTTGCATACAGGACTTTGGTCTGGATGTGGAGGCCTTTCAGCAGATGGTAGGAGACTGTCCCAGTGACCTCCTGGATTTGGCGATATCTTGCTGTAATGTAAGAAGACACTGTTTTTAATATTAACGTACACCATCCTTGACAAGATTTCCATCACACCAGCCTCCTGTTGCTGCCCCGTCTGCTGCAGGGTCACATGTGCCTTCAGGGGTTTTTGCTGTTATCATCATGAGGGTGGAAAAGTCAGGGGAAGTTGAGCAGTTTTTATTTAGTGTAACTGTAGGTCTCACTGTGGTATCAAAAGTTCCTTTCATTTTAAAAGGGACAGCAGGTCAAATGAACAGAAGACTAACTTACAAATGCATGATTTATTCTTCCCCCTGTGGTCAAGATGTGGTTTCACTTTTCATGCACAAAGGACAAGTGTTAGAGAGGAAATGACATGTGCAAATTTTCAGTTCTTAACCATTGAGAGGGGGGATGAAAAAGAGAGGAATCATAATGCAGTCTAAATTTTCTTTTTTATGGCATTTTTCAGTTCTTTTCAAACCATAATTGCTCAATGTTATCTCCCTTTTTATGCACACACTGAGGCCTTTAATGGGAGAGATTGGATAGATGACAGTAATTCCTCTGTACATTCTGTCCCCTCATCACATGCATTGAAAGTGCATTATGAAAGAAACCATCTCTAAACTGCTTGTGTGAAGAAGAAAAATGATGACAATAAATGTTACCATTGATACAAAACTGCATTTGTGCATTGTAGCTTTGATACCAGATGCAAAACAAATTCCTGGAGCAACATGCTGTTAAACTTCTTACAAAAAGCTCCTCGTGTGGTTTTATGGGTTTTGGCGTTAAAATCAGAATGGCCCTCTAATTCTCTCTGTTTCTTTTAGCACTCTTGTTTTTTTGTTCTTGTATTTGCTCTTATTCACTCAGCTGTAATCTTTTGGTTCTCCTTCCTGCTAGATGAATGCAAAGCTCCGTCCATCTTTCTCCCAAATTGTAGCTGACCTAGAGAGGAAACAAGTTGAGAGGAAAGCAGAAAGATGAACCTCCAGTCAAAGGTGGGACCTTTTTCAAGAACTTAATGAGAATTATTTGCCATTTTTCTCTGCAAATTAGCATTACTCATTGCTTTCGCTTCTTGTTTTGTTTTTTCTTCTGTTCAGCGTCATCTCCAGCTATGGGTCCCCAGCGAAGGAAATCTCTCTGCATCATGTCCGATTCTTCCCTCTCACGTAGCAAATCCGATATGCTGCATCCTCCAGGCACACCCCCTTCTGTTCACTTGGCCCCTCCATGCTCGTGTAAATCCCTTCTCTCAGCGTGAAGACCTCAAAGGCGGGAAAATTAAGCTTTTTGACACTCCCAGTAAGTCAGTCATTTCTCTCACCTTCACGCTCCCCCCTCCACCAGACTGTGATGATGCACCTGCATCCAGAGCTGATTGCACCGATGTGCCCAGGAGGCACAGGCGCTGCCACTCACTGCCTTGTACGCCTCCTCCGCACCTCACGTCAGCACCGAACACGATCCTCACCGAGGAGGAGACGTCTGAGATGGACAACTCCAATGGGGACATGAACAGAACGAGCGAGGAGGAAAGTTTGCTAGGAGGAGACTCGACTCGTCTGGCAAGTGATTCAGGTCTTCCGTTGTCTATTGAGCCCTTATCACTAAGCACTCCTGATCAAGAGGAGGTGGAGGAAGAGGAGGAACCCATGGACTGCACCAGCTCCCCAGAGATGCAGGATACTGATTTGTCTCCGTACGCCAAAAAACCACCTCCTCCCTCTTGCTCCTCAACTCCTTTCCAACCCTCCACACCTCCCTTCTCGAATGGCTGGGGGTCGGCCATTTCCAAAGGGCCTCCGTGCCTGCCACCCCTTTCCAGTTTGGACAACCACAACATTGTTGTAAGTCGACCACTAGGGTGGAACGCTGCCACCAACACTCCCACCACCAACAACAATGGCTATCACTCACCTCCCAGCGACCCTGCCGGTTCCTCTCCTTTTGGCTCCGGCAGCGGACACTCTCTGGACCAGGAAGAGGTGATCTCCTGTCCTGGCTGTTGCCTGGCTGGCTTTCGGTTCCCTTCAGTGTGTTTGAGAGCTCCACCTCGCAGGAACCCCTACAAAAACTTGAATGGGGACCATGCTGCCTCCCGTGGGCTGCTTTGTTCAGGGTCCAAGGGACTGCCACCCTCATCTACCCCAACAGCCACCACCACCAGCCTGGAGCCAGGACTTGCCTTGCCGGGGGCACAGACATAAACCATATTTTCTCAACTCTAAATGTATGCAGAGCAGGCTTGAAAACTTCTCACCAAAAGCTTTCTCCTGGAAATTAAGCAGATCTTCTTAAAATTTGCACAGATTTTAATACAGCAATACTCTTAGTTTCCAGACGCCCTTTTTGTTGCACAGGAGGATAAGTGTTTGCATGGGTTTATTGAAATACTGTCCAGACTTTAAGAATTGACTGATTTTTGTCCATGAAAACTGTGGAACAAGAACTTTGCTGGTGCTGCCCTCTGCTGGACTGAGGGTATCACAACCTGTGATGGGACTGGTGATTAGCAGCATCCAGAATTGATCAGCATGTAAACACTCCAGGTTTTGGCCCACTGAGCTAGATCCTGTATATTAACAATTGTAAAGATTATTATGGCAGATGATGATGCTGAAAAGAGGAATGTTAAGCTGAGTAATAATACTGTTGCAATGATTTTTGATGTTTGGTGCTGCTTCTGAATGAACAGGCAGTTTTGCTTTAATGTCTTTAACAAAAGGTGTATGGTGCATTGCTGAGGTATGATTGAATAATGTAGAAATATAACTGAAGAGTGTGAGAGTGTGTGTGTGTGTGTGCGTTCATGTGCTGTACACCTTTCTTATTACTATTTTTGTTGCTGTATGATCTCTGTTGGACCTTCTGGTTGCCTGGTTAGCACTTCAACCGTATTACTGTTATTAAGGAAGCTGTTTATCATTATATTTGGAAATGAACTGTCAAAAGCTTACTTAAGAGATGTACAGGTTCTTATTATTTAAAGATGGCATTGAATAAAAAGACAGAATGGAGTGATGTAGTCCTGATAAATTAACTTTTTTTTTTAAGCCTTAACTAATGTAAAATTTTGTCCAAACATGCTATTCAATAGACATTCATGTCTTCCTTTAGCTTAATTACTATTTAATTGGTCGATATGTTTTTTTTAAAATGAAAACTTGCATTTGCATCAGCCAATAAATCACTAAATGTTAGCAATGCTAACATGCTAAATTAATATCAAATATGGCACCCGTTTTAATTGGCATTTAAGCATTTATCTCATTAGCATATGTGGTACTAGCATGTTAAAACCACTGAAATGGTGAAAATGTTGCTGTTCAGCATCAATATTCCATCATTATGTGTGCGTGTTGGCACACTTGTGAATTATTCAGTTTGTTAAAGAGTTTAGCTGGTAAAATGTAGGTTTTGTCAGCAATACTTAAAAAAAAAAAAAAAAAAAAAGAAATGCGGTCAACCTGGCATTACATATTGAAATGCAAACATTTTGAAGCCATGCTTCATTTTTTTTTTTTTTATTAAAGTATTGTATGAGAGGGTTAAAATTATATCAGGATCAATCATTTTGATTGTAGATTTTGACAAAAAAAAATCCCCGACCTTCTCCAGACTCTTGACTTATGTCAATGTTGTGGAGGAGTTTTTCTTCACTAAGGAGGTGATTTGTTGTTTTTAATTGCTTAAAATTAGGGGAACACTTCAGCACCTTTAAACTTCTATCATATGATATAATTATTATTATATTTTATATTATGATGTATGATATAATGGACTATGCTTTCCAAGTGACAATTCAGAAACTGTCATGAAAAAGTGAATTTAAACATTTTGTGCTCCTTGGAATAATTATTCACAAAATGTTGGCTGCATTGCAAGTGCTCAGTTACAAATCTCCAATAGTGTTGAGTTATCAGAAAAAGTGGATCAAATTTTGAGTTTAAAGGTTGGTAGAATTAGAGACCGTGACACCGTGCAAACAGACAGGAAGTGATGCGGTATGCTATGTTCAGCTGCTGCTCCTACATGAGCCTCCCTCCATTGAGCTTCCCATAAAATTTCAAATCAAATTCAAAATTCTGCTATTTTCATATAAAGTCCTTAATGGTCCAAGCTCCTTGTTATTTACAAGACCTGATAACTCCTGATGCTCCTAATAGAGATCTCCGCTCTCAGAGTGCAGGTTTACTTGTAGTACTTGGAATATCCAAAAGTAGATTTGGAGGACGGGCCTTCTGCTATCAAACACCTTTACTATGGAACCAGGTACCAGTTTGGGTTAAGGAGGCTGACACCACCTTCACTTTTAAAACTAAACTTAAAAACTTTCTGTTGAATGAAGCCTATTGTTGTTCTACCAATTGTGTGTTAAAGGCATTAGTCATAGTTACAATTACAGGAATGGCCGAAGCCAAGATGAGAGCAGGCTTGTCTTAAATATAAATAATATAAATGAAAAAAAATTAAAGGCTATGCTGCTATAGGTTTATACTGCAGGGGGACACCAACATGTCCCCAATGTCTTCTCTCCCCTCCTTTCCTCTTCTCCCTACAGCTGTATCCATAGTTAATTAGAAGCACCTCATAAATGTAACCGTGCTTCATTGTTCCTGTAGTTTTTTTTTTTTTGTGTGTGCTGTCTTGCGTCCCCCCGCCCCCTCCTTCTGTATGTGTTTGCAGGCCAGAGTTTGCAGAGCTACTTACTGACCTGCAGTTCCACCCTCTGACCATCCCGGTGTTTACCTCCACCTGTCTACCTGGATGTCTCTGGGATATCAACTAAGATGCTGACCTGCAGTCCGATCCTCTGACCACCTCAGTGTTACTGCTTATGTTCTGATATATATAGTCATCTTTGTAGTTCATTTTACTAACAATGAACCAGTCATAATATAATTGTATGGAATTCTTAGTTCTCCAGCTAATGGATAATTTCTATTAATATATTTTGTCCTATATAATTTTGACAATATATTTGTCCCTATCCTCTCCCTGTCCTCTATCTTCTTCTTCTTCTCTATCTTCTCCTTTACCTGGTTGGACTTCGGCAGGAAGGTTTCCCCTTGTTCAAGGTTTCTTCCCACTTAAAGTGGGGATTTTCCTTGCCATTGTTTTTTTAATTGGAATTTAATACTATTACTTTAGTTAATAATTGCTCAGGTCAAGCTCTGGGTCTCTGAAAAGCACCTAGAGATAATTTGTATTGTAATAGACACTATACAAATAAAGTTGAATTGAATTTAATTGAATCACGGTTTGGAGAAAAGGTGAGTTTGCAATTACTACCCTAGATTTTCTTTTCTGGCAGACTACTGTATAATTATGCAGAAGTAATTATTGTTCCTCTGGAAGGCTCCCTCTGCTGGCTTTTGGAAAGAATGCAGGTTCCATCCATCTTTTTATACACTAGATGGGTGGATTTCACTGAAAACATGACTATACAGCTTCAATAAAAAAAATTACAGCATGTATATTATTTAAAAAAAAAAAAAGTTTGGCATCTTCAAAATTCTTGTTAGTACTTTATGACACCACAGTAATAACATGTCGATCATAAGGTAACCCCACTCGAAACCATACCCTCGCTGGATTATATTTGAAAGTAAACACAAAGTTACTGAAAACAATTTTGGATCTCAGACCTCAATAGCAGTTGCATTCCCCCATTCCATCTATCTGTTATCGTCGTAGCTATTCCTCATTTCTACAATATTATTGTTCTCTCAATTTCATTTTTTTTTATTTTAAATGCTGTTACACAACACATATTCACATAGTCTGTATCTGAATTTATCAGAGGAAAAAAAAGAATTTGAAGTCCATAATTTAAATCATAAACTCCTATTCTTTAATTTTTAGGTGTATATTTTCTTCATGACCAGGGTTATCAGTGCTGCCAATGCAGAGAGTCAAATGTAAAATATGAAAGTGTGTTTGGAAAAGGGGAAGCAAAACATCAATATACTTCTTGACAACTTTACATTTACTTTTTTTTTCCCCTCCTCACCTTTAAGTGGATCACACAGCCTATCCTCTCCCTTACAAAATCACCAGGCTTTAATTGAATCTTCCGCTCTCTCCACCCCTTCCACCCTCCTACCCTCCCGTCGTCCCTGGACTATCATTCATCCCTCCGTATCTGTCTTGCTTTAAAAGGAGTCAGTAACGCCAGAGCTCTAAAGTACATGCTGCATAAGCCTATCATAGTCTCGCTTTCCTGAGCCAGAGGTCAGCAAGCTGTCATGTGGACACGAGGTATAACATGGTTTGAAATACTGATGCAGTTGTGTGTCATGGTTTTCCAGCTCATCAAAGGTGAGTGCTGAAGTTGTCTTGCTTTTTTAATTTTTTTTTTCCAGAGAGAAAGAATACTACAATATTTAGATGCTGTGTTGTCCTTGTTCTCATTAAATAGTGAAAATTATATTTATTATGCTTTTCTGTTGCCATTTTTACATGTTACACAAAGTTACTTCCTCCATATGCATAGCTTAACAAAGTTGTGACATATAGACTTAACAGGTAAATGAGCATCTGTGTGAGTGTGCTATTTTGGTGTCTGGGTTTCGTGCGAACGTCTCAGGGTCGACTGGGTTAGTCTGTCACACTGCTGTGGAATCACTGGACTTAGGTTGCCTCCTGCGGTGGGATTGTCCCCATGCCAGTCCTAATATCACCTACACTGTGCAAGACAAAGACACAGGGGTAAGTCTTAATGCTTGCGTGCGTGCAATTCATTCTTTAAAGTGTAATTCTCACCTCTAGGTTTTGTTTCATCTTTATTGTAATATTACACATTTCAAACATGTGCAAACAATGTCAAAAATTTTGATTTGAAAATGTTTTTGGTTATTTGTTGTGGTAAAAGCTGTTGTATTTCAGCTGAGACAAACTTATCACAGAATCTCAAGATGCCTTGTCCTCACTCTGCCTGAATCTGTGTGCTTAATCTAAAACTGATTAGCTGTTTAATTACAACAAATCATGCCAGATTAAAACTCACCCCCACCACATTGTCCTTCACCTCTGTTGTCCCTTAATCCACAGAATAGCTATCAGACAGGGCCAAAAGGTTTCCCTGTTTGCTGTCATTAAGATCTAATTACTCTTCCTGACTCGTGTTTGATCCTAAACCATAAAAATATAAATGACTAAATTGAATGCAGCTAAGCTTAAGAGCCATGTACATTAATTTTAGCCATTTCTGATAGACTGGTTTGTTAAATATATTCCAGTTACTCTTGTTTGAAAATCAAGTGCCAACATCCTTACCTTCAGGTTGAATTCAATCAGGCAGTAGGTTTTGTTGCAGTTCCTCAACTGACCACTAGATGCTGGCTGTATAGATAGATTTTTCATCCTGACACCTACACAGGGGTGATTTCTTTCTTACTTTATTTATTTATTTTATTTTTTTAACCACATCAGGTAAATTTATACAAAGCTTTGTGGCGGCTGACCAATCAAACAGCCGGACACCATTTGATTGACAGCTAGACATTGTGGCTAGCCCCTGGCACCAAGACTCATCGCATTTTGGCTTCTTGACACTGAGGTTTTTATTCAGAGCTTAGAACAATGCTATCAGAGCATAGCCATATTTTGAAGAGAATACGTTTTGTTGTGTTCATTGTCCTAACAATCCCCAGAGACTCACTGTGAATCGGTCTGGAAGCATTAGAGGATGAAGTTTAGTTTAGCTCAGATGTGTTAACCAAACATCAGCTAAACGTACCAATCATTTCTGATGTCACCACCAAAAGAAACTTTGAAACTGGAGGTCCAATTGCAAATGTCTCTTCCAAGCAAGTCTGCTGGGACTCAGTCAGTCATCCCACAACTTGCGGGCTGACAGCAGTAGGCTTGCCTGACCCCAACGTTTCCATCCCAGTGAAGGTTGGCGGATTGACCCAAGTACCCCTGACTGCAGCGATTGACCCGCGGGTCCCAGCAGAGCTCTGCTAGTCCTTGTTTCAGCTATGGCTGCGCTCATTTCAGTAGCATCACTTGAAATGATGATGTTTGAACAGATTTGATCAAATTTAACTGTACAAAGACTGACTGACTTCCTGGGAGGAAGTGATGTCAGAATAATCAGGAGCAAGGTGACTGCCCCCTGATCACAGGTGAGAGGTTACTTTAACGATCCTCACATTCACTCTGGAACTTTCACCAGCCATCTCACAGCCCAGCCAGCAGCCTCCACGCTGATTTTTTACCACTTCAACCTTCAACTCAACACCGTGTGCGTCATCAACAAACGTGAGTTGTCAGCCTCCATCTTCATTCCCTTTGTTCCTCCCATGCGGCCCAACCATCGTCCTCCATTTGGGTTCCTTTGTTCTGGCCATGCGGCCAAACAATGGGAAACGGGTTGACCATGTGCCACTGGGCATTCACCTCACTATAATTTGATTACTTTAGTCATTGCAAGTTATTTCAGTTAGGTTGATGCTTTTGAATTGCTCTAATTATGTACATTATGTCATTTACTTTGCTTAGAGTTTGAATGCCTAGGTTTATGGATTGGTTTATTGAATTATTTGCTTGGTTAATTATGGAATTATGGATCAAGGGATTAAGTATTTGAGTTGATTATGTCTGATAGAACTACCCTATATGTTAATATCAGTTGATAATTATTTGACCTGTTTATTGTATTTGAATTTATTTGAATATGCATTGATTATCTAATCTATTAGGCATAATTATTAATACAATGTATTCATTTATTTCTCCTGTACAGCACACACACACACACCCACTCTCACCGAATCCCAAGAAGTCTTCAATAAAGACGCCATTGTGGCTGAATTGATTCCTGTCTCCGCCTCCTCCCTGGTCAGCCTGACAAGTGACTAGCCTGCTCCCCATCGGTCGCCTCCCCTGAACCGCATAACAATCTTTCAATGGTCCTTCGAGCCGGAGGTGACTGAACCATGGCAGGCAGGAAGGAGACGAATTGGGACATGGAACTGATGGCTGCGGCGTTGCCGATTCCCCCCACGAGTGAAGAGGATGAGGCTGTGAAGGATGAGGTTGAAGAGGAGGAGCAGCCGGGGTTGGACCCAGGGACAAGGCCCAAGGCCACACCGCAGCTCCAGGGAGCCATTTCATCTGCGGCCAAGATGACACGACTCCAGCTGAGTAAGCAACCAACCTCTGTATTGCTGGAAGGGCTACCTCCTCACCAACGGAGGAGAAGGCCTCGGAAGGAAGGAACAAGATTATCACCCCGTAGCCAGGAGCCAAGCCAGTTCAAACCACCGCTCCAGTACCTCCCACCAAGCCAGTTCTGGCCATCACTCCAGAGCCTCCAGCCACAGGAGTGACTGCAGCCATCGCTCAATCATCCTGTCCGAAGGCCAGGTTGCTTCTCTGAACGAGCACAAACTTCTTATAGCCCTGCAGGAGATCGAGCAGCAGATAGAGGAGAATAAGACTGCAGATGAACGATGCAGAGCCCTGGAAGAGCGCACCCGCCAGGATCTGCAGGAGCGTGAATACATCACCAAACGCATGACTGAACAACGGCGGCTCCGACAGGCCAGACAGAAGCTGGAAGAGGCCCGGCTCGTCTCCTCATTCGTGGCAAAGAATGCAGAGGTGCATGTGACAACAGGGAATGTCGACCATCGGGGCCTGGAGGACACCAATCCGGACATCCATCAACAGGCTCACATCCGTCAGATGGCGGAGGATGACAAGTTGCAGGAAATCCAGCAGGCTTCCCCTGACCAACCCATGGGGCCCGTATCCTCCAATGCAGAGTCAGCACAAGAGGATGGGAGAGGGCGGCCACACCAACGAACCTTCGACTCTAGCTCTTTAATCGAAAGAACCCCCAGAACTCCGATTCCATCTGGAGGGGAAGCTCTGTCGCCTAACCCTTATCGCCCATTACCACCACCGACAAATCCAAGGCCCTCTCGTCCCGACTCAACAAAGAAGCTGTACACCCTTAATCCAACCCAGTGCGACCCCCCAAAGGTCGCTCCTTCAGTTGATGGGCAAGCTCCACCCGGCCTTATGGAACTGCTGGTGGCCTCAGCATATGGAGTACCCCGGCCCAAACTGCCTTACTTTGAAAGTGGCAAGGAAAGTGATTTCATCCTGCTGGAGATGGCGCTGAACAGCTTGCTGGGCATCCACAGTCATCTCTCCGAGCAATACAAGTACCAGGTACTGCTGGACCATCTCCATCTGCCCAGTGCCAACACCCTGGCCAAATCCTTCATGCATTCCCCTACTCCATACACGTCCGCCCTCCAAGCATTGAAGGCAAGATATGGAGAACCCCGTCAGCTGGTCCAGAATGAACTCAACCGGCTATTTGAGGGACCACCTGTCAAAGCTGGAGATCCTGCCGCTTTCCAGAACTTTGCCTTGGCAGTTCGCTCCCTTACTTCCATGCTGGAGTCCGTCGAGGGAGAAACCGGCAATGAATTGAAATGCGGCTCTCACGTCGACAAACTTCTCAGCAAACTTCCCCCGTACCTTAGAGACAACTTCATTGAGCACTGCTTCAGCCGAAACATTCTGAGAGACGGCTCAAGCCGCACCTACGTCCTCAAAGACCTGGCCAATTGGCTGGACATTAAGGCCAAAGCCAAGATCATTGCCCATCAAGCCACTGCCTCGGCCACTCATTCACTTAGAACTGATCCAGCCGTGAGAAAGGTATATGAGGACAGGAGAGCTCCACCCCGGAAGCCTAATCCAACTACCATGTACTTCAACACTGAGGAAGGAAACAAGGCTCCTCCCCCAAAGGGCAAGAACCCTAAGTTCCAGCCATATTGCCCCTATTGTAATGCTACAGGCCACTTCATGGGCTCATGCCCTAAAGTCCAGAAGCTGAACCAGTCACAGCTAATTGCCTGGATAACCACCGGTGACCGCTGTTACAAGTGTGCCCGGACCCACAAGGTGGACGCATGCACCTTGAAGAAACCGTGCAATCGATGTAAGGAGCTGCATCTAACCGTTCTGCACGACGTCATGCCACACTTCAAGCAGGATACTAAAGTGGGCGCGACTAAGACTCTGTATGTTGACCAGACAAGCTGCTCGTCGAAGGTCATGTTGAAGGTGGTGAAGGTCACCTTACGGAATGGAACAAGGAGCACTGAAACGTTTGCCGTCCTAGATGATGGATCCGAACGGACCATCATTCTCCCAGCTGCAGTCCAGCAGCTTGACCTGAAGGGGACACCAGAGACCCTTCACCTCAGGACGGTGAGGACGGTGAGACAAGACATTCTCCAAGTGAAAGGCGCCCGAGTAGCCTTCTCCATTTCCCCTGCAGGTCGACCAGACTTGGTGTATCCAATTGAAAATGCCTTCACAGCCAATGAACTCGACCTAGCTGAGCACACCTGTCCCAGTAGTGCCCTACAGAGACATCACTCCCATCTGGAGGGCCTCCGACTGCCAAACTTGGTCAAAGCCAAACCTCTCCTCCTGATTGGGTCCGACTACCCGTCTCTCATTACCCCGATCGAGCCAGTGGTGGCAGGGCCTGCTGGAGGGCCGGTGGCTGTTCACACATTATTGGGTTGGACAGTACAGGGTCCAGCCCTTCCCTTTACCCATGCCCCTGGCATTCAGCAAGCCTGGACCCTCTTCACCAAAAGCAGCAGTCCAGCTCCATCCCCCAATCTCACGGCTGAGCTCCTTCGGAATGTCGAGCTACTATGGAGAATGGACACATTTCCACATCGCAAGCCAAAGGACGTGACCCGCTCCAAATATGACACCTATGCCCTGAACCTTCTCGACAAGTGTACCACCACCGTTCCTGTCAGTGGGGGAGTCCAACGGTATGCAACCCCACTGTTGAGAGTTCCCAACCATCCTCCTCTCTCCACGACACCAGGGGTCGTCCTCCCATTACTCCGTGGAACCGAACGTAGGCTGGAAAGGGATCCGGAACTGGCCAAAGTCCACAACAGCGAAATCCGGAAGCTTGTGGAGGCGGGATATGTCTCAGAAGTTGCGACAACAGATGATGGGGAGAAATCTCCGATCTCCGAGCGAGAGTTGGCAGCTTCCTCATCATATCGTCAGACAGCATGGTGGGAAGAACCGGCTCGTCTTCAACTGCTCCTTCCAGGTGGCTGGACAAAGCCTGAACGACTGCCTGCTACCAGGTCCGACCCTGGGTCCCTCCTTGCTCGGCGTCCTCATCCGTTTCCGGCAGCATTCCACCGCCATCAGCGGGGACATCCGGTCCATGTTTCACCAGATATGCCTGCTGCCTTCAGACTCACCACTGCTGCGTTTCATCTGGAGAGAAGTGAAGGATGTTGCTCCCACCGTTTATGAATGGCGTGTACTCCCCTTCGGCACCACATGCAGCCCCTGTTGCGCAATATATGCTCTCCAGAAGCATGCCAGGGAGCATCCAGACAGTGGTCCCGAGATCCTGGACACTGTCGAGAAGGCCTTCTATGTTGATAATTGCCTCCACAGCCTACCCTCCACTTCCGAAGCCAAAGCTCTCCTCGACAAAACCCGCTGCATCCTGGCCAAGGGAGGCTTTGAGGTGCGCCAGTGGGCTAGTAATGCAGCAGAGGTTGTGCAGCATCTCCCCCCAGAAGCCAGGTCGAACAGTACGGACCTATGGCTCTCCCAATCTGGAACTGACCCACAGGAGTCCACTCTAGGACTGAGATGGAGCTGCATACCAGATACCCTGGGTTACCGCCACCGCTCTGCTCTGAGCACCGAGACCCCCACGCTACGCAGCATATACCGGACCCTGGCCAGTCAATACGACCCACTCGGCTATCTTCTCCCATTCACAACCAGGGCCAAGGTCCTCGTCCAGGACTTGTGGCACACTAAGAGAGACTGGGATGAACCAATCCATCCAGCTGAGCTAGTGGAGCGATGGACTTCCTGGGAGTCAGAACTACTGGAGATCGACAAGGTGCAAATGCCAAGGTGTTACGTGCCACCAAGTGCTGATCAACCAGGATCCAGGTACGACATCCATGTGTTCTGTGACTCGTCTGAACGGGCATATGGTGCCGTCTCATACCTCCGTGTGACAGACAAAGAAGACAACGTCCATGTCTCCTTCATCATGGCAAGGTCTCGAGTCGCACCAAAGCGCCAAACATCCATGCCTCGACTGGAACTCAGTGCTGCCCTGACTGGTGCCCAGCTGGCCACAACCTTAACGGCTGAATTCTCCCTGCCAATAGAGAAAGTCACCTACTGGAGCGATTCCACCACTGTACTCACCTGGCTCAAGTCCGAATCCTGCCGATACAAAGTCTTTGTCGGGACCCGGATTGCGGAGATCCAGGAGATGACCAAGGTCGAGGACTGGAGATATGTCAACAGTGCCCAGAATCCTGCTGATGACATCACCCGTGGAAAGAGTCTCCAACAGCTCACTCAGCCCTGTCAGTGGACGGTAGGACCATCGTTCTTGAAGCAATCGGAGGACGGATGGCCAGCCCAGTTGTCAGCCTCCTGGCCACCGTCTGGAGGAGATGTGGAGTTGAGGAAATCCTTCCACTGCCATAACCTCTCTTCTGCACCGCACAGTGGTCTGCCAGACCCTGAGGACTTCCAAACGTGGGAAGAGCTGATTGCTGCAACCCGTGAGAGCCCTGACGGGGTGGCCGTCCCGACACCAGCCATCACTGCAGAGACGCTCCAGTTACAGCAGTCCCAGGCGATCAGCTTCCCTGAAGAACTGAAGGCTCTGCAAGCAGGAAAGGAGGTGGCGAAGGACAGCCGTCTCAGCGCTCTTGCCCCTGAATATGACCAAGCACTAAAGCTGATCAGGGTTGGAGGGAGATTGAGGCACGCAGATGACCTGGACCCTGATGCTATTCATCCCATCATTCTTGACTCCAAACACCCCCTGGCCAAACTCCTCATCCAGAGCTATGATGTTAATCTCCTGCACCCAGGGCCAGAGAGGGTCTACGGTGAAATCCGACGGAAGTATTGGATAATTGGAGGAAGAGGTGCCATCCGCAAACATCAATTTGCTTGTATGGAGTGCCAGAAATGGAGAGCCGGCGTGATAGTCCCCAAGATGGCAGATCTACCTCCGGCTCGCTTACGACTATACAAGCCTCCCTTCTGGTCGACAGGAGTCGATTGCTTCGGACCGTTCACCATCAAGGTCGGCCGGCGAGTGGAAAAGCGCTGGGGCATCCTGTTCAAGTGCCTGACCACCCGATGTGTCCATCTGGACCTGTTGGAGAGTTTGGATGTCGAGGCATTCTTAATGGCCCTGAGGCGGTTCATATCGAGACGGGGGACACCACACGAGGTTTTGGCTGACCGAGGTACGAACTTCAGGGCAGGAGAAACCAGGTTGGAGGAAGCCTTCCGAGCGATGGAGCCCCAGCTTCAGGACCAGCTATCCGACCACCAGATCTCCTTCAAATTCAACCCTCCGGGTGCACCGCATTTTGGAGGTCCATGGGAAAGGGAGATCAAATCTGTCAAGACGGCCCTAAAGGTCGTCTTGGGTGACCAAACCGTGAGTGAGACCGTCCTGCGGACGGTTCTCATCGAAGTGGAGGGAATACTGAATTCCAAGCCCCTTGGCTATGTCTCCTCAGACATCGCTGATCCAGATCCTGTCACCCCAAACCTCTTACTGATGGGCCGTCGAGATGCCTCACTCCCTCAAGCTGTGTATGCGGACCACCATCTCATCGGTAAACGCCGCTGGCGGCATAGCCAAATATTGGCTGATCATTTCTGGGCCAGGTTTATCCGAGACTACCTGCCAAGTCTGCAGCGGAGGGGAAAATGGAAGCAGGAAACCGCTAACCTGGCCAAAGGTCAAGTGGTCATGATTGTGGACCCTTTGTTGCCCCGTGCCTCGTGGCCAACCGGACGGGTCACTCAGACCGTTCCTGGACGGGACGGCCGTGTCCGGACGGTGGAGGTCCAGGTGAAGAACAGGATTTACCTCCGTCCTGTCGTTCGAGTGGTCCCTCTTCCTGACGTGTCCGAGGAGGACAGGGATTGAGTCTTTGGACCAAAAGGAATTTATCCAAATTCGGGGTGGCTGTACAAAGACTGACTGACTTCCTGGGAGGAAGTGATGTCAGAATAATCAGGAGCAAGGTGACCGCCCCCTGATCACAGGTGAGAGGTTACTTTAACGATCCTCACATTCACTCTGGAACTTTCACCAGCCATCTCACAGCCCAGCCAGCAGCCTCCACGCTGATTTTTTACCACTTCAACCTTCAACTCAACACCGTGTGCGTCATCAACAAACGTGAGTTGTCAGCCTCCATCTTCATTCCCTTTGTTCCTCCCATGCGGCCCAACCATCGTCCTCCATTTGGGTTCCTTTGTTCTGGCCATGCGGCCAAACAATGGGAAACGGGTTGACCATGTGCCACTGGGCATTCACCTCACTATAATTTGATTACTTTAGTCATTGCAAGTTATTTCAGTTAGGTTGATGCTTTTGAATTGCTCTAATTATGTACATTATGTCATTTACTTTGCTTAGAGTTTGAATGCCTAGGTTTATGGATTGGTTTATTGAATTATTTGCTTGGTTAATTATGGAATTATGGATCAAGGGATTAAGTATTTGAGTTGATTATGTCTGATAGAACTACCCTATATGTTAATATCAGTTGATAATTATTTGACCTGTTTATTGTATTTGAATTTATTTGAATATGCATTGATTATCTAATCTATTAGGCATAATTATTAATACAATGTATTCATTTATTTCTCCTGTACAGCACACACACACACACACCCACTCTCACCGAATCCCAAGAAGTCATCAATAAAGACGCCATTGTGGCTGAATTGATTCCTGTCTCCGCCTCCTCCCTGGTCAGCCTGACAAGTGACTAGCCTGCTCCCCATCGGTCGCCTCCCCTGAACCGCATAACAATCTTTCATTAACATTAATTAGTATTAATTATCATCCTATGGTTACGATAAACTGAGACAGCTAAGCTAAATTAGCTAATTGCTCCTGGTGGCTGTGTTCCAGGTAATTTCTGGTTCCACATATTTGCAACTTGATGCCTTGAGCATGAGGGAAAAAAAGTCTTCAAAATCACTCCGTAGAAACATATTTGTGATGTCATGGATTATTCGTCCAGTAATTACTGTCTATGGGACAGATGCTCTTTAAAGACCTCACCTGCAGAAGTAGACACTCCAGTCAACACCGTTTATGAATCACAATCACTCTCCAATTTGCTCAGAGCGGTAAATGTGCTTCAACATCGTAACACAGTAAGTAGCATTAACATTTCCAGTTATGTAAATTGAACCTTTTTAAGCGAGTCCCAAAGGAGAGATGAAGCCTTTATTATGGCCCTTAAGAAGAAAATTTAAAATGCTTTGAGCAATTGGCTTCAATAACACGTCACAAAAAGGCCCCAGTCTGCTCTTAGTGGTGAGCCAATTGATTTAAAAATGGCGGCAGTCAGGCAGCTGCAGGTGTGCCAAACTAGTAACTATGCAGGTATAGTGCAGGTGTGTCAAAAAGCTGGTTTATGAGTTATCACCTGTTTTTCAAGGTTCAGGAGCTGTTTCTTTTATGGGAGGAAAGAACTCAGTTTAGTGTGGACTTCAAGGAAAGGGGGATTAAAAAAAAACAAACAATAGAACTTTAAAATAATAACTATCTATATTGCTGATTTTTCACTGAAATTAAGACAGCATTTTTGAGCAGAACTACAGGGCTATCTAGCATTTATAGTGTTAATCATCACTTGCAAAGCTTCCCTGCAAATAGAAAAATAACAAATTAAGCAGCTGAATAGTGAAACGGATACCACCTTGAGTTTATGCTTATGTGTTCCAGGGACCCCTGGCAGGATGTGCCGTGGTGCATTTGGATCTCATCACGCAGCTGTGACGTCTCTCAGGTCTTTTCAGACTTTGAGCTGTACAACATGATTCGTCTGGGCGTCCACGTCAGCCCCAGCTCTGCTGTCTGGATGAAGCCACACAAATTTGACTACAGTGACTTCAGTCAGTGACCATCTGCAGTTTCTGCAAAAGCAGCAGATTCAGACATTTGATCTAGAGTGAATGGATTCTGACAGAGTTATGACATCCTTTTGCTGTTCTTTGACACATGGTTTAAGTTCCATTATCTGGATCAAGGTGTAATTCAATATAGGAAAGTGGATGAAATGTGTTGAGCTTTGAGAGCACTAACACTCTCCCCCTCTTCCTTCTCTGTACACTCCAGCTTTCAGCCCTCCATCTATTTCACTGTCCTGGAAAGAAGAGCGTCTGTCAGTGAAGGTGCACTTCCCATGTGCTGCCAATAGGAGGTGCTCTCATGATGGTTGCTGCCCCATCTCTAAACTGATTGACCCCTGGACCACGGTGACTCTGTACAACCAACTCAATCACTCTGAAAACCAGGTCAGGACCTGGTTATGTTTAAAAAACAAATAAGATCCCACTTTTATCTGTATTTCAATCAATTTTACATCTGGATTTCAAGCCCTCAGTAAAAATGAGACAAAAGAGCAAGACGTTATGAAAGTATTGCCACAAAGCTTTTCAAAGCAAGCTGTTGCTCTATTGAATGAAAACAGATCAATTTGAAATTTTTTTAGAAATGTTTGCCATCATTGCCATTAATGCAATGGCAATTTTTTTTTTATATCACAATTTTAGATTGTGAGCATTTAAAACTCCTGCCAAGTATTTTGTAGCTTCAATTAATAAGTATGGTGGGGGGGATGCAAAGAAGCAATAGAACCACTTGGCATGAAAATCTAATGCACCCAAATGACCAGCAAGTGAAGTAAAACTATGACTTTAATATTGGCTTACTGGACACATCTGTAAAAACCCATCCTGTTCTAGCCTACTGTCATTGCTACTGGCAAAATCCAACCAAAATATCTTTGACCTCCTATCCTGGTCGTCTCTCACTACTACAAAGCCCCCTGGTGGACCGTCGAGGTACTGCAGGTGGGCCGTGAAAGGTCATTAAAAATAAACAAATTAATGTGTTTTTTAACCTGTATTTTAAAAAAATATGTTTTTAATTACTGTAAAATATTTATGACATGATTTAAAAATATATAAGTAATAAAACAAACCAAGCTGTGGCTGGTTTATTCTGCAGAGGGTCACAGGAACCTGTGCCAACTATCACTGGGCAAAGGGAACGATACACCAGGTCAGGTCACTGGCTCATCACAGAGGGAAGAAAAAGATGCAGAAAGACATGTTCAGTTTCACTTTGACCGATGACCAGTTTATAATCGCCAATTAACCCAACATGCTTATTTTTGGAATGTAAAAAGAACAACACTTTAAACAACACAGAAAGGCTGACAAGCAGATCCAAACTCACAATCTACCTTCTCTATATAAGTATGCTAAAATAATTATCTAATACTTGAGTATAATCCATGTATCAATCAATCAACCTTTATTTGTATAGCCCTTTTTAACCACCTAAGTTGACCAAAGTGCTTCACAACATTAAAAAAAAAAAAAAGTCTATCCTCAAAATTACAGTTAAGCAGTCTTCATGCTATTAAACTCAGTTTTTTATACTTGTTTGTAATGTGCAGAGCCGCACAGTTTGGACCCAGGACGTGATGTCCATTGTGGAATTCTCTGGTTTGTCTCTGGGTCAGAACTATTGTGCCGTGGCCAACTTCTCCTTCCCAACCTTCTACATTGCTGCTTCCCCGAAATCTTCTCCACAGTGCGTTGAAACTGTCTCCAACTCAGGTGAGGTGGAGACTGAAGATAGTTTAGATTTCACTTAAAATGCCTGCAAGTGATCAAATCTCTTTGTGGCTTTTTGGTTCCCCAATTCTGCAGTCCTATTGGTTGCTTGTGTGTTTGCTGGAGATGTGTGTATTATGTCCACAGGGAAGCTGTCCGTGCTGTGTCTGGGAATTGGTCTCACCTCTTTATTCCTTTTTCTACTTCTCATTGTGTTCCTGCAAAAGCTGAGACAAGCTGCACCAACCTCTGAAATTCAACCCAAGAGTCAAGTACGACCCTTCTTGTTTTAACTTTCCCATGTCCTTCTCTATAACCTTTGTTTGTAGCTAATACAAGTTGAAGTATGTTTGTCTCTCTCCCTTTTAGGCGGCTGTTCCAGATCCAATCTCTTTGGTTCCCACTGACCTTTGTGATATCCACTTGGAATTCGGCGATGACCACATCTCCATTAACTCTTCCTCCAGTCTTTACTCCAACCAGGACTTGACTTCAACCACAGGAAACATGAGCTCCATTGATTCTGTCCATTATAACCTCAGTGCAGGTGCAGGATATTGGGACAGTGGGGGACTAATTCCAAAAAGAGGCCTGGACACTGGCATTACTATCTCACCTCTGTCCCACTCCTCTGAAGAGATGTTTCACACAAATGAATAATCAATGACTGAGGGTCATAACTGACTGAGGGTTGCACTGCAAGGGCTTGTTGGACAGTGACTTGTGCTCCATGAAGTTTGAAACAGGAGAAATAACTGTCCACTTTGCATCTGTGGAAGATAATTCTTACCTTGTGAATCACAGAGTCCTTGTCAATTAAGACTCTCAGTTTTGATGGGTTCTCTACACAACTTTTGGAACCTCAGTGCAACGTCATGAACAAGCTCACATTTTTATGAGCTGAACCCTCCTGCAGAAAAACACTCCCACAACATGGTGCTGCCACCCCCATACTTCATTGTTGGGATGGTGTTCTCAGGCTTGCGAGCTTCCCCCTATTTCATCTATATGTAAGAATGGTCATTATGGCCAAACAGTTCAATTTTAGTGTCATCAGACCACAGGACATGTCTCCAAAAATTGAGGTCTTTGTCTCTGTGTGCATTTGCAAACTGTAATCTGGCCTTTTTCATGCTGCTCTTGGAGTAAGGTCTTCTTCCTGGCTGAGTGGTCTTTCAGTCCATGTTGGTACAGGACTGGTTTCACTGTGGATAATGACTCTCTCGTACCAGCTTCAGTCAGCGTTTACACAAGGTGTTTTGCTTTTGTTCTCGGGTTGATACACACATTTTGCGCCAAAGCAATTTCTTCTCTGGGACACAGAATCCACCTCTTTCCCAAGACGTATGCCATTCCCATGGTGTTTTATACTTGCCTATAATTGTTTGAACAGATAAACGTGGCACCTCCAGTTTTCTGGAAATTATACCCAAGGATGATTCAGACTTGTGGAGGTCCACAGTTCTCTTCCTGATACTTTGGCTGATTTATTTTGGTTTTCTCATGATATCTCACAAGGAAGTAGAGTGTTTGAGGTCTGCCTCCAGTTGACTCAAATGTTGTCAGAAGCTTCCAAAACTATGACATCTGGATCTGTAAAAATTATCTCTTATTATTATGGCATTTGGGAAATGGAAACAGTTTTGTTAATCCTAAATAACTTAAAACAGGAGAAGTCTATTCTGACTGACTGTCAGACAGTGAGGGGAAAAAAGGATTTTTTTTACCATATGTACATTTCTGGTTACAACTGTACATTCTTCTTTGTATTTTAGGCTTTGAACACATTACCAAAAGTAGCAGGAGGTAATTTAGTGGTACTAAAAGGTGAAAAAAGAATTTTCAAAGAAGTCATGTCAAGGTGATTTGGTACAAAAGTAGTATCCACGAATGGGGGATTCTTTGAGGCGTGTAGATGATCTGTGTCAACTAAAGCTGGAGAAAACTCAAAAACATTATTGAAAAAAAATGGATAGAAAATTACTTTGGGAAACTATTGCCAAGCACTGGCAATGTCTCTGGCTTTGGAGGCATTTAAAATGGCCCCTCACATAGTGGAAACATGTATATATGTGGTTGAATGAATCAGTGTCCCAGTCTTTTTTTTTTTTCCTTTAAGAAATGAGGACCAGTGGCTCTGGACCAAGGATTAAAAGGACAAAAGACACTGATAATTCTGCAGAAAACTACATTGACACTTTAGAGGAGCATATACTGCCTTACTTATGGCATGTTTTCTTTGGACACCCATACATTTTTCAGCAAGACAATGCAGAGCCAAATTCGTTCAGCAAGACAATGCAGAGCCAAATTCTGCACATTTTACAAAGACGTGGCTGAGGAACAAGAGGGTGGAAGTTTTGGACTGGCCTACCTGCAGCCCTGATTTCCAGAGGAGAAAGCGCAGTGGGTTTCAAATAAGGAAAATGTAACAATGAGACCCTTGTACAGCTGAACACCTCAAAGCAGAGAGAATGACTAGAAAAGAAACTACAACCAAGTCAGCCAGAATACTCTTTAAGTGTTGTGAAAAGCAATGATAACATTTTGAAATGGTAAAAGTATTTCTGTCACAACTTTTTTTGAAATGTGTTGCAGGCTTGAAATTTCAACGTTTGGATGCATAACAGCCAATAAATTAAATTAACAAGAAATTCATGCTAAAATATGTAAGCTTTGTTTTTGTTTGTCTATTCCATATCATCATGTTTTCTGCAACCACATTTCCAAAAAGGTTGGGACACTATGTAAAATGTAGATTAAAACCAGACTGCAATGATTTGCAAATGTAATACACCCATGTTCTGTTCATGAGTGCCTGAAGGGGGTCAGAAAACAGACTTGTGAGAGCTGCCAGTACAGCAAAAAGGGCTCATCTGGCAGGTCCAAAAGGAGATGTTTTGCTGTGTATGTACACATCCACTGTCCAGTGAGAAATCAGAATCTGTTTGCGGTTCTTCTTCCCCTGCCCGGTGTGCTAAGCTCCAGTGCTGCTCGTCAGGCAAGTCCAAACCGCGGTCTTCATAAACAAGAACTATAAAAACTTCTGACCCCCCCACCTGCTGCCAGCAGCTATTTCAATCTGCTTCTCCCATCAAAAGTGACAACGAAGCATGTTCTTTTTTTTTTTTTTATTGCTAATAGCTGTTTCTGACTCACAGTTGGCCCACTGGAGCGTTGCTGCATCTCACCCGTGACTGACACCTCACTCTGACCCCCTGCAAGAAAACAAGGAACATCTTGACACCCTGCTTTTCTGCCTTCTGCTTTGCTGGTGTTGCATTCTTTCCGCATCACTGGGGAGCCTTGCGGGTTTGGCCATACTGTGTTGTTTTTTTGTTTCCCCCCAGTCTTTCTTTTCCAGAGTACACACAGGCCTGTGGGGGGGGGTCATCCAAAGCTGCACAAATATACCAGTAGTATGGCTTCTATTAATCGGAACAGCGTTTCAGTTGTGTAAAACTGGCTTGTGTGATCAACACCTGACTACACAACATCTGTGGTCCTGCTCTCTCTATCCAGAAGGACAGCACATTTTATTCTCATTTTCTTTTCTTCTATTTGCATTAACTTCTCTGTGACTGACTTTGCTCATTGTTGGATTAAGAGTTTATCCTGTTACATAAAACTTCTCTTTATTACATAAGAGTGCCAAGACTGTGAACCAAAGGTTAGATTACCAGTGGTTAGTTATTCAGCCAAAGCTTTCCTGTTGACATAAGATTAAAATCTAACAACTGAACAAAATTTATAGTTAAGACTGTCAATCTTTTCTTTCTTTTTTAATATGTAGTAATTAGTTGTCTTGACAGATTACTGCCATTTTAAGCAAAACACCATCAAAGTACCTCCATTTTCAGTGTCTCACTTTGCACTTTGTAAACCCTCTACATTCATGAAAACATCTCGATTGTGGATTTTGACAGCGACACACCGACATTCCCCAGAGTATTTTTGACCTCCGTTAATCTTGTGAAGGGATTTTTCTTCACCAAGGAAACTGTCTTCCATTCTCTTTTTAAGAATGTACCAAACCATTAAGTTTTTGCTATCACACTTATAGATTTATGTTGTCATTGAGATCTCCCTGGACTTTATACTGGTAGCTCTAGTCAAACATGTCAAATCCATACAATATATCAACTCCAGACATTTCAACTGCCCTCTTTGAATTAAGTATCAAGGAAATGGACCAAACCACCCAATTAACCTTTCAGTCAACTGTTCAAATAATTTTGAGCCCCTGAAAATGAGGTGCTTTGCTTAAAATGGCTGTAATTTCTAAATGGTAAATGGCATTTGTGAAACCTCATGAATGAAGATGCAAGTCTACACTTTGATCACATCTTTTTTTTCTTTTCATTTCAAATCTATAGTATATAAAAGAAAAAAAAACATGAAAATGGTAATTGCTCAAATACTTCTGCACTGAATTGTGTATTTATCAGACTTGGAAATAAAGAAAGGAACAATCTTCGATGTTAACATCACAGACTCACGATTGACAGATATATAAACATCCGTGCATCTGGCAAGATTGAAAAAACTCAAACTGCTGCCAAGCAACCAACATAATCCTCTGTTAATCAACTGCAGGTTAAAAATCTTAAATCTTAATTGGAAGGTGCTATTCTTCTTTAGGACTGCCTTGCTAACATAAAAGCTTGACTTTTTTGTGAGACTGCTTATACTCAAGATAAATCTAAGAAAAATACAGAACATATCAAACTTGTCAGAACAGTCGGTACTTGTCCGCGTTTCATGTCTCTGAATCTGGTAGGAAATGTTTAGTCACTGGCTCAATGACTCACCATCCCTCAGAGGGTTAGACTTGTTTCTCAACCTCAGCATCGTTGAGCTTTTCAGTCCAAACCCTGTTGAGTGCCATTAACACAACACAGCACCATGTTTGGGGCCAAACTGTTGAGAAAATATAGGCTGCATTTAAGTAAAAACAACAGATGGTGAAAATCTTAAGTTGTAACAACAGTCTTTTATTTGGCCACACATTTCGCTCATTCATTCAGTAATTAATATACATGATATATACATAAGCAAACAAAGGTGCACAAGTCCTCGTTTTGCCATCTTGCAGTAAAAGTTGGCAGTGCATTCTTGGCCTTTTCGACAGTGTCTCTGGGTTTCTTCCTCTTCTCACACATGCAAACACACACACAGAATCAGACGGGCCAGAGTCGCATGATCATGTGCTTGTGCTGCCATTTGATCCAGTTCAGCCTTGTGTCAGCCGTCTGTTTTGTTCATCTACGCCAGTACTGAAGAGACACAAACAAAGATGATGAGAGCTAATGTCAGCTGGCTGTATTGAAAGATTGTCCTGCATATTCATTTGGTTTATCAGAGGCTTAAAATTTCACGTGGTACTGGGGTTACATCGAACATACCAGTGTACCGTCAGTTCAGTTCAAAAATATTTAAAGGGTTAAGGGTTAGCTGGGGTACCACTCCTCTTTATACGCATTTTATACACAAAAGGGGACATGATGATATTGTTCTAGGATTGAGAGCATATACATTTGTGTTTCTGAAACAACAACCAAATCGAAAACTTGTCACTTTGTTTTGAACCACCTCGGTCTGGAAAACTGATATTCAGTGAGTGGTTCAGGGTACTGTGATGTCACAGACCCAGATTAGACCACACCCACCCAATTTCATATCATGCCATACCACTTCAGTGGGTATCACATAGCTGTAATACACATTTCAAAAGAGGCAGACCTGTAGCAGAAAGGAGGAGTAGATGGGAGAGGCTGACTCCATTCTAAGACCCCATTTTTAAACATGGTAGTTTACGTAAACTTACCTGGGCAAATTTGTGTATCTGCTCAACAACAGCAGCAAACAAAGCTCCCACACTCTCATCAATCAGACTCTGCATATAGTGAACTGCCTCCTCATCTGATAAGTCCAGTCTGAACTTATCCTGCACCTAGAGACACAATAATGTCACACTTTATTATGAGATATAAACCTGAGGGTTAAACTGGGATTTGTGAGATGCATGCACTGGGATATTTATTTCCTCTGGAGCCGTATTACAGAAGTTCACATGACATATATGCAGACAGAGACTTTGGTAAATGTTTGTCTTTTCACAACTACACAATAAATCTCTGTGTAGTGTATATATATATATATATATATATATATATATATATATATATATATATATATATATATGTGGGCACTATATATATATATATATATATATATATATATATATATATATATATATATAGCACTATATTGGATAAATTTCAAATCCAGCGATATATCATGTGTTGTTAAAGTGGAAATACTTAAAATAACCACAAACTTACCTTCTTAACAGTCTTGTCTGGCTCCAGAGCAATGTCAGGGATATTGGCATCCACCATGAGAGAGAACAGATTCAGGATCAGGTTGGAGTATCTGAAGAAATGGAAGGAAGGAGGGCTCTTTACTAAAGAGACTGAGCTTCACAAACTGTGCTTCCAATCTGCCAGTTTTTAGATGCATCCGTTCAAACAGATGTTTTGCTTTGTTTCGTTTTATCCTGCACTCATTCAAGTCAAAATCCAGCAGTCTGTTACTATTTACTAGCAGCGAGTCTGTTACTATTGTCCACCAGACTCGCAGTCTGAGATAAAAGCCAAGGATCTCCACATCAAAAAGAGGTAAAGCTCATTTATAGGAACACAAAGGTATCTGTGCTTGTTGATCTAAGCCCACAAAAAAATAATTATTTTACATGCTTATCCACTGGAGACAGGAATCTTTAATGCTGATTGGCTGAAAGTTAACTGAAGCTGGGGGGAGGCTGAGAGAAGACTTCATCACAAATAGGATCATACACAAAAAACAATGCACAGGGTAGAAAACAAACAACAAAAAGCACAGACAATAGCAACCCAGTCTCAGTTATTCGAACACTTAGTTTCACTCCACTACAAAGCAGATCTTTGTTCAACATCCGTTTTTCTACAACACAGCAACGCCAATGGATCAAAAACAACTCAACCAAGAATAATACACATTAAAGTGGCTCATACATGTAAACAAGCATTTGTGAAGAATTAGCATGGAGCAGCTGCGCTGCAGAACCATGGTTAAAAACTTAATCATTTGCATTTACCTCCGTAGGTGAAGGAAGGCGGTGTAACACTGCTTCCTAAACTCCTGGTACTGCTCGCTTTGCATGCCTCCCATCCCCTCCACCATCTCTTTACTCAGCTTCATGGGTGGGGGCAGCGGTTTGGGGTCTCGACCCAGGATGTAGCCAAAGTCGATGTGGAAGAGCTTCCCTGTATGAAGACGGCAGAGAGAGCAGTGAGGGAAAATTCATCGAGCTTGTGACCATTTCTAAGAGGATGTTTGCCTGACCAGTTTTTGTTAGCAGCAGGTTGTCCAGGTGTCTATCTCCAACTCCCAGGATGTATGTGATGACGCAGTAACCAGCTGTTGAAATGCGGCGAAATAAATGCTGATTAGACCGCTGTATTCATTTAGTAATTGTGTTCTGAAGGTGATTCAAGGTGATCTGCAAAGCATCTCACCACAGCTCTTGACGTAAGTGTCCATTACTTCAGAGCTGATGCCATAGGGCCCTTTCTCGCTCGGTGCATGCTTTCTGAAGAAGCTCTGGCAAGATTAAATTAAGAGTTCAGATATGTGGAGAGCGCAGCTTAAAAGGAGTGCCTCTGCAATTCAGCTCACCTGAATGTTGCCTTCTGTAGCCAAAACTTCAGCGACAGGAACAGACTGAACGAACTGCATAAAACCTGTAAGAATAATTTTAATCTCTTTGGTTAAGCTGGACGATACAGCAGTGAATAATCAACAATATAAATGAATGCACTGCAGCTAGGTTTACTTCCCAAGCAGGATCCTATTATCTAGTAAATAGGTCCATAAGCGGTGATGAGGTGTTACCGTGCTTGGTGCTGGTGGCCAGAACTTTGTATGGTGTCAGCTTCAGGTCCAAGTTCTCTTTTCTTAACAGCTAAAACCCAGGAACATAAAAACACGAGTTTGATTGAAGAGTTAATTAGAACCTTTAATGTTTTTGGTTTTTTTTTAGTGCCCAAAATACATGAATTTGAAAAAGAAGAAACAATTCTGTGTTCCAAAAGACGACTGCGAGTGCCTGATCTCAAATAAAAAGAACATCCCTGAAGCTAAAGTAACAAAAAAAAAAAAATCTCTGACATGCTCACACACAGTACCTGTACATGAACAGAACAAAAAAAAAAACAAGGCTTACTTTGTCCATGAGCGAGATGATCTGCAGGATGAGCTGATCTTGCCTCAGGTCGTCTCCATGTTTGAAGATGACGGGGTACATGGCTCCATCCTCAGCTTTGAAGATCAGCTTAGCTGGCATCAAAGCACTCTGACACAAATACACAAGCAGAAAGACCTCTGTTGCACGGATATGGATTGTAAACAAGACAAACTATGTCAAAGAGAATTCTGCTTGCCTGGAACCTTAATATGTAAGACTTTCTATCCTTTTAAAAGCTTTGGTAATGGCACTTCTGTTCTTTATGTCACTGGCTGCACTGTAAAATAATCAAAATGTGTTTTAAAATGTACAGTTAAAAGGAAATAACAGACATGATTCTCTTCCTGATTAATCAGGAGGAGACTGGTGTGTTTGATTTTATGTGACATATTAAATCATCTAATGGTGTAGACCTAACTCTGAAGAGTAAAGACCACACCAGATTTCAGTGACAACCACAGGTACTTTTACATGCTGTTTGGTTAGCTACGGGTCAACAGACATTGAGCCCATAAACTGATGTTATCAGTGCACCTTTCTGTTGTGAATGTTTGGTCAGCAAACTGAAGTGTAGGATGAGACGAGGGTGCAAGAATTATGTGTGTTTTTTTTTTACCTTCATAAGCTGAATGAATGACAATGGAATCATTTAAAGAATGAGTACCTTAAAGAGCGTTGCTGTCTCTGGAACGATGCCTTTGATCTTGATCTGAGGCTCCAGAGGAAGAGGAATTGGCTCAATTTCTGAGAGATTCACCTTCTCGTTGTCAGCAAGGAGAGCCTGTAGGCGCTCCGTCTGCAAGCAAACATTTTGTATGCTGATCCAAACAATTTAAAGAGACTGGTGTGCTCATGAGCTCCTGCAGTCAATCAACAGTCAATTGAATAATTATAATTGATTAAAAATGCTTGAATCCCTTTATAGAAAAAAAAAAAGAATTGTGTTCGTGCAAAATGAAATGAAAAATTTCCTAAAAATGCAAAAAAAAAAAAAACAAAAAAAAAAAAAACAGAAATATTTGCTATCTGAATCTGAGATTACTCTCCTAAAATTTTGCATGTTCAAGTGTTCGGTATTAACCTTCTTCTTGCGATTCCCACTCTCCCTTTGGACCGCTTTCATCAGCTGAACGAGTCTGTCGACAAATGTTTGCTGTGCAGCCAGGAGAGACCGCATCACCCTCACACTCTTATCACCCTGCAGGAAAGGAGAAGAGTTTGCACTGAAGGGCATGGACACAAGTTGGCTTTCAGTTTTCTGCAGAACATGTCTGTACTGTAATAAAGAAATGTATTAAAATGAAAAAGAAAAATGAATGGGGAGGGGGGGGGGGGGGGGTCCTACTACATTAAAGCTCATTTTAAGTATTACCATATTACCTAGGATGCTTATTGTGGAAAAAGTAGCTGATAATTGAAAGGAAAAACATTTATGTGACTTATAAAAGATGTAGATTTAAGTCAACTGCAAAAGAAAAATAGATGAAAGCATAGGGATAGAAACAGCTGGGTATTATCTGGGAGGCACTAACGCACATGGTAGCTTTGATTGTCATGTCTGATGAACATCGGGTATAAATATTTTGTTCACAGTGCTCACCTTTAGTAAAGCCTGGCTGAACCTTCTCATAACATTCAGATACATCTCATGGGTCTTAGGATCTCTCAGTTGTGTGTCCTGATCCTCGCACTCCACAATCACATACCTGTGCAAGAAAAGCAAATTTTGATCTCTTAGGTGTCGGTCACAGCAAATTATGCTGCTTTTGTTTTTCAGCTAGAAAACGCTAAGAACTCTACTCACCAGTACAAGTAGTTGGCAAGTGTAGAGTTTTTGCAAGCGCGAGAGATGAGGAACGTACACAGATCTTGCTAAAATAAATTAAAATATAGACAGTTTTATGCTTTTTCCCCTCCATTTGTGTGAGCCAATGAAATGAACATCTTTGTCACTTAGTACTTTTATGGAATTACTGAGTTCCTTTCAGGTAAAATTAATTTCAGTCACACTTTCTTACCTCTAGATTATCACTGTCAGCGCCTTCCTTGCCTTTCTGCTGTGGAGCGGTGGATGGTCCAGATGTACCAGAAAGGATCTGGGAACTACAAACAGAGAAATGAAGAATCTAAAAAAATACATAAAATAAATAACACAATATCTAAGAACACCTATTAAAACAGAAACGTTTAGACAATTCATGTTATTGTTTTCATGGTTCATTATTTTTCATTCTACATGGAGTTCAGGTGGTTGCAGAGGTGCCTGCATCCAGCCAACAGCCTGAGGTTTCACTCAGAGCTGCAGATCTGCCAGTAAAATCCTAACAACCAATGGGGTCATTACACTTGCTGCAAGAAAAATAATCAAATTCTGCAAATCAGCAAATGCACTCCCAACCAGTGAACATTTTTGGGATAATTTTAGATCCCGGAAGTGGAAAAAATATTTGAGGTGAGCTTGTCCTTGTGGCTCACTGTGTTGATGCTTGTCTATGATCCGCAGCCGGAGTAGCTTTTCTAATGTTGCCCTGACCTGTCCAGTGTGGAGTCATCTGAAAGTCCCTGGCTGTCTCTCTTGCTGCCTGGCTCCAAGCCTCCCTGGATATCACTGAAGTTCTCATACTTGAGTGCCTGCACTAGCTGGAGAAGGTACATCAGCAGGTCCTGGAGAGCAGAGATGAAAAGAATAATCAGCAAAAATACTTCATCTTCAAATTGAGCTCAGATTTATCCTCAGAAAAGCACTAAAACTTGTGATTTTAATGTTCTGAATTAAATGCATTAAAGTACTTACAATATGTTTTTAGTTAATTCTCATGTAATACCGTCTTCAATTCAGTAAAAAGATGTTGTGTACATCCTGCCACGCAATTGACTACATAATCATACAATACACTTGATGTTTAAAAAGACATGTTTTAAAGTTTTAGCTACAAACTGACCAATAATCAACTACGCTCATTTGTGGCATGTGACCCCCCAACTACGATACCTCATCTTCAGCCTGCTGCAGCCGGGCCACGGCGTAGCGTCTCACTGTTGGGTTGGCGAAATGGGATGACAGCAGCTCCAAGGAGTCCTCCACATCCATGGGCTTCCATTTCCCCAGCAGCTCCAGAGCCTGCTTGGCCTCCTGGGGTAAATCCCAGTTCACACACTTGAGGAACTTGGTCAGGGCCTGGAGTCACAGGAAGAGGAATCTTTGAGCATGAATACAACTGTATATGCTAACAGCCACGAAGAGAGAATTACTGTGACGGGTAAAGAGGAAAAAAATAACACCAGTCCCCCCACCTTTTCCTGTGTGGTGAGGTAGTATCTGAACTTCCATACCAAGTCCTGCTCTTCAGAACTCAGCTGCTTAGTTGGAGGGTAGCTCACAATGATCTGTTGGCAAAAATCATCAATTTATTTTTTCTTTAGAATTATATAAGAAGTTGGCCCTTTATTTAAAAAAAAAAAAAAAAGTCAGATACGAATTTCCTACATTGAGCTGGTCACGTGTGGCAGCATTTGGCTTCAGGTCATGATCTGAGGGTCCACTGCGAAGGCTACGAGCCAGTTTGTGATGTTTGCTCTCCACCAGGTTCTCCTACGACAAAAAGTAAAACACATACGTGAACAGTGTGCCGTGAATTACATGCAAATCTAAATCTGCACAGAACTTCTTATTGAGATTATCCACAACATCAAAGCTATCACAAATGTGTGGGTCTTCTCACCATCGCCATCTGAGGGTCAGGGACTTTGACGATGTCGCAGCTGGTAGGAACGGGTGAAGAATCATCTCCATCCTGAACAGAGAAAGCATCTATTAGCTCTGGCCATGTTTGCTGCTAGCAGATGCCTGCTGCATAGCATACACCTGGTTGGACACCAGTAATCTGGAATTACCTTTTCATAGTAGACAATGCTGTACTCCTTGTCATTTGTTTTGATACGAGGAAACTCAACCATGAGGTACATAAAGTTGGAGCTGCGCTTTTCACTCTGCAGAAATAGTTTTTACACAAACACACACACACATTATATACATACATACCTCAAAAGAACAACACTATCTGCAACAATAACACTGAAACATGCACATGCACACAGTGAGATCATACATGCAGACTTGCACTGTCTAATCTAAAGAAACTGACTGAGGTTAATTTGAAATGGATAATAATAATATCAAAGTGATTTGTCTTTGCGGCCATTTCTAGACTTTGCATGGGTTTATAAGCTATTAAAAAAAGCAATTTTGAAATAAATCTCACCTCATTGATCATCTCAATCTCTCTGAAGGTAAGCCGGTCCAGCCAATCCACCTTCACCATGTGGCCCTGCCGATGAGCCTTTGTCAGCTGGATGGAGTTGAAAAGGAGGATAGCAGAGAGGATGAGGAAGAAGACAGAGTTTTATAAATAATGAAAAAACTTTAAAAAAAAAACAAAAAACAAATACAACAACACAGGAGCTGAGGTTGTGTTGTTGGACAACTGCTCACAGCATAGGGAGCTGCATTGCAAACTCAACCAATCATGCAAGGTTAATGCCAGCAGCAAGTCCAGCGTCTCTGCTCAACACTCAGTAGCTGATCCACTCATCAGTCGGTGAGTTAAATTGTTGGGACTGTAAAACCACAACTGGTCAAGCCTACAATTCAGCAAGTTGGAATTTTTGGTCAAACTAAAAAGCCATGTATGAACTGGTGGCAGCCTAATAACAATCTTAGATGTGAGTTCCGCATTCAGAATAAATTTAAAGAAAAAAAAAAAGAGGGCAGGTAACAGTGAGTTTTAAGAAACAAAAAATAAATAAATAAACAAAACAATTTAATCCGATGAAATCAAAATAAAAGATTTTCCCTGACACCCTTCTCTAAACATCTCAAAAACCTGCAGTAGTTAATGAATATAATTTTCTTGCATCAACGTGAACATGACATCCATGCGTGCACACACTACAACATACCAATATAATGGCCACAGCAGAAACCTTCAAAACAAATGTGTGTGATGCTTTTAAGAAAACTGCCATACACCTGGACAGACAGAAGTGTTCACACCATGACCTGGGTTAAAATGTATTTGTAAATGCACCAATGAAACTTCAACCCATGAGAATCCAATATAGCACAATGCAAAGTGGACAGAAGAAGATTTAGCACCCTGCCACAGTTTGAATTGTCCTAATATGGTAGTAAGCATTAAAGTGGTGTATTATAATTGCAGATATCTGTATGCAAACACATTTTGTCCAAGGCCTTCATACAAAGAGTACACACACACATATTCTGCATTGCCAGCACTAAGACCTCCACTTGTACTCACATCACTGAGTACCTCCAGGTCAGGGCCCTGGAACAGATTATGGTTTAAATAGGGCTTCATGTCTGATGGTTTCTTCATCACCTTCCATCCTATTTCTTTTCCTATTCTATTTTTTTTTTTTTTTTTTAATTTTGTCTCTCTCACTCACACACACAAAGTCCTACCCCTCACCACTGCCCTTCCCTCTCCTGTCCACATGCATACCTTGGCAAGTCTGCCCATCTGGTCCTCTGCTAAACTGCTGCTGGTGCGTCCCGGTGTGGTGGTGGGCTCCCCGCCATCCCCCTCCACACCCGGCCAAACCTTCAGGTCATGCATCCCTTGCCGGAACATGCTAGAAAAGGGCAGAAGGAGGAGTAACAATGTGACATGTCTTGTTAGGTGTAAACCATAAGTAATAATTCGGGAGTGAACTCACCCATATTTGCCAAACAGGGTCACGGTGGTTCCTCCGACAGGTATGGCTTTACCAGGCCCATAGATATCCCATACTGTGAGAGCAACCTGAGCACTCTGAGGAAGGTCTGGGTACTTGACAGGCAGCCGCAGCCACTCATTCCAGCTGCACAGTAGACACCAATGAGTCAATAAAACTGATGACATTTGACTATTGTGAAGGGACAAGGCAATAAGTAGATGGGAAAAAATACATATTTTAACAATACGTGCTTGAATAATAGACTGTATGCTCCAAAAAGGTCAATGCAGAAAAACCCTGCATGTTCTTACTTCCAACGTGTGCTAAATGCTTTGTAAGACGTCCGAACAGGCAGCGCGAGAGGTTTTCCCTCAGCGAAAACCTGGCAGGTGACGTAAAGGTCTGAGCAGTTCTCCTGGTAGAGTCCAGAGAACCGCAGCATCGGGTCCTCCAGCAGCGCTTTGTAGCTCTTCTGTTCTCGCTTTCCTTCCAAACTGCCACTGGATAAGGAGATGAAGAACATGTGGAGATGAGTGAGTGGAGCATGCCACCTGAGCATTTATAGAAAAGTGCTACAACTTGTTCTCATCGTACAATTAATAATTGGCCAATTCTTCCTTGGTGGTTTGGTCTTTGAGCTTAAACAGCGTCACTTTTTTTCTCCATTTTTCTTGCATATAAATTGCCGGTACATGAACAATGGATTAAATCTACAACCTCAATTACAAAAAAAAGTATAACGATTTGTAAAACTCATAAATCCATACTTTTAAGTCAAATAAAGTAAATGTACAATATTTATTTTATAAGAAAAAATTATAAATAGATAACAGTTGGGATAAGCAGTCCATATATGTCTAGGAAATGTGGAGTTTGGGGGGGAGAAATGTAATCCCATTCTGGTCTGATACAGGGTTCAAGCTGTTTAAAAGACCCAGTTCAGCACCTGGACTGCTTTACCAAGAATTAAACCAAATAATGGCATGATGTTCCTCTTGATATTTAGTGTCAGTACTACTTTTCCAGCCTTATTTTGTCCCCATCTCAACTTTTCAAAGACATGTTGCTATCATCAAATTAAACTATTTTTTTAATGAAATGGTAAAATATCTCCCTTTTATAATTCGATATGTTCCAGTGGAGGAGTTTATGAGATTTGAAAATCCTCACATTCTGTTTTCATTTACAATTTATACAGCATACTGCACTTCCCCCCAACAGTTCTGGTACATTTCTTCCATTCGTTTAGCCTAATATGTAGAAACCTCAAGTATGTGGTGTGGATATTACATTTAGATAAGGACGGAATCACATTAATGTATGATGTTATTCCAATGAAGCAGGATTCAACTGCAGGACATGACAAGGAAAATCTGGCCACAGTTGTATGCTACTTAAGAAATTAGGCATTTATAATGGAATAATAGGACTCGTGAGCTCAGCGCGTGACCGTGTACTATTAGGGGCGCTCCAGTGGTACGAAAAGCAAACAAGCTTTCAGTTTACAGAACAAAGAAGTTCATTTCTTACTTAAAACAGAACAGTAAACACAACACATAACAAGACACAACTCACTGCGAATCATAATGAACTAAAGTATATTGACAGCATACAGCCGGGCGTGTATTAGGCGACAAAATGAAAATTAAGGGGGTTTTAAAGAAGCTTTGAAGAACGTAAAAATTACATAACAAACAGAGATGCATGCTAATAACGACGTTTAGTTTCAACACACGCAGTAAACCACATACAGCAATCTGTCACACCGCAGGACACAGTTAGATGCGCAGCTTGACCAAAACAGACGCCTTAAATGCAAAACTTACATTTTAAGTTGCACGTTGATGTCCAAGTCACAGCTGTAGACATAGTTAAATTTGTCAGTGTCCATCTTCCGACGGGAAAACACTAAACTCTAGTGAAAAATAACCAAACAACTTCAACATGAAATCCCGGCCGGTTATACACTTTGCGACAAGGCCTCGTATTAGCACAGGAACACACGGTAGAGTAGAACCAACACCCCAACCACACAGCTGGAGACGTTGTCAGTCTGTACACGGCCTCATAAATGTTACTAATGTGCCTTTATTCACGGTTAAAGCACTATTTCAGCGGCCGTGTCACCGGGCATGATTATAGGTTTTTAGTAGCTACACAACAACAACACAGTGGCAGCCGAGATCTACGACCAGGTCAGAGTAATCGATTGCTGATGCAGTGAGTAACTGATGCCTAAGCAGAAGATCGTTGAATTGTGGATTGATTAGTTGAGCCTGATGTAGAAAAGTATGAAATTGGAAAAGGGGCGGGGGTTCAAGCGCTGTTGATAAAGGTGCAAAAAAAAAAAAAAAAAAAGAAAAAATCAAGAAAATGCAGAAATAAAGGGTAACATTAAGAATAATAGAAGGGCTAAAAGTGAAAATACAAACTAAACAGTACTGCTTCATAAGAGAAATGTACAATGAAGCAAAGTTCTCTGTGGATAGATTGTAAGTATATCACACTCTAAGTAACATCTAAACATACTGCATCTATTGTTAGAAATGCTTGTTTTTTGTAACATAAAATTAAGGAAAACACGTTACAAAAATGATAAAATTGCAAACATCAGAGATGTGTTCAGCTGCTCTGCACGACTTGCTTTCCATAAAGCAGATCATAATCTGGTCTTTCTCTAATCCACTTACAAACCTATCATTCATAGGCCACCTGTGACCCATGAACTGTGAAGAAGTGATCACAGGAAGCTAAAGCAACTCTGCAGGGGTGTTTTGAGGCTGCAGACTGTGATGTACATAGAGCCAGATATGCAGGGGTCTCAAATTCCAGTCCTCTCGGGCTATTGTCCTGCATGTCTTAGGTGTGTCCCTGTTTCAGCACACCTGATTCAAATGAATGGGTATTTAAAAGACCTGTGCAGCCCTGGATGACTAGCTGGTGGTGATCAATTCATTTGAATTAGATGTGCTGAAGCAGGGACACACCTAAGACATGCAGGACAATAGCCCTCAAGAACTGGACTTTGACATCCCCGACCAACAGGAAATCCTTCCTGCCCACAGCTATAACCATCCATAATGAATCACTGAAAAGACTTAAATAACGAAAGTTACTGTAACATATAATTTCCCTTTGAGGATAAGGTAATATTGAATTGAAATGAAAAGATTGGACACAATTTAATCTATTTTGACTGTTCATCAAATATTTTGTAGTTATATGATGAATATAGGTTAAAGTGCAAACTTTCAGCTTCACCTTTAGAGTATTTATCGATAGTGGAGGAAGAGTTAAATAATGTAATCTCTAGACTATAATAAGATCTATAATGTATGAAAATTAAAATTAAGTAGAACATATAAATTATGAAAAAGCTAAGATAGCTGAGGGGATGTCAGAATCTTGTACCCAGCTGATTCTGGAGGGAAGCCTAAAATTTAAAAGCTTTGCATCCCCTTCTGGACTTGAACGCCCTGGATGGTAGAGAGGGGAGTTTTCTCAAAGGTTGATATGGAAGAAGAATAAGATCTTCACGATAACATGGAGCCAGGCATTAAGGGCTTTATACGTTGTAAGGAGATTCTATCATTTGTTCTAGAAGGGAACAGGAAGCCAATGCAGAGAAGCTGGGACATAGAAGAACCAATCAATACTAAAGCATTTTCAGACTATTATTTGGACATCCAACTAAAATGACACAATAGTCCAGCCTTGATGTAATAAATACATTCATCAGTTTTTGTTTTGTTTGTTTTGTTTTGTGTGTCAGATTGGGGAAGAATGCTGTTGATATTTGAAATATTAGACCTGCTTGATATGCAATGTAAAAGACAAATCCTGGCGAAAGTAGACTCCAGGGTTCATCACAGAAGTACTTAAAGCAAGGTGTCATCAAGTGAAATTAAATAACTAGATAGAGAATTTCTGAGGTTTTTTTTTTCTCTATTTATTTATTTTTTTTACCAATTAGGCAGGTAAAAGGATAAGAGATGTTTCCAAGTGGGGCATTTGTATTTGGAAACTATTTCTGTGAACCCACAATGTGCATTCAAATGCACTTTCAGTGATAGAGAAAACACAGAGCACTGTGGTGAGCTTGGCAGTATCCACAGACATCCACTGTGGACAACAGTTGTGGATGACTGCAAGCCAAGATAACGTTCTCCAGGACACAGGCATACTGTTCTCCACGTGTACTGTAAAGAGAAAACGTAACGACAACAAATAAAGAAAATTCACCACAACAACCACAACATTCACAGAGCTCATAAGTAAGTCCAGATCTGTTACAGCATTTATTGTATATGTTAATCAAAAATCAACCTTAATGGACCAGCTCATGATCCAAATTATACATCATTATCTGTAAAGGGTGCAATAAGTGTGATGGCACCGCATGCACGACTTACTGGCACTTACTGACTTACTGATGATGTGACAGAAGATGAAAATAGATAGAGGAATTCTTAAGTATGTATGAAGAAATATTGTCTGCTATGTTAAATGCAGCCAAACCCATTGTACAATGCTTATTGTACAGGGGAACAATAACCCACAATTTACTGCAAAAGCAACCCAGGAATTTTTGAAGATAAAGATGTGGAATATTCTGCAAAGGCCATGTCAATGATATGATCTTATCCCACTGGAGCCCAATGTCACTAGTTCAAGACAAAACTAAAGACTCACCAAAAAAACAAAGATTGCAAAGATTTCCTGCAACTGTAAACATGAAGGATATAATTTCACACCTGCATGTGACATGACATGTATGTTTTTTGATAAAGTTTCAGCCAAAATTAAATAAGAGTAAACTGTTTACTGCATAGAAATATGTAATATTAACAGTAAACATTGATTAGGACAAATATAGTCACGAATGTAACAGGTTTTCTAAGTGATTTTCACACAGAACAAGTTCAATCAAGAGAAAGGGTTTTCAAATTAAACATGCCAAATGTAGTGATGTCATGACAATGGACTTGTAAACATTTCAAAGTCCACAACAATTAAAATTCACTTGTCTCCAATGAAGTGCATGGCCGTGAAGTTAAAAGGTGTGGCAGGAAAATTCTCATCTTTTGTTTTAACAAGTTCTTCCCTTTTTGTCACTGATGACAACATATTTGACAAGTCAGGGTGTGAGTTCTTTGTCATCGTGTTGTGAGGGACCCATAGGCTCTGAAGAGGCCACCCTCACTAAACATACATGGGTCATCAAAATGTTTTCCATGCTCCGCATCTATATAAATAAAAAGTGAAGAAAGTGGATTCTGAAGCTTGATGTTCATATTAATGACGACTTGACCTGCAACAAAACCACAAAGGCACAGTGTCCCCTTAAAAAGAGGCAACTGTGAGTCATACAGATTGAGTGATCGAAGAAAAACCTCTGGCTGATCAGGGAAACCTATCAACACTTTCCAACTACTGTGGAGGTACAAACAGGAGACACGTAAAACATCATATTATGAGGCCTCGGGGCCTCCTGAGAGAGGCTTGAGAGGATTTTTCCTATGATCTCCATCTCTGTCCACAGATAGTAAACAAGTGGAAGAAGATGAGCTAATGCTGTTTTGGCACATTGTAAAGTCAGGTCAGATGACGACACATTTGACGTTTTAAAGATTACGGTAAAATCCACATCTGCACATTACACAGTAAGCAAGACCCCAACAGGTAACTGATAATTGTAGGTAATCTGCAAACAATATATACATTGATACTTAAGTCTCAACTTTGTACACAAGCACATATATTCTTGGTAAACAGCTCTCATGAAAAGAGTTGAGAAAAAAAATATATTTTGAGAAATACCTGTAAAGTTTGGGTTTATTGTTCCTGAACACTAGAATCTGTAAAAGTTGAAAAATTATTTTACAAAGGCCACTGCAAACATCTCTGGCCACATTGTTTTGCAGTTCTTGGTGACATAGATGATTGTGTGAAATATTGTTTAACACTCTTCTTTACATTGATCTTGTAAAGTTAATTTTTGATTAAATAAATATTTTTACTTTTTTGTTTTACCTATTCACTTTTACATTTTACATGTTATGTTGCTTTTGCTAAATTGGAACAAAAAACCAAATCACAAGCGTTATTGGTTTACACGGGATGTGTGAAGGCTATCTTGAATTAACTTAGATGTAAACGGAGGATTAAATGTTGATGAAAGATGTTGCCAGTAGATTTGATGTGATAGAGTCAAGCTAGCTTGTTTCCTGTTTTCAGCTTTTATGCTAAATTGATTATCTGACTAAACGACACAAAATGGACTTATCTAACTCCCAAAGATAGAAAGCCTTCAATCAAAAATACTTTAATCACACTGAATAATACTTCATTCAGCCTTTTTGTTTCATTTTCTTTACATTTAGTCCAGAAGCCAAACAGAGAATACTGGCTAATGCTATCAGCTATGTAACATATAGACCCTGGTCGGTGAACTTTTTCAGATCCTTTCAGTTTTTCCACATGAAGTCATGTTTCAGACTTTTGTTCCACAATAACAAAGCTGAAACAGAAAGGAAAAGGTTTTTGCATGATTTTTCTTAATCCTTAGGAAGGTAAAGGCTAAAATACTACATTTACACATGCAATGAGACATTGTTGCCAAATGGTAAATGAACTCTGGTGCATCCTACTTGTCTGCAGGGAGTTTACTTAAACACATCTCAATGACTCTCAGACAGCAAGAAGCAAAATCCAATGATCTGATGAAAGACTGGACTATCAAGCTACATCTCTGTGTGGCGGAAACTAGGAACCTCATTAATACCCTGCCTTCGGTCCTGCATGGCGGTGGCAGCATCATTCTGTGTGGGTCCACGCTCCCCCTCCTCAGAGACTTTCACACTGGCCAACTCCTCCCCAGGGCCAGTTGCATCACACAGAAGTCATCTCACTCTGGACTTTCCTTGCTCTCTTCCCTCCCCTCTGGTAAGAGATACTGGGCAGTTACAAATGCACATAACCAGACTGAAAAACAATTTTTTTTCCCCCCCACAAGATCTCAAGACAGCACGTCAACCCTTTCTTCCTCTCCCTCCCCATCCCCCAGAAGAGTCTGAAGTTGCAGAACACTAATCCATGCATTCTGCCACACCCAATTAATCTTTGCACCAACTGCCAATATTGCACCTCGGGTGTTTGCACTATGTACATAATTGCCAGTATTACAGCTCTCTTCTTTGTTATAATGTATAGTGTACTGGTTTTCTACTAATACCACCATTACTGTACAATATCAGATATCTGATTTTTATTTTTAGTTATTCTGGATATTTATTGGGGGATAAACATGAACAATCAAATATACAGTCTATGAAATGTACAAGCTGTACTACATATAAATAATAATCAAACAATCAAAGTATGTCTGGGTAGGAGACTGAACCCCTCATTGCCCCAGCCAGTCCCCAGCCAGTCCCCAGCCTGGATAAATGAGAGGTTTGTGTTAGGAAGGGCATCCAATGCAAACCTATGCCAAATCAGTATGAGGAACACAATGAACCCCTGTCGGCTTTTCCCCTTAACTAGGGAAAAAGCCAGAAGAAGGGAGATTGAAGAGAATAGTTTTTATATTGACGAGGGAAGGAAATTACCTGTTCCAAAAAATTTTAGACCAGTCCTGTGTAATTTACTGTTTCCTTTAAAGTTTTCCAGTTTCTTGGGACTTGAATTTGGTCACAGACCCAGAAATAATTTTGTAGCCACAATTATTAAGAAACCCAGCTCTAGCAGACACAGTCAGAAGTTACAGATGGCAATTTAAGTGCATATGAGTATCCAGATGGATGACACATTAAAGAAGGAACAATATACATAATATCAAATTAAAATGCCCCAGTCAAAGCCTTACGCTCCCTGTGAAAGAGTCTCTGGATTGGCAACTCTCTCAAGGTGACAATCACCATTCTTCTGAAAGATGTTTCTTCATGGTAATTTTTTGATTATGGTGCTGGTGGAGAGAATAGGCCAATACATAAATTCACAGCCCCTCACAGGTGCTTGGTTGGGTTGATGCTGGTTCAAAATAAGGCAGATGTATAAGATAGTCACCTCTAATCCAGCCGTCCAGAAGTATTTACTGGTTCCTTTATCTCTTTAAATTCTATATTTGTGGTGTCTTAGATCACTACGTATACATGTTATGCTTGTGCATTTGGTACATTTTCAATTGCTGTGCAGTGAACTGGCCCATACAAAATCAAAAGTGTTTGAGAAGTAATGGATCGTGTTCAATAATTCCATCCCATCACTCTGCCTCTCCTCTCCTACCCTCCTTGGACCTTCTCTCTCACTGCCTTCCCGCTCACTTCTCTCCTACCCTTCCCCCCGTTAGTCACTGCATGGATGTGTCATTGTTTCTATCACTTTGGAGGTTAATATCTGCTGAAGTGCAGCAGGGTGATCCAAACAGTGCCAAAGTCATGCCTAGAAACAAAATTTGCTTCTGCTCACCCCCCACCCCTTCTGCTTTTACACAACACCATAACCGCCCCTCTGTGCCTGATGGATGGCACCGCTGACACCTTGCAAAGCCAGGGCTGCGGGCCATATGACCGGGATTAACCACACCTCCACACCATGGTCATAAACTTCAAGATGTATAAATGAGGGAACAAATGGAAAAGAAGAACCACAAGCTGATCAGACCAGATGAAGATGGAGCTCTCTGTGATTAACTGGGTCCTTGCAGCCGCAGTGTTTTTCCTCTGGACCAGCGGTGGCTCTGCCGCACCCATGGAGTGCCACTTCAACTCCAGAGGTGAGATGCCATGCTTTAAAATCTTATCACATATTTTACTTTGAACCCTTAATTCAAAAGAAATTCATATTTCCAAGTTAAAATTTACTATGTGTCACCCAAGCTCTATGTGTGTTCGAGGGAAAGCACTACTCACTGGGGGAATCCTGGATGGACAATGTTTGCATGCAGTGCACCTGTTTGCACCCTGTTGGTGTTGGTTGCTGTGAGACGTAAGTGATCAAATGAGCCGGTGTGGTTTGGTATCCAGATGTCATGAAAACCTGGCTTGTAACAAGTGCATAAGAAGAAACAGAAAAAAGTTCAGTAATTCATTTATTGTTGTATTATCATCTAACATTATAGGTAGCTGAAGTTACATTAAAAGTTTTAAAAATATCTCCACTTAGAGTAGGCTGTTTCTGCACATTTCAATAGCTCGCTTGTTATAGGTAAAATCCAAGTTTGAGTATCATGACTCCATCTGTAAAAGTAGTGGAGTTTAAGCATAAGGGCATAAACCCAGCACGTTCAATTTGGTTGAGTGCGCCAGGACTATATTGTTTTGGAAAATCAACACTGCATCCAGCAAACTCTGGAGACGATTGTCGATTTTCATGTAAGCATGGGTTCTGGTACATTGCTATTCCAGCACGAGAGACTTGAGAATAAAGCTTGGAGTGGGATGAAAACTGGTACATTTGAAAGTTTTAAGAGCACTTTGAAGATCTTTCCTCTCTTTCCACTGCTGTTTAGGGTGCATCGGCCAGTGGACTTCCCTGCATGGTGTGAGGTGCGAGTGGAGCCAGTGACCTGCAAAGTGTTTCTGGTTCAGACAGCTGACCCTCGCCTGCCCTGCTCCCCAGATGAGGTGAACAGGGACCCGAGCCATGGAGCGCTTCATCTGCAGAAGCAACTTGAGGGCTAGAGAGGCACTCGGACCAGGAACTGTTCAGGCCGTTTGCCTTTGAAGCCAATACTCACTATAATCAATATCACTATCACTTCATACACATTCTGATCCAATATTAACCTGTTTTTCTGATTAAGTTCATAGTAGTTATGATAATACTGATTTTCTTCACTTATAAAGAGTATTTACAGTAAATATGTTTTACATTCTTTATATCATCAGTAAAGCATTTGTATATTTAAATCCTTTCTTTAATGTTTTTAAACATTTTTATATTTCATCTCTAATGAACCCAGTAATGAGTTTCTGTACATATCAGCATATATTTACATATATTAATATATATTTCTGTGGATTATGACCTGTTCTCTGCTGTAACTCATTTATCCTCCAAATAAAATCCTTGTTTCCACATGGAAACAACACTTGATTTATGAAACTGAAGGTCACACTTTTAATTTTCTCTGGCAGTTCTCAGATTGTAGCCTTTGTGCAAGCTGAAAGCAAAGCAGTTATACAGTAAAAATCTTGCATGAGAAAAAATATAAGTGTGCAAATGAGTAAGTCAAATAAATACACACACCAAAGAGTTTCGACCTTCCCAAAAGGAAATGTTCAAAATTCAACACAATTAAAATGGACTGCCAAATTCATATGGAAAAAAGGTAAAACGTACAGTAGGTTGCATACATTAAAATATGGTAGCCAATAAGCCTTGCATATACACTGGAATCACTTCTTTGTTCTGGAGCAATCTAGCACCTCTGTGCTAACATTTCTGAGATGTATAGGAAAAATAAAGTCTCTCTCTCTTTCTTTCACACTCACACTCACACACACCAGTCAAAACACAAATCCATTTTTGTTTCTCAAAAAGTGACCAATCATGTACAACATACAATGTAACAGTCAAATATTAATGCTGTTGGTCCCTGTAAACTGGGACACATAGGATGCTAAAGCTGGGTTTGTGGGCAGCACTTTGATCGGCAGGTTCCAACTGAAGGTGTCCACGTCGACGTGCTCGGCGCCGGACCAAACAGTCACCTCTGATTGGTTCTGCAGAACAGTGGGTGGTTCCATAGGATCCCGGGCAGTGACAAATTCAAAGTGCAGGCGCCACCTCAGCATCACTGAACAGACAGATTTAAAGGTTCAGCTGACATGTTAAACATAATTCGGCCATCACTGCACGAACTAAAATGCCATGGTGCAATGTCTAAATATCAGAGAGCTTTGTAAAAGATAACATAAAATTATGTTTGGAACTTCATAAATTTGTTTTCCCACAGAAAAAGTAGATTCATGAGGATTTGAAGGTTACTTCCGTGTTAGAAATTTGGACATCTCTATTCCAAGGCTGATGACAAACTTAACAATATAGATTTCCCCTTCAATACTGATATAACTAGATTTAAATTACAGTTTAAAGCATTATCTAGGAAACAAACATATTTCAAAAGCAATCAGTGACTTAGAATTCCATAAATTAATACATTTCCATGTTCAAAAAACAACTGCATGCATTTGTATCAGATTCACTGTCCACAGTTACTGCGATGTGAGAGTGTCTACAGTTTAGCTGGCAGGCTGCAGTGTTAACTATAAGATAACATCACCAACATCTTTCACTTACATACATATATGACAAATATCCTATAATACCATACAACTGTGAAAATTGTGTCAATTAACCCATAGCCTAAAAATAACTAACAAAACACTAAATATGCAAGACTCTTGTGACTCATCTTAACATAAAAACCTGAAGTGAAATCAAAACATTTCATCACAGGTCAAAAGATTGGGATGAAACTGATCAAGAGTTTGACTCGGAGGCTAATGACTGACCTACGTCGGTGCTGAACCCTGGTGTGACGTTGAGAGGGATGGGCAGGGAAAAGTGGCTGAAGGCGGTGTGGAGGCACGACTCCAGGTGTCGCCCATGTCCAGTCACACTGATGGCTTGTCCAGGACGCCGCTGGTACTGCTCCTGGATCTCCTCTTCACTCTGAAGGCTCACTGAATACTGGAAAACACAAACCGTGTTTCAGGAAAGCTCTATGACGAATGTAGGAAAATTAGTATTTTAAAAAATTATATATATGTATCAATGATAACAGCAAATCACCTGCAAACAAGGAATGTCTCCCTCAGAGAAGTTGAATGTGCCGATGATATCCTCCCCGAGTCTGTAAACAGTCTTGAAGATGCAGAACTTTGCCACTTTCCCTCGTAGATTGGTGATATTAAACATGTCTAGACAGTAACAAAAAGATCAGAAATGTGGACATTCAATTGAAAAACTGTGGATAAAAAACTTCTACTGTTCGGACCAGTAAAAACTGTAGAAAACTTCACTGATTTTATTTTAATCATCCATTTTTATATATATGCGTTTTAGTACATTTTAAAAATCAGTTAAAACCTCTACTTAATTTTCTTCCAGTGGGTAATGTAACCTGACGCAAAGGCTGCACACAGTAATGTAAAAATGTTCCATTTAGAGACAATAAAACCGACAACAATAGTTGAAACTGACAACAGTCAGGATGATAATAAAGGCCTTTAAACAACACCTAATAAAAAGATGGAGGATCTGACTCACGAGGGCAGCGTCTTGAGGTGGTGACCATCAGCATGTCTAATGCTCTCTCCAAAGGCCGGGCGTCCCTGCGACTTGCTTCTTCTTCCTCCAGGAATGGGTTAGAGGGAGAAACCTCCTCATCCTGAGGAAATGGAGGCTCTGGCATACCTACAAGTTAGACAGAAAAAAAAAAGTCAATGCCAGACATTTTTTATGATGATTTAAAAAAAAAAAGAAAATTCTATTTGTCTTCTAACCAACATCTTACCAAGGTAATAAAGAGCGTGCAGCAAAGTAAAATACCCAATCCCGTTTCGGTATAAGCAACCTAGAATTTTTACACTCGAGGCTGGCAGCGTCCATGCTGGACCAATGACAGCTTTTCTTCACTAACAAAGAACTTCTGCCTGACTTCAACTTCAGTCGATGACAGGTTTCAAATTGTGGGAAGTGCAAACAGTGTAAAAATAAAAAGGCAACTGTAACAAAAAAGAGGTCAGAATTCATGTCACCTTGCAGAACCAGCACTCTGAAGGGGACTCGGAGTAGTTTGATGGGAGAGTTGACCCTCTGACACCCGATGGTCAGTTTGTAGACATACTTCACTGCCTGACCCCGGAAACTTGGTGGTCCATCGACAGGCACCACCTCGCTATACGAGTCTGTGGAGTAGTGATGTCAAACTGTCTGAATGTCATACACATATATTATGATGTAAAAATGTTGTATGCTTTGACTGTTGAAACTTTAAAACTCATTTGTTAGTTGTTTTTTTCCCCACTTGCAGGTTTTTAATTATCTCCTGCATATGTGTATACACACATACAGGTTTTACTCTCTCCAGGGTCCAGGCGCAGGTCACAGAATAATATCTTGGGTGGTGTGTCCAGCACGCACTGCCCTCGTTCTCCTGTTGAAGACAGGAGAAGGTTGAGCACATAGTAAAAAGCACTGACCTCAAGGGCAGTGATAGACCAATACTTTCAAACTGAGATACTTTTAGTTTTAATTTAAACTCATTTCATGTGTCTCTCCTTCCTTCTTTTTGTCCTGGTTACCTCTGCTTGGAATAAGCACGGTGTCGCTCTCAGCCTGGACATCCTGTTTGTTGCCCCGGGCTGGCAGAGCTACCCTGTTCTCGCTGGCATGAAACTGACAGTGGATCTGGGCACTGGCCCACGCCAGCATCTCACTGTGACACAGATGACAGGTTGATTAAAAGATTGATTTATGTGCCCTGCATGTTCCAGGGTACAGTCGATGTGTTACAAGACATCAGATAACCAAAATATTTGTTTCAACAAATACAGATAAACATATTTTTTTCCATTTTAATAATTCATTTAAATGGAATTTAATCCATTGCCTTTATTTAAACAAGGCAATTGACAGTTTGAAGTAGGATGCAGGTAACTGTGTTTAAGCTGACATTCTTTCACGACAAATCTGGTCCTTGACAGTGGTACGGTTCCATTGCAAGAGAACTTCCTTTTCTTGGTCCTTGTTAACGTCTTACCTAATATCTTATGAGCTGTTGAAGTTCAACAGTTTATAAGCATGAAACTCTTCATTAATCAGTTTGCACCCATGAAATCTTTTGGATGAGAGGTGAAATGTTTTCAAGAACCAAGAAGAAGACGTCCAGTTGCCTTCTGTTCAAGCCTTTGTGCATTACCGTGCCCTAGATGACTGTGAAGCTAGACCAGTATAAAGGGTCTGTCTTTTTCTTTAATGTCAGTGGCTTAGTTTAAATGACTCAGTTTATGTGAAACAGACAAGTCTTCTCAGTTGTTTTAAGATTTGGCAACTACAAAGGCCAGAAGAAATTATTCACATTATTACATCTGCTCCTCATGTCTCAGAAAGACCACTTCGGCCAGTACAAAAGTAGTCAGTCAAAGGTTTATCAGTCAGAACCACTTTGTATTGATGGGTAGTGCCTTTTGCTCTGAATTAGTAAATATATATAAATATCTAAAGATTTGTGGACCTAATCCAAATGCTCTACCACGAAATGTAAAATAATATAACTTAAATTCAAAAAAGTAAATAAATAACAGGGGGTCCAGGGTTCTTTTTTTTTTTTTTTTTTTTTTTTGTAATTCAAGCAACCTTCAGCAAGTTATATTACAAACTGGGCGAAAGGGGTTGACAGTGGGGATGTGACTGAGTGAAATCCGACCTGCTTGCAGAGGTGGAGAGATGAGACATCGGGTTGGTGAATGTTATGAGACACTCCATGAGCTCCCCGGCCAGGAACACGGGGCCTCGGGCCATTGAGGCCACCACCTCGATCATCTGCACCGTCAAAGAGCAGAAAAGCAACGTTGCTTATAAAGAAAACGTGACGCAGATATGTCTGAAATAGTTTGTTTTTATCATTTTAGTTTGACAACAGTGCTTCTAATATAAACACAACTCCACGCAGTGGTCAGGCTACAAGCAGAAGTTAACCTGTATTGCCAAAATATTCTGTTTAAAAAGCCCAATTTCAGTGCATACCTTCGCCTCAAGCGATACTGCGGCAAGATGATCAAACTGTTATTCCAGGACAATTCAGAAGTTGCTTCTGCGACAAAACAAAATACAGTTTGACAGTCTTCTTTGTGAAAATCTGCATAGCTTTTGTAGTCCGCTATCATTCCAGCCACGGTAAACAAAAAAATGTAGACGTTCTATGTCTGCTGCACGACCAATCACGAAGCATGGGAAAAGAAAAACTTTTAAAATCAAAACTTACATCAACAAAAATTATTTTTTCAGAACAACATTTTTTTACATATCAATTGGATTATTCATTTAATTCTGAATGTACTTTTTTGTTTTTTGTTTTAATCAATACAACATCATTGAAGCAATACAGGAATAGTTTTTGGTTGACCTCATCGAAGCGTAGGCGAGGACGGAAGGAAGTCTTGCTACGGCAACTCGTGGGGAGAGGCAAACTATTATATTACAAGTAATGTTTACTATTACACTTTAATGTCGAAAAAATACAATAGATATTTGTAATATTTTTCTTAAAAATATGCATGGATCAATATTTACAAAGTCTTATAAAATGGGGAAAAGAACAACAAAGTAAGATTACTACTGCTCCCCCTTATTCTGACTAAATAGGATAAACTTATGTTATCGAGTATGTTTTTTATTCCAGAATTGAGTTTGCCAGACATTGTTGACTTGCAGAGAGTTTACTGATTATTACTTCGGAGCACTTCAGCAACAATGTACCTTTATTATTATTAATTTAGGATAAAAGTCGTAACTTTGTTGAGGTGTGAATTCACAATGCAAATGGAAGAGAAGCGTTTTCGGAACCAACTCGAGAGGAATTTATGCCTGGCAGTCATAACAGAGGGTAAATAATCTATTTTATACGTCATTTACATACTGAGTGTCGTGCTAACAGCAGTGGCTACAGTATCCTGCTGGCAGAAGTCAGCTCTCAGATGCACCGGGATGCTGTTTGGCACTGGTATTTTTTCTTTTTTGCAATAAATATTATTATTATTATTTTTTACAATTACTCTGAATTTCATGTGATTGCTAACCAGTAGAGATACCTGCTGTAGCTTGGACCTAAATTACAAGTATGTTTTAGCATTTAGCTGTTTTATTATTATTTTGTATTTTTGTCAAATAAAAATGCCAGTTTGCGGTTTGGCTGTAGCTAGTCGTTGGTTGCTGAGGTGCTTGTTTTACACTGACCCGTTTCAAAGCACACCACTTAAACGCTGTTGTCTCATTGTAACAATTTTGTCTCCCACTGTTTTATGTTTGTTTGTTTGTTTTCTCCAGGTGTCCCTGCTAAATGACTGAAGCATCCTCAGTATTTTCCGTTGGTAACTACCTGTAAATGATCCATCCAACCTGACAGTTAAGCTCTGAAGTTGACAACTTCACAGCCACATCCGGATTCATGGAAGGGAGCAAAGCGGTCTGCCTTTTCCACTGCAATTAGTAAAATGGCAATAGAACCTCCACCCTGAGGAATAATCATCTGTCGGGCACATTTTAAAGATTATCAGCTCCAGTTCACCCCACTGGAATGATTCTGAGGTTTACTGGCCTATGTGAAGGTTCATAGCACACCTGTAACTAGCTCTTCTGCATAGGGAGCTGGTGGTGCCTCTCTGCAATCACAGGCCTTTTTTTTTTTGTTGTTGTTGTTGCTTCCATCCACTACTTTGAGTTCACTTTTGGCTCGAAATTGTGCTAAGATGACTTCAGAGTGGGGTGAGAAATCCACAGCAGACCTCATGAGCAGGTATGTCTCCAAGGAAATGGGATATGAGGTGCCCAGCCAGGGTTGGCGGATCTGTCTGGCTCATGAGTTCAAAGAGAAGAGGAAACCCTTTCAAGCGAAAGATGTCTCGCTGTCCAACGTCTTGCAGCACATTGGCCTTGGAGTCAGGTACTCAACTTAACACATTAAATTTAAATTATCTATGCAGGTCAATGATAGCTAAAGCAATTTGCCTCAGTTTTTTTCCTCCACATAGATTATGTTTTGCAAAGTTTCCAGCTGTTTTGCTTTGGGGTTCCTCAAACGAAGAATGCTTGAGCCGAAGTTCAAAGAGGTTATGGTGCTGTACCAGGTCGCACAACATATTCGTTATACATGAAATGACAAGATGAAACAAGATGTTTTAACCTGCGAAAATGAAAGTGTATTTTATATCTCTGATGAGAGGTCTTCAATCTGGTTCCAGGGTATCTGCCCATGATTTCCAAGTTCAAAGTTCAGGTTGTTTTCCTCTCTACATGACTGCAACAGCTCTCCAGCAATAAAGGAACTAACATTGATCATTAACGGCACAGCAAACACATTTTTAAAGCTGCCTTTAGATTGTTAAACTCTGTTTGCCCATAGCTGTGGAGAAAAGCGCTCGCACTACAGATTGTGACTTTTGTGAGTTTCGTTGTGCAAAATAGTGGATACAGCAGTTGTAGAGGACTGCTCACTTAGCCCTGCTTTCCCTGGAATTGTTTAAATGCTGACAGTGGTGGCCTGACTAAAGAATCCGTTTCTGTGTCAGACTGATGTGGTGTGACAGTTATCAGCTCAGTGTGGGTTTTAATCCGTAAAGGACAGTGCAGTAACGCAAGTGTAAAAAGATATTTTAATTTCCTCTAGGTGTCAGGCAGATGAAAATTCAATAACTTCAGTTGTTTCTTCATCAGTGGTTTGCTCAGATCCAACAAGTGCAAAAAAAAAAAAAAAAGATTTCCTTTTCAAACCTCAAAGTTGCTTCATTATTGTTTAGTTACAGTTAAGCTTTTTCCTGTTTCCCATTAAGTAGGTTTCTGTGTAACCACTGTCATCTGTCAGGTGTGTGTGCAAAGTTGTCCCCATCTTGATTTGTTTGTCAGGGCCAATGTCTGAAGCACCCCCCCCACACCCCAAAAAGATGGAAATTGTACAATATTCTGAGGGGATCTCAGCCTTCAGCTAGAGCAGAATAAGGTGGTGAAATGAGGTCCTGCGAATCCTGAAAGTGCTGAAAGTCTCCTCTGTGCCAACTTCACGTGTCATGTCGTCATGTTTCACGAAGGCAGGATACGTGTTCCGTGTCTTTGATAGTAGGTTGTATTTCCCACAAAATGGGATGAATAGTAAAGCAGCCTCCTCATGAACATTTTTACTTTTTAGCCAAATGAAAGAAATGTTACTACCAGGGCTGCATAATATAAAGAAAGTTTGTCGATATCACAATATTAAAATGCGCAACATCAATATAGCAAAAACAACTTTATTGGAACCATACAGATTATACCAATTTATATCCTACTTTACTTAAAAGGATAATCTAAATACACATTATGAGTGTCATTGTTGTCTTTAGATTGTGGGAGGAAGCTGTAGTACGTGGAGAAAACCCACACAAGCACGAGGAGAACATGCAAACATCCAAAGGCCCCTGCCGAGGTTTGAACCAGAAACCTTTTTCCTGTGAGGCAACAGTGCGAACCACCAAACCACCGTACTACAAACCATGATGACAATTTTCAATTATGATATTGCATCTTGCATGGCTTTTTTATATTGTGCAGGCCTAGTTACTACCAAGCTACTGATACTGTCAAATAAGAAGAGCTGAAATGCACAGCCAACATTAGCAGAAACGGGTAAAATAATCCAGAAATAGTTTGCTCTCTCCAAATCTATATTAAAGCTATTAACTATGAATTTCCAAAAAATGAAAATAACTTTTTTTTCCAATAAATAAATAAATTTAATGCCAAAAGTTTTTTTTACTCCCTAGATTCCGATGAAGTGTTTTTTTAGTTAAGATTTTTATTTATTTTTTAATGGAGAGGACAGCTCTTCAGCTCTGTCACATGAGTGTGGTTGTTGTTGCATGTATTATACATAATTGTATAATACAAAATGGCTTTTGTTAAAGCCTACTAGTCCACAAAAAAATTCCAGTCAAAACAAAAGTAGGAATGTTCCATACTGGGAAAATGTTTGCTAAGGTTGTCAACAAGTTTGCAATAGGAGCACAGTTGCATTAGATTTGTGTTTGCAGATTTGGCCTGTATTCACAGATCTGGATCAGAGTGAGGACCATTGTTTGCATTCCAGCGGAGCTGCAGAACAACAAGATCCTGACAATGGTGTGACCTGCCACGGTTTCAGATAACGTTTAACTGATCCCGTTCACATCCTCCTGAGTGGAGCTGTGTTGACAGGCCATTGTTGCCTTAGCTTTGTTAGGAAGCTTTTGTTTAGAGTGCAAGTTTTGGGTGCCGCTCTGTTACAAATAACAGAATTGCGCAAGTGCAACATGTAAAGCTGCCTGCAGCTGAAATTCATTGGTTATTGTATGTTGCTGTTGTACTGAAGATGCAATAACACTGGGTTGCTTTTGTAGAGTTTGCCAGTGTGTGGCGGAATAGGAAAGCTATTTCCTGGACTAAAGACCACCTTTATTTACATCATAAAGCCTCAGGTAAAGGAGCTAGCTGCTGCATGTCATATTTTCTGGGTGTGACTCTGTTTTTACCTGTGAAGTGCACTCAGAATGATAAGATGTGTCCCAATCCCTGTGGCATAATCCTGCTCTACGACTACATAGATTTATTGTGGTCTGCTGGTGCAGATTCTTAGTCATCCATGTCATGACAATTGCATAAGACTTGAATAGAAGGCTTCTTGGTTCTTGAAGACGTTTCATCATAAAGTGTTTCTTATCTTATATTTTATCCAAATAGCTTCTTCAGTGTGAGTGTCAGATTTCTAAATTGTTAAAGTCAAGTGTATAACCAATCACTGACTCTTCTGTGAGTTGTTAGGGTCTTTTGTCTAACGTGCATTGTTTACCCAGGGCGAATGGTTTTGAAACCGTCTGCGGAGGAGAGTCAAAGCTGAACTTTGGAACAGTTGAAACATACAAGTGCTTTATGCACTGCCTGACCAAATAAAAAAAGTAGCCACCTGGATTTAACTAAGCAAATAGGTACGAGCCTCCTATTGGATAATTACTGCATGGGCGACTATCTTTCAGCTGGGAACAAGTTATTTAACCCCAACTGGTGCAATGAGTTGCTTTTCATTTACTAAACACCCATGTCGTTGGCATGTTGTTTGGTGGGTCTGGCACCAAATCATTGGCAGAGAAAACAGCTAAGGAGATTGCAGAAACTACCATAATTGGGTTAAGAACAATTCCACACACACAATGTGAAGGGAACAGCTGTGTAGCCTGAAGATAACCACCAATTAGTGAGGCTAACTGGAAAAAAGAAAGGCTTCAATTTGCCAGGGAGCATAAAGATTAGACTCTGGAGCAATGGAAGAAGGTCATGTGGTCTGATGAGTCCAGACTGACCCTGTTCCAGAGTGATGGGCGCATCAGGGTAAGAAGAGAGGCAGATGAAGTGATGCTCCCATCATGCCTAGAGCCTACTGTACCAGCCTGTGGGGGCAGTATTATGATCTGGGGTTGCTGCAGTTGGTCAGGTCCAGGTTCAGCAACAGTATGAGCTCAAAGACTGAGGTCAGCTGACTACCTGAATATACTGAATGACCAGGTTATTCCATCAGTGGATCAATGGATTGAGAATCTTTGGGATGTGTTGGAGAAAGCTTTGCGCAGCGGTCAGACTCTAGCATCATCAATGCAAGATCTTGGTAAAAAATTGATGCAACACTTGATAGAAATAAATCTTGTGACACTGCAGAAGCTTATCGAAACAATGCCACAGCGATTGCGTGCTGTAATCAAAGCTAAAGGTGGTCCAATTAAATATTAGAATATATGACCTTTTTTTTTGGTGGCAACTTTTTTTTTGGCCAGGCAGTGTATTTGACTTGAACAATTTAAAAGCTTGAAATTCCCAACAAGCCATTTTGAACTGACAAAGTCTTCTGGATGAAAGGAAAGAACATCTGCAAAAAGACAGGAAGTTAAGTTGTGCTCCAGTTAATTATTTCAGAATATGTTGTGGCCTTTTACATTTTGCCTTTGAGGACCTTTCGCAGAAAACTGGCAATCCAAGGGCTTCAATTTGGATATGAAAACAAAAATATTCTTAACATAGAAACAAAAATGAAATAAATTCAGTGTAGACTGATGCACTAAAGACCATCAGATCATCTAGTCATTTCAGAAATCATAACTTGTTTTACAAAAGTCCACTGTGCTACCAGGCACGGCAGCTGTATTTCCCATTTTAGCAGAAAGTCCAGCACGTCTCAGGTCGGAGTTTAGAGGAAAAAATTCATTAATAACCCTCCTGCCAAACAACTGAGCCTCTTGCCTCAGGCCCTGCCATCTGTTTGAAAGCTTTTGTGACTAGGTCTAATTAATATTTGACAGTGCAGCTCTGGCGTGACGATGAGCGCTACACCCAGACACAAACGCACGCACTCAAATAGTCGTCTTCACGCTGTGAACGCCGCTCAGATAAGCTCTCATCTTACAAGTGCGTCCTTTATGCAGTTGCACATTTCCCTCTTTTCTCTTATGTGTGTGTCTACTGTTCCAGCTTTGGCTAAGAGTGCTACAGGCTTGGAAACCGCTGTGGCTTCATTTAACAAATTACGAACAGAGAGGCATGAAAAAGCGTGTAGAACAAGCATGTTTACTCGTTCCTCATGTGCTCATAAAAGCGAAGAGAGCTTGATTCGGACCGCTCCGATGCCACTGTGACCGCAACCTAAGTCTTATGGAGGCTTAGAAGCTCCGCATTTCTCCTGTTACTCTCTCACAAACCAACTCCAATATATCTACAAATGGACTCACCCCAGTCAGTGAGACAACACCTGGCTGGACATTGAAGAAACACTGTAAAAAATGTAAAACCTCAGACATCGTCCTCAAATCATCCTCAAACGTCGTCCATGCTTCAAAGCTACAACAGTAGCTCCATCTCTCACTGCCTGGTAGGGCTGCACAATTAATCGAAAAATAATCGAAATCGTGATTTTTGGTTGCCACGATTAAAATTTTGAAAATCGTGATCAATCGTGACCATGTACAATGTAGTGTAGGGGGCAATGTAGTGACCTGCCTTTGGGCGTTCTTGAAGCTAAGACATGTTTACAGGCTGGTGTTTATGGCCAAAAATCTCTAGGACCGCCTAAGTTTCATGCTATTGCCTTTTATATAATTTGTCCATCCCTTATGCAATACTTTCTTGGTTACATTTCATATCGTGATTTTAAATAACATTCTGAACAAAAAATATTTTTTATTGTTGAATAATCTTGATTAATAATCGTAATCGTGATTTTGATCCAAATAATCGTGATTATCATTTTTTCCATAATCGTGCAGCCCTACTGCCTGGTGGAAACTCCATAAGAAGAGAAACTCAACTTATTGCAGTTTCTGATTTTACTCCCATCTGGAACAACCCTGACTTTGCAAGCAACATAAAAACCAATCAAATGTCATACACGGGCTGAAAAGGATATCGCTCATCTGAAACACATTTTTTCAATCCAGTAGTCTGGATAATAATTTTTGTACCTGATCCAGCAGTTTGGCATCGAGAACAACCAGTTTCTGGAATATCTTCAACTGAAATCATCTGTTCAAGCTAAGATCTCCGTAAGATCAGCCGTCCTGCCACAGCTTTCGGGTCGAGGCTGGGGGATGTGGAGTTGAGGGACTGGGTCACTGCCCTGTCCTGACACTCTCCAGTATGAGTTCATGACACGTCTCTTTTAAAGCACATCACTAGATCAGGGCATGGCAAGGGTCACACTCTAGGAAAAAAAAAAAGAAAAGAGAAAAAAAGTGAAGAGAGCTTTTAGTTGATTACCTTCAAACACATGACCACAGCCACAGCATGTGCTGCCTGTGGGTGATTATTTGTTGAATTTTGCCACTTCTTTTTGACATCTTTGCCTTTTTAACATTTAGACTTGCTCTTCTTTGAAGCAAGGGAATCAGTGCTCTGCATACTCTCGTTCACTCAGGTATCTAAAATGGTGGTACAAGAAGACCCAGTTGGAGAAAAGGGCTCCATTCATCGATATGTTCCGCGCACTACCTTTGCATCAAATATACGGTGAGTGCAAGTCTAATCTAATAAAAGTGTGCATTCAATTTGTTCAAAGTTTTTTTTTTTTTTCAGCTAATACTTGCAGAACTTCTGGTCTTATCAGTTTGTGTTCTCCTGCCTTTGTCATTTCTCCATCATGACACCATGCTCCGATTCACAGGTGCTCCACTTGGCGGTATTGGAGGAGGCACGATCACAAGGGGCTGGAGGGGGGAGTTCTGTCGATGGCAGCTAAACCCTGGGATGTACCACTACAAAACTGTCACAGCCAACCAGGTGAATGGTGAACACTGATCGCCTTTTACAATGCTGTCTTCTTTTAGAACATCTTTGTTTGTGACATTCATGTGGATGTTATGTTGCTGTGCTGCTGTCAGCCTCCGCTCCCTGGTGTGTTATGAAAAAGGGTGTGAGTCTTCTTGTGTGGAAAAACTGGCCCTCTCTTCGTGAATGCTATTGTCCTTACCATCTGATAATATCACCTAGAGCCCATTCAAGTCCAGGCTTGTTCCCCAATGTATGTCAGAGGCCATAGTTGAAAGTTGTCATGAGAGAAAGGAAACGCCAAAGACATAAATGTCATGCGTCTTTATGCATCTTTTGGAATGTCAAAGTTAATATTTGGGATGTAACGATATGGAAAATTTTGTACCTGGAATATAGTGACCAAGTTATCACGGTTTACGATATTATCGCGATATTCTTAATTGCTGAACAAATGTCCAAAAGAAACATACATTAAAATAATTTCACAATATCTTGTGATTTTCTTGTCATACTAAAACATCAGAAGCCAAAATCTTATCAAAATGAAACTTTCACGTTAAAAGAGCAAACAACTGGCACTGAAAGAGATTTTATTTTAAATGAGCAAAATAAATTACAAGAACAAAGCTAATTGTCTGGTGCAAGTTTAAATGAACACTTTAACAACCATAGTAGGTCAAAATATGTAAGCAATTATCAGGAGCAAAAATTATAGCCAGTAGATTTGAAGTGTTACTGCCTTTTGCAGCAACTTTTTTCTTACATGCTCTGCAGACGGGATAATTATCCTCCACCAGTTGTCCGTCTGCATTCTTAAAAAAAAAAACAAAATATGCCCAGACCTCGGATTTTGTCTTTTTAGTGGGTTGGTAAATGTCCTGCGTGCTATCACCACTTTCTGCCATGCTTAAGTTACGATGCCTGTGTTACAAGCTACATATTCACGCGAGACAGTCGCGAGTCGCTCGCGAGACTGAATGAGGCTGATCCTGGTAATCAACCGCGAGAATGAGATGAAGTCAAACATAAACGGTAATCGTTATCGCGTAAAATTTCACCGCGCTTTACCATAATACCAGTAACCGTTCCATCCCTAGTTGATATACTTATGAACTAAGATTAGTCTGTTATATCTAATCCTAAACTAATCAGGAAAAATTCTGAAGATTTGAAACTTTTTTTTTTCTTGAGTATCTTTGTCAAGATGGAAAACAGGAGGCATCAAGGAAGTAAGACAGAAGTAACAAGAAATGTAAACAGTTTCTTGTCTGATTTGTGAATTGGAAGATCACAAGAGTTCAGAGCCGTGATCAAAACCAAGTGAGGCAGTTGGCAATTATTACGCAATTATTACGTTTTAGTCATGGTTGCAGAAACATTTTCCAGACTCCAGTTCCCTTTTACCCAGTTTAGAGACGATAGTGGGAGACAGAAACTGCAAACAGAACTACAAGTCTCAACGGAGGTTGGACTACAGTGCTTGTTAACAACAGGGGTAATCCACAGATTTCTGTGTGGGAGGGTCTGTTCCTCCTAGCTATTGAACTATTAGCTGTGAGTTTGTGTTTGAATTAAAGAAATGAGACAGGCTCAAAAACATTTATTTTGGAACTGATCCCAGTTGCAGAACAGCATATTTTAGTACTTTATTTCCCCCTCACGTCAGTTTGGGCATTGTGAATAGATGAAAGGAATAAATCTTTGAAGACAGTAGTATGTTCTTTTTTTGAAGGATGACGCTAAATTGAGAGCAGACGCAGAATAGCTTTATTTTTGTTTGTTTACTTTATTACATTTTTAATTATAATAAAAAGTAGAAGGGTGCCACATAATTGGCAGCTTGTTGTAGGACCTGTAGTCCTGTTTGTATCTTCTTGATATCAAAAGCCTCCCCTCTCAATGATTTCTGCTTATGCCTCTGACACTATTTAATATTTTTTATGATGAGTACCTATCACAACTGGAAAGCTGTGATAGGCACTGATTGAGCTTTGAAATCCCAATTTATGTCCAGAATAAGAGTACAAAATCCAGACAGTTGGATGAGATGTGGCAAAAAAAAAAAAACTTAATGGAGAGAAATGTGGAAGAAGATTAAAATCATATCTTCCACAGTTATGGGGAAGTTGAGATCAACAGCAAATTAAGTGAAATATCTTGGGGTGCTGATGAGGATACAGCAGTAATATTAGGAATGCAATTTTGCTGCACGAGCATATCCCTGTCTCCAGTGCCTCTCTACCTAGCATTTAAACTACACAGGCTGACAAAATCTGCAGAAAAAATGGCAAGACTAAAGTAAGAAGGATTGTAGATCTTATTCACAACACCAACATGTCATTAGTCCCGTGAAAGCTTCTGAAGGGGCTGCATGAGTCTAAAATGTACAGCTAAGCAGGGAGCAATGATATCTGAGGGAAATCTATAGGACTGCCAAAAGAGAACAAATACAAAATGTACTATATATTAAGGGAGTTGTGCTTGCTTTTCTGTTTTCGTAGTTCACGGTGTGTTTGCGACGGGGAGGACAGACCATTTATCAGCAGGTGCTGTCTGTGGAGCGTCCACCCACATTACAAGGCTGGAACTGGGGCTATTGTGGCGAGTACGCCTTCTATCACGCCTTGTACCCTCGTGCCTGGACTGTGTACCAGCTGCCAGGACAGAATGTCACCCTAACTTGCAGGCAGATTTCCCCCGTCATCCCTCATGATTACCAGGTAACTGACCCTTTTTTTTCTGGCTTACTTGGGGTTTTGAACAGGAACTGATTCCCTGTTTGGTCACAATATCTGGGCTTTTAAGACATTTCGATTTTGTTGTGTTATCTCTTACCCTCCTTTAAAAAACATAAATAAATTATCAATGTGGAGGTAAATGTAATTTGAACAGAATATCTCGGTGAATGAATGATAACCAAGAATGGATGTCCTTCACAAAGATTTATTATGAAACTGTACAGTGAGCGAATGTAACAGAAGTGCTCAACTCTGTCAGATGAGCTTGGAGGACCTCCTGAGATCAAATGTTTTTTTTAACTTCACCATGGAAATACAGATAATGAATAAGGAAAGGAAAAGCAAGCCAGAACATTGTTATCCATGTGCAGGAATGTTTAAACTTTCCCAGAATAAATGAGAAAAATCCGTAGGTTAGCTTTTTTAAGTTGCAGGTAAAAGCTTAATCGGGTATTAAGTCACTCATCGTTATCATGCTTAAAACTCTTAATCTTGTTCCTTTTACAAGGTGTATTTTTATGTTATCAAAAGCTTTTTATACCATCTACATCTTCTCAGGACTCGAGTCTGCCGGTGTCTGTATTCGTGTGGGACATAGAGAACAAAAACGACTACGCTCTGGATGTCTCCATTATGTTTACAATGGTTAATGGGTCAGGACATAAGGATGACAAGAGTGGAGGACACTGGAATGAACCATTCCACTTGGAGAAGGAGGGAGAAGCCGTGTCTGGGGTCCTGCTGCATCACCGCACCACAGTGAACCCTTACACCCTGTGCATTGGAGCCCGAGAGCAGGTTTGATTTGATTTTAGAAACCTGAGCATCTTTATGGAGGCTTTTCTAGTAATACATGCCATTTCCAGTTAATAATTAGAATTTATTTTCATCAGTCTGACAGGGAGCTCAGCCACCAGACAGCATTCAATCCAAGTGGAACCTGCAGTGGCCTGTGGAGTGACCTCATCACTGATGGACGGCTGGACTCTCCTACGGGTCAGTACTGATAATGGACTGTGAAGACATGATAGTTGTCTTGAGTTTCTAGATTTAATGTTACTCTATCATGGAGAAATGGAAAGAAGCAGTATGAGAGAATTTCATTCAAAATAAAGCTGAGAGAGCAGAATGGTGCTGCAGTATTTGGCAGTGTTGCCTTACTGCAGAAGGCCTCTGGGACTGAACCTGCTGGGGAGCTGGCAGCTTTCTGTGCGGTTTGTTCTTGCTGTAACAGTTCTCACACTTCATAGACCTGCATGTTAAATTATTGTTCATTTTTAGTAGTGTTGTTTCGATACCAATGTCGAAAAGTGCTCCGATACTGTCAAAAATTCTGGCATCAGTATCGGCGAGTGCGGGAGTCCAGGCACCAACCGATGTCCTCGACAGATCTAATTTACATCCAGGTTGAAGACGATCTATCAGTTATTCTCACATTACATGACCAACTGCATCCCTGGTCAGAGTACAACTGGAAACCAGTGGCTTGTCTTTCCTAATTTCTCTCCCCATAGTTTAGAGTTCTCAGCTGTTATTTCCACTCAGGGAATAAAATGACTCAAAAATGGAAAAGAAAAAAAAAGATAAGTTAATTTGAGACTTGGAAAAGCAAATGCACCTGCTGTCTTTAGTGTCTACTGCCCTGAATCTATGAGTATATAAATTACAATTAAAAAAAAAGCTCAGAAGCTCAGGACTTCTGATAACAGGATTTCTGCTGCTTAGAGTTGGCTGTTACCTGGTGTATCGAGAAATTTGTAAGCAGCTTGCCTGTTGTGTATGATGGAATATGTCAGGCTGTCAGCACTCAGACTGAAACACTTAACTGCTAACTGGATGCAATTCTTGAACAGAATCGTAGGCTAGCTGCGGTTCTCGAACTCACTGGCAGGGTGAATAACAATTTGGAGAAGTGGCAAGCCCTGTTCGGCGGGAAGTGACCACAAAATTCGCCTGTTTGGAATTGGCCACTGAGATGAAACAAGAGAGACTCTTAAGGCAGATGGTAAAAAGTCGGCCTGACCCAAAACAATTGTCGTTATCTGAATTGGCTCCCCTGTGCCGGCCTTGGAAGGCCGGTTATCTCAGTTTCTCGTGAATGTTGTGCCAACTGATGCTCTGCCCCACTATCCCTCCCCTTCCCCCATAATACTCATGGACCATGCATCAGTACACTACCAAGGCCGAATTACATCTCATTGCCAGAACTGTGCGAACCCCAGGACAAACTGGAGCGGAAGTTCACTGGCTCATTTACACTTACAAGCATATGTGCACGTGCACACGCACACTACAAACACACCCCCTTGACTCACCGTCTTCTGGCTCGTCCTCCTCCCGTCACACTCCCAAATGCAGCGGCCTGAGTTGGGTTGCTTGCACACCAAATCAGGCTGCACATGCTCACATAGACTGCTGTGCCGGGACCTCAACCCCCTCCACATTTGGGATGTTGTTTTCTGAGTATGTTGGGCTTTGTTTATGCTGAGGTGTTTTTTATAATTTCACACTGTCCTGTAGAGGACACAGTGTGAGATTACTTTTTTTCCACCTCCTCTCTCCTCGTGTCACCCCTTTCCATAACTAATGAAAGGCTGCGCCAGCTACCTCCTTGCGGCCTCAGTGCACCGTTGACCCATATCCTACGCTGTTTGTTTTTTTTTGTGTGTGTGTGTTTTCTTGGACGATGTACTGGAATGCAATTTCGTTGGGCTGAGACGCTGACTTAATGACAGTAAAGTTATCTTATCTTAAACCTTTGTGTTGAAGTAAAGCTGCTCTACGGTAACTAGTGAGTTAGATACAGAGATACAAAAAAGAATTTGATAGTGATCATGCCACGTGTTGCTTATTTTAACTTACCTCAGTAACCTCATCTTCCTCTTTGCAGGATCCAGCTCACCAACAACGAAAGGAGAAAAGGTTGCGGCAGCGTTGGCTGTGGGCTGCTCAGTACCAGCTGAGGGCCACAACAGCCTGGAGTTCTGCCTGGCCTGGGACATGCCCAAAATAACCTTTGGCTCTAGAGAGAAGGAACACACTAGGTACCCTGCTTACAAATACATACATACATTATTTTGCTTTCATGAAGGTGGAGATGTCATGAAAATGTGCTGAAGCTTTGCACCAAAATTTAAGTCTATTTTCTTCTATATTTAGAATAAGACCTTTATTTTCTGTTTGAGGCCATATGTTGCTGTGTTTATAATGGAAAGTTCAGAACGTACAGTTGAACAGCTATCACTGGCATCTAATAAGAAAAGTATCATTAGTCTTACTTTTGTTGATGAGCATGAAGCATTTTAGTGCCTCCATCAGCTTGTGGCTTTTTTTTTTTTTTTTGTTGGCAGGCGATATACTCGATATTTTGGGACCAAAGGTGATGCATCCCCCTCACTAAGTCATTATGCACTAACACACTACAAACAATGGGAGAAAAGCATTGAGGACTGGCAGAGACCTATACTACAAGACAGGTGGGATGCTTAATCTTTGTAGACATGCTTGTGCACTTTCCCTAGTCAGATATGATGTTTCTGATTCTTAACTGAAGCATATCACCACTGTTGAAGCTCTGGCTGTGTTTCCTTTATATCTCACAGTTCGCTTCCCTCCTGGTATAAGTCGGCCCTGTTTAATGAGTTGTACTTCGTGGTGGATGGAGGGACTGTCTGGACAGAGCTGGCAGGGGACGCTGATGTTAGTGGCGGTGTGCGCAGTGAGGATGGCGGCCTGCCTGCTCAGCCTGCTGTCATCAAGGAGTATGGACGATTTGCTTACCTAGAAGGTAGGCAGCGTGAAGGCAGTTATCCCCCTTTCACACTGAATGCAAGAGTGCAATAGGGAGTGGTTAAAAAAAATATACATACATAAAAACACATTAAGTAAGTTCAGACATTTATCCTTCTGAGGACATTGCATTGACTTCCATTAATTTATTTGGCACAGCCTGATGTAACCCAAACCTTAATAGTCTCAATTCACACCTTAGCTCTAACCCTAACCAGGACCACAGAAGGACATTCTTTGTGATTAGTCACCACTCTAGTTCCCAACAAGAGCAGGAATCATACCAAAGCAAGGCCCCAAGGAAGCAACAAAACACATACACATGCAAACCCACGCCTTTAAATGGTAATGCATGCGCACACAGCAGTACAGATGTCAAATAATTACGATGACTTAATGTCTTTAGTTATTGAACTTAATGGATTCACTGTTTTTCCCTTTAAGTTCTCTGATTGCTTTTTGCTTAGATATTGTGGTGAGAGTGCATAGCAAGTGGCTTTTGCTTTTGTTATGTGTGTGATGTTACAATTGCTTGGGCAGTTTTCACCTTGTAAGACCATCCTTCTTTCTCTGATTCAAAGAAATGTATGACATTTTAAGTCTTCAGACTGGTGACATTGAAAAGAGAGGTTTATCTGCTTTATCACCTATTTTAACACATGCTACCCGTTTCACAGGTCAAGAGTACAGAATGTACAACACGTATGACGTGCACTTCTACGCCTCCTTTGCGCTCATCATGCTCTGGCCTAAACTTGCCTTGAGTGTGCAATATGATATTGGTGAGTGAAAGCCTTGTGCGTGTTCAATTATCAGTGGATCTGCTTTTGTTTCTTTAATATGCAGTTAAACAGAAAAGCTTTTCAATCAAAAACAAAAAAGATTGGAGGACAAAGCTAAACAAAGAGTAATTAAAAAGTGAATCCAAAAGTTTTGTTTGTTAATCTGATTTTTTTTTTCTTGTAAATCCAAAAGTTTTATTTCTGAAATCTCAAAGTGTTGCTTGTGAACCTGGAAGTTTTATAAGCTACTGAGCTGTGAGATGTGAACAAAGTCAGTCTACTTTTATCAGTTTTAAGGAACATTCCAGAGTTAAAACAACCATGAATCTGTAATTTGATCCTAAGGAGCGTAAACGTCTGTTCAGGATCAAAACATCATGAATCAAAGCAGTTATGAATTAGGTGTTTCTTATAACACTTACATTTTTTTGTCATAAATATCCAAGTACTACTGATGCAGAAGAGGCCACGAACACTCCTCCTTTTGCTTCTATTGATAGTAGTTTGTGCAACATTCAGTTCGTCAACGTGTACAGACTTGGAAGAAGGCGGTGGCAACAAAAAGGAGATTTTGCTTTACAAACAGTCCTTTTCATATACTTTCTGCACACTGACAACTTTATTGACAAGTAAACTGACAAGTTTACAGACAATTACCTGGGTTTGTCTGTAAGGGCCCTATCCACACTATCACCTAGTGGAATGACAGTTTTGAATCTTGTAAGAGGCTTAAAATAGCAGTTTACTCTGAAATAAGTTGATTGCCCCAAATGCTAAGATTGATTGCCATTTTGCTGTGAGCTCATATTCCATTCTCACTCAAAACTGCTTCAGTTTATGCTGCTTTGTCTTACCATCTACCAGGGGTTACTTTAAGACCTAGAGACCGAAGGGTATTTTAAGTCACAAATGTTCCTTTAAACAGGAAGTTTTGTCAGTGAGACAGGGATTTTCTGAAAGCATACGTCCACACTCGCTCTGTCCTCTCCACACACCCTGACCCCGATCGTACACCTCCCGCTAGCCGCTACCCAGTAATGGAGGATTGCTAATGCAATCTTCCGCTTCCGTAGAGCCACTAACCGCTATGCCGACTCCCTTACTCACATTGTAGGCATGTATATATCAGTGCAGAGGAGGAGGAGAAGGAAGGAAGAGGAGGAAGCTCTACAGCAGAGTCCCAGACGAGCTACGCATGAGAGCGGCTCCGATCTGGATGAAAACGCTCCATAGCGGTTTGCGGGTAGCGCAACCTGCTCTTAAAGGCAGTGGCTACTGAGGCACTGATTGGTTAAACAGGTGGAACGCCCTAACCACTCCCATGCATAATATAGCGGTTAGCGCAGGTAAGATTACGGATTTAGGGAGGTGGAAGATTGCGTTTTTTCTGCCGCTACCCGCTATCCCTTAATAGTGGCTTGAGGGGGTTTGGCGGAAGATTGGGCCCCCTGTCTTTTTGTCTATATACTCTATTTAGACTGGGGATGTTACCAAGCTCTTGTCACCTCTTTCAGCAAAGGTCCCGCTCGAGAAATTGAGCCTAGCAGCACACAAACATCCTGATTTACAAATAAAACTTTTAAGTACACATGCAAAACTTTGGATTCGCAAGAAACCAAAAAAAAATTGATAATTGTCTAAACTTGCCTGCAACAGAGAGCCGTACCACGGGAAGGTTTTTACAGTTTTAATCTCTTCTCAGCTGGCAGCGTAGTTCAGCAGGACTCAACAGAAGAGGCTCCATCTAATGAGTGGTCGTTATTCACTGGTCAAGACCAAGAATGTGGTGCCTCATGACATTGGAGACCCAGGTGGGAGAACGTTTCTGATCAGAATTGAAAAATTATTTTTATTTCTCTTCAACAACTTTCAGTTTTTTTGCAAAAGTTTTTTTTTTTTCATTTTACACCTTTATAATCTTTTCGAGCACTTAACGGTCTGTAGTTTATGTCTGTAAAGAATGAAAATGATCACTTAGACACTTTTAAAAAAATATTATTTTTTTTCCACTCCCCAGATGATGAGCCTTGGCAGAGGGTGAATGCATACCTCATCCATGATACTGCAGGCTGGAAGGACCTGAACCTGAAGTTTGTCCTGCAGGTCTACAGGGACTTTCATATTACCCAGGACACTCAGTACCTGCGGGACATGTGGCCTATCTGCCAGGTATGGCTGATGAAATGCCCCTGGTTATTAACCTCATGTGCAAGATTGTTTGTTTCTCAGAATCATATGGAAAGTCCTTCATTGAAACTTTCAAAAATGTTTATCAGTGTCACAAGCACACTTAGTCTGATGAGATGAGATGAGCTAAGCTGAACCAGTCAGTAGAAGCAGGGGCCGCATCTGTTGATTGTTGTCACATCTAAAATTAGATCCTATACATCACTATGATGGTGGTAAAGGATACTAACTCGCCAAATGTTTTAGGTTTTGACTACAAAAAGTTTAGCTGACAAGATGGATTGTCTTATAATCATAATGCCTTTTGCTTGTACTCATAAATTAATTGAAGTTTTTTGTAGTCATAATGCAAAACTGTAGTAGTGCTTTATTCAAGACTGGTTCCGAATGTTTTGTCTTCCTCTGGTTGATCTGCTAGGCAGTGATGGAGTCAGAGATGAAGTTTCGATCTGGATGGAGATGGCCTGATAGAGAACTCAGGATATGCTGATCAGACATATGATGGTTGGACAGTGACTGGACCAAGGTGGAGTACATTTTACCGACACAGGAAGAGCTAAAATGAAGCAAATAAATATGTCTTTTCTTTGTGTTTGCAAGTAAACCATAACGGTTCTTCTCTGTTGTCTTGTCGTTCTCTGCTGTCGCATTATTTATCAATGTAATTCTTGAATATATATATTTTTTATCATTTACGATGCATGAAATGCATGAAAGGTTACAGCAGTTGTTCTGGTGATATCTGTGAAACATTTACATTACCTCATCTGATACATTCAATTTCATGTATCAGATGAGGCTCAGCACGCAGAAATCCGAAGACAGAACGTACCTACAAAAACGTTGGGAGGCTGTAAAACACAAATAAGAACAGAATGCAATGATTTCCAAATCTCAGAAAACAATGATAACAAGCTGGATAGTCCCTCTCCTCTTTAGTCTGTAGGACACGGCGTCCACAGTTTCCAAAATGAACTTTAGATTCTTGATTCATCTGAACACAGAACAGTTTTCCGTTTTGCCTCAGACCATTTTAGATTAGCTTTTTTTTTTTAGGGTTGTATTGTTGCATAAAAGAGAGAAGTGATATTGATTAAAGTATTTAATTTTACTATGATTTATTTCATTTTTTACAGTGCATACTGTGGTGGGCTGTGGTTGGCATCCCTGTGTGTGATGTGTAAAATGGCCAGACTGGTGGACAATGAGGAGGTATACATACGTTACAAAGACATCCTGGACAGAGGCAGTGCTGCTTTTGACAAACTGCTGTGGAACGGTATGCTCTCACTCATTTTTGAAATTGTGGTCAAGAAAGACAAGGCTCAGTGACTTGGTGTGTGCACTGTTTAAAAACATTTAGAAGAGATACCTAGTAAATAAACTGTGTGCTAGCTTTAATAATAGAAAAAAAAGAGTTTCGGTTGTCCAAGTTTGAAGCTGTTATACAAACAAGATAAAAAAAAAAAAAAAGGGCCCAAGAGGGGTTGATTATATTCAGTCTGGCTGAAGTCTTCTTAAGCCTTTTTCCTTGATCCTGTTGGAAAATGTGATGATGCTAAACAAAAATAGTAGAAATTCATGAGAACATAGGAAGACAACCAGGTGCAGCACCAGATCAGCAGTTGTGAATTTACAGCTGTTCCAAAAACATTGAACAAAGAAAAAACACACTTACACATACACACACACGCCAAGTACCCTACTTCAACTAATGTGTTCTTATCTCTCTGTTTCACAGAGGAAATATTACACAAATTAATGTAATACAGTAATGAATACAATAATGATAATCAAGTTATAAAATATGATCTCTTTAGTGTCATATTAAAAATGGGCTCAGGTCACCATGACCTGTTTATCAAATAATGTTCAATCTATGCGTCCGTGATTTCTCCTCTGGAATGTGGAATATCGTCGTTCAGACGTCAATCGTATCAGCTCAAGGCTGCGTTGTTATTACCTCCACCAAGGAGGTTATGTTTTTGCCAGCGTTTATCTGTCTGTCTGTCTGTTTGTCTGTCTGTGTACAAGATAACTCAAAAAGTTAATTTTCAGGAGTTGTCGGAAATGTGAAAAGGAAGAACTGATTTCATTTTTTTGCTGTGATCCGGAAGAAATCCTGGATTATGGATCACTTTCAAATTTTTAATAACATTGTGGTCAATGGGGCCGGAAAATTAGTTTCTCAATATCTCCGTTAATTATTGCCCTAAACTCATGAAATTTGACTCGGGGATTGACAATGGGAACCTCTATCAAATTTCAAAGGCTGATCCGGATCTGATCCAGAAGGCGGATTTTATTGCAATCTGTAAATCGCTGTATGGGAGAATTGATGCATTTGGCGGAGGTCTGCGGTCTCCGAGTGCTTATCTAGTTGATAACAGTGCTTAAGAGTTAACTGCATCTTCCCTACTCATTGTCATTTGCTGAACAACGGCTTGTCCTGTGTACATGAGTAACTGACTGCTGTATACAGCAGAGATGGTCAGTTACTCATGTGTGTGCTGATTGTGAGACACAAATGCAGGAGGAAGGTGATAAAGGAAATCCTGAAACTCCTTTTAACCACATTTTAGAGAATTTGACCAGTTCTGATGGCTGCAATGATACTTCTGGGTCATTTCTCTCTAATCTACCTTTCTCTGCCAAAAAAAAAAAAAAACCATACCTTAAAGCAATCCTGGAAATTAAGTTTATTAGGAGAGAAAAGCTTTCTCATAAGTAAAGCTCACAAATTTACTATTAGAAAAAAAAAAAAGGAAGAAAAAAACATCTGATTTCTGGTCTACATTTCTGATCATTTTGTTTATCCCCACCTGTGACACACCCACTTAGCAACAAACCCTGGTTATAAGGTCTGAGATGTGGCAGTAGTGATGCTGGAAACTGTTGTCAAATATATTAAGCTGGTAAAAAAAAAGTTATTGCAATGTTGTGTTTATTAACTGGTCAAAGCTCATCTGGCATCAATAAGCTCATTAAGCTTCTCTGGTAGCTTTGGACAAATATTAAAGATTTCAGACTTCCAGATTCTGGGAACAGAACAGGCACAGTTCACAACAGTGTGACGTGATTGATGCTGAATTTGATTACAAAGTTCAGTTTTATTATGTTCCCCACATCAAGTGAAGAGAAGTTGATTTAAGTGTTTCTTAGAAATGCTCTTGATGAAAAGGTGATTTGAGGTGACTTCTTTTTCATTTGTTTTTCCTTCCCTGCCATGTTTAGGCAAGTACTACAACTATGACAGCAGTGGGAGAGACCTTTCTAACAGTGTCATGTCTGACCAGTGTGCTGGTCACTGGTTCCTCAAAGCGTCTGGACTGGGAGAAGAAGCCTACCAGGCAAGTTTAAAAGCAAAAAAAATAATAAAATAAAATCTTCACGATACTAAGCAAAAGCATCCTGATCAGTTGATCAGTTTCTATGTGGGATTTAATGTCCCTTTTGGCCTGTGTCATATGGTGAAGTGTAGCCCAAACCTGATTTATGGAGTTGAAACTTACATTTTGTGTTTGAAATTTTTACAACTTAATATGATGGACTATTTCTCTCCAAAATAAACATGTAATATAAATGATCCTGATATTTTTTTCATTCTGGATTTTTGGCAGTTTAACCCTCATCTGTCAGGCCATAAGATTACAGAAAGCTTAGTTTTAATCCCCACACAGTAAAACCTCTCAAGATTTAATAGGGATTTTGCTGAGCCTCACTTTTTGTTATGCATCGACATAACTAATTAGAGAACTTTATTTATGTAGCATTTTTCATGATTGGCCAAAAACTAACAAAAGGAAATGTTCTTCTAAGTGACCTTTTCTATGGTGTACAATAGAAAAAGGGAAAAACCTTTATGAAAAGTGCAAAAAACACATTATTTTTCAGGTTAACACGACATCAGATTTCTGTGGTCTCAGCATCACCTTCTCTTTTCCAAACAGGCTTTTCCAAAAGAGAAAATCCAGACCGCACTGAAATCTGTTTTTGACTTGAATGTAATGAGCTTCGCTGGAGGCCAGATGGGGGCTGTTAACGGCATGCGCCCAGAAGGAGTGCCAGACCGCTCCAGTGTCCAGTCAGATGAGGTCTGGATCGGAGTCGTGTATGGACTGGCAGCCACTATGATCCATGAGGTTAGCATGAGTGTGTATATTAGCGTCCACTTTACATTTAAAGTTTGAAACGTTTTTGGGCTTCCAGTGTAGAAAGCAGATGAATAACTTTATTGTACTCGACGACATAAAATGTCTTTTTGTTTGCTGTCATAGCAATATGGATTGAAAAATATCTCAAGACACTGTGGTTTCCTCTTTTTTCTTAGGGCATGTGGGAGGAGGGTATGCGCACGGCAGAAGGATGTTACCGGACAGTATGGGAGAGGCTGGGCATGGCCTTCCAGACTCCTGAGGCCTACTGTGAGAAGAGTATCTATCGCTCTCTGGCCTACATGAGGCCTCTCAGTGTTTGGGCCATGCAGCTCGCCCTTGACATGTCACAGAAGGATCAGACTGCATCATGTCACATCTCAGACACAGACAAAGCAAGGATCTGAGCCATTAGATGATGCAATTTTCAGTAGGCAGATACAGCAAGTTGTTCTGAAAGTGGCCAAAAAAACTCCCCTGCAGCCACCTCTCTTATATGAAGAGATTCATGGTTTGAATATCTTGAATTAAGCTCTGCACGGTTTCCATTGCCCCAAATGTTTCCTGATATGTTAGAATTCGAATAGGTAGTTTATGCATAACAAAGTCAGTAGCTATGGTCATATTTTAGAGTAAATTTCTCAAGACGCTGCAGATTGCCTTGCACAATTGGCTGTTTGACAGGCATTTTCAAACTCATAGCCCAAATGTGATCTTATATAAAGGTTGATTTGTTACAACATACTGTACACTTGTGCACAAATGTATACACACATGCAAACACAAAAATTCACTCTTCACCATTATGCCAATAGTATTTGCACAAGTGGATAACATGTATATTACCTAGGATTTTCTTCTCCCTTAAAATGAAATGCTGTATGAAGTGATAGAATATGTCATAAATGATATTTGAAAGCCTGAAAGTATTTTTTTTTTCGTTAATAGAATTTGGTGCCTTGTTGCATGTCAGTCTATATCTACAGTACATACATACTGAAGAAACATTTATGGTTTTTAAATCCAATATTCATGACAATCAAACTGAATAAATGACTGAATAAGTTAAAATGAGAGTACTGTTATTAATGTGTACTGTTATTTTCCAGCCAGAGATGAGATGTTTTGAAGTCAGAAAGGGTGACCTACGCGAATCGGGTAGATCTGAGGAGTTTTCTTTTTTTTTTTTTTTTTTTTTTTGGGGGGGGGGGGGGTGTCGGAGTCGGTAGATTTTTTTTTCTTTTAATTACCATATAATTGACCTAATAAGCAAACTGAGAACTTCAGAAATCGGCCCTTTAAATGACACTTGGACGGTCAGTAGATCCTGCCCAGAACCAATCAGACGCCATATTGTTCCATTATTCCAGTCATACGAACGTTCTTCAGTCACGCGCACTTGGCGTGCTTGGAGGTTGCATTGCTAAGCGGGACTAGAAGCGGGGCCTACGTGCTGTGCACGCCGTGGACGAGGCAGACGAGCGTACGTTCACATTTCCTACCTACATTTACCAGTGGAGTGAATTTGGTGAGTTATTGTTTCAGTCGTTTTCATACTTTGCGGTAAAACAAAGTTACTGCTGCTCGCTAGCAGCTAACGTTGAACACTGTCAGAGCTAGCCAAAGCTACGGTGAAAAACAGCTCCGGTTTGCTAGAAGTCCGCGTCAAGCTTGTGTGGAATAGAATAGAACTTCATTAATGCCACACCGAGGAAATTCACTTGTTACAGCAGCACAAGTTGGATAAATAAAAAGTAAAATTGCAACAGTGCTTGCAGCAAATACTACGACGTATTAGGGCCACACTGAGGAAAAAAAAATTGTGGGCAATGATTTTTTTTTTTCATTCCTTACTTACAGAAGTAAGTCGAAATGTCAAGAATAAAGTCGAAATGCAGTTGAGAATAAAGACGAAATGCTGTTTCCAGAATCGGTATATTTTCTTTTTCTGAATAGGCGCAATTTCTGACACAATCTCCTCAAAGTAGGAATACTTATTATACTGTGCCTATGTGATAAAAGCACATAGACACAGACATTATGTTGGTAGAGTAAAGATGGTTTGAATAAAGATCTTTTTAAGACAACTTTATTGTGGAAACTGCATTTCGATTTTATTCTCGACATTTCGACTTTATTCTCGTAAGTGAGGAATGAAAAAAAAAAAATCATTGCCCACAATTTTTTTTCTCAGTGTGGCCCTAATACTCTGTTGTATATAATACTTATAAAAATAGGCTAAAAATAAAAATGACAAGTGGAAAGAAAACTATTAATATTCAATGATTACTGGACAAAGACGATAGGGTCAACTGTGTCTTGTGGTTTTCATTTGTACCAGCAGCTCATTCTGTGCACATTCCTTAAAGATTGAAGATGGACTTATGACATTGACCGGTTTGGTGAGTTCTTCAGATTGAAAAGTCCATGCAAGCCTCTGTGGTGCAATTAGTGCAACAAAAAAAAAAGTTGGTTATTAGATTCCCATGAAAAGAGTGTCACCCCAGCAGTTTTATTTACAAAGTAGGGAATAACAGTTTACAACCATGTCAAAGGCAGTGCTTGGGTCCAGCAGAACTAGGACTAAGACTTTGCCTGCATCTGTGTTCAGGCAAATATAATTTGTCACCTTTATCAAAGCTGTCTCAGTTCTATGGTGGGGCTTGAAGCCTGATTGAAAAATATCAAAAACATTGTTAGACAGGAGTAAGTCAGTAAGTTGTTGATACACAACTTTTTGTTATTGCGTGTTTAAGGTTAGCTAGAGTTGAACTGGACGCTGTGTTCTTGTGAGGGATATGGATAAGATTTCTCTGATCAGACACTCTGTTCCTCTCTTATCTAATCTTTGTGGTATGACAATAGTCATTATTTTAGAAGAATACACTTCCTCCCTGGACCTCTGGTTGATATGGGGTTTAGCAACGCAGAGGCTCCAGTACTGATGCTGTTGGAAACAACAGCTGTGGGCACCAATGGTGGGGCCTGAACTGGGGGGCTTTGGTTGGTGGAGTAGGCTGAGGAGGGATAGGGAGGGTACTTTGCCAATCTTGGCCCTTGGCATGAGGGGCAACCATTTTTACCCTGATCACCAAGCTGATGTGGCCCTCAGTGAAAATGAGTCTGACACTCCTGCTTTAAACAGACCATCTGTTTACCAGAAAAGATTATAGTTCTCAATGAAATGCAGTTCTCTGGACTCACAGACTTTGGACAACCATGTGTTCAGTTGAAGCAGCTGGCTGAATTTGCCCATCCTCCTGTTGATGTTTGGGAGAAGTTCACTAATGAACGTTGGTATTGCCACTTTGTCAAGACTCTTAAATAGTTTCTTGAAGTCTTTTTTCAAGATTTCAGATCGTTCCTTTCTGATTTCCACTGAACCCACATGAACAATCAGGTGTTTCATCCCCTGGTATTTCTCCAGGACCTCAGGTAGTAGTCCTTGTGATGTCAGAGACAGTGGCACTTGGATAGCTGCAAGTAACTATTCTGTTTATATTTATATTAGATATGGCTCTGTCTCCAAGCACAAGAGTATCTTTAACCTTGACATGTGGCACAGATATTCTGTCCATCTGCTGCTTTGTACTCTGTTTGTTATACTCAGTCACATTTGGCTCTGACAGTGGTAAAAATCTGTTAACTTTCTTCTGGGTGACATTAAATATTCTCCATTGCTTAGCTTAGCACAGTGGTTCTCAATTATTTTCTGCTGCCCCCCCCCCCCCCCCCCCCCACACACACACACACACTCCCTATGGTGACTATAAATAGTATCATGTGCTTATGAAATTGTTATAAGTCCACCAACAATCAGGGAAACAAAAAAGAAATCTTCATCAACTTATAACAAGTAATAACTTAAAATTGTTTTTTAGTCTGTAAAGATATAAAGTGCAGCGTGCGCGCATGTCCGTGCAAAAAAAAACAAAAAAAAAAAAACATGATATAGCTAAAACTCCCTGCACACAGTCTGACAATGAGAGCCGCTGCCACCTACTGGAGTATATATGCAATTACACTTTATTACAGTACGGCAAAAAAAAAAAAAAAAAAAAAAAAAAAAAGTTCCTTGGTGTCATACGCGCCCCCCCAGCATTGCACAGGGCCCCCCCAAGGGGTCGCTCCCTACTGTTTGAGAAGGACTGGCTTAGCACCTAGTCCATTATAAATGTCTTTAGATTCTTGGAAAAGACACGGTATCATTTAGCTTCAAGTTGTCAGCAGTAGTGTTTTCACCCTTTCCTTTGGAAGTAAATGTGGACTTCTTACCACTGGCTTGAATGGCTTGGGAAGGTGGGGGACAGCTCTGCGGGCGGTGGCAATGGGTGCGATAAACGCATGCTTACAGCTTTAATTTATAACTTGCTCCTGGTAGAAGATTGTCATTGTTATTTTCATGTCTCCTGAGATGAGAAGAAAACGTGCTTCAGTGTATTGCTTATTTCATAACTTTCAGTTAGTTTGCTAGTGATAGAAGGATTATGTCCTTGTTTTTATGATTGTGATCAGCACTGAGACTATGGGCCAGCAGGCAGAGACAGTAGTCATAAAACGGTTTTCAGTCTCCACACCGTCTCTGTGGCGCAATCGGTTAGCGCGTTCGGCTGTTAACCGAAAGGTTGGTGGTTCGAGCCCACCCAGGGACGAAAGCTTTTGTCTTGTTTGACAAAAATACTTCTACAGAAGTTGGCATTGAGCAAGCCTGCGTAAATCCTTTATTAAAATAATGATCTCCATTGAGGAAGGACCGTGATTTCTGAAGTTGTATTGATTATTTTATTCTTAATAAGATTTGAGACGCTGCCACAACAAGATTATTGAATATATAACAACCACTGTTTAAATTCTATTTATAAAATATAGATATAAAAAACATTTTATTGAAGATGTTTTATTATAGACATGACAGACGTGCACAAAGCTAGCGGTTCCCCTGTAAGCTTTATTTTACACACACACACACATGGACACACAGACACACACAGTGTGTGTGTCTCTGTGTGTGTGTGGGAGAGAGAGAGGGTGTGTGTTGAGGTGTCCACAGTTCAGTTCCTGGTGGGGGGAGGTCAAAGCTTTTTTGTAGTGGGCAAAGGGGGGAGGGGAGGACAGATCAGGGAGAGAGTTTACCTTCCTAATGAATGATGAATGAAGCTGGGAACAATAGTCTGTTGGGGGGGGGGGGAGGAAGGAGAAAGTGAAGGAAAAGAGGGGAGATTTTGAAGAAAATGAGGAAGAAATGGAAGGAACTTGGAGCTATGTGTCTCAGTTGGCCATGACAAGTAATTTAATCAGTAATTTAATGGGTAATTTAAGAAATATGACCAAACATGACACTTTACTGTGGTTTTGCATAGGGCGCTATGGATCCTAAGGTCGCCAGTTCAATTCCAGCAAAGGGACATGTAGTGCTATTAAATGTACTGAAACAACAGTAATCTTTATATAGTCATGTGCTACATGTTTGGGATTAGTGTTATTATAAATTGCAGAAAAAACTGAAGATACTCACTAAAATGTAGGTAATTTATTATTAAAACACACAAACTCTCAAAATAAACAACAAAACATGTATAGTAAAATATATCAAACACAATCAATGAAACAATTAAGAAAATAAAAAGCCACATCTCTGGGAGGGGATAGAAGGGCTATTTATTTTTTCTTTTCATATCTTCTAGCCACTCCTCCTTGGACACAGTCTCCACAGCAGGGCAGTAAATAGTGCCTTTGTATTGGCTGTGTCCAGTTTCTGCTGTTCGAAACTCCCCGCATTTCTGGCACGTGTTGTGCTGTACTTTGCAGGTCAGTTTTCGAGGGCCGGCAGGAGGAGGGGCAGAAGGCAAGCCACCCTGGGACTGTGGTGCAAGGACCAGGACAGGCATCTGCGTCACTGGACGCAGCAACATTAGCTGAGCGCCTGTGTGAGGAGCAACAAATTGCTGTGCTGGATGTTGACCTGAAGGCCTGAAGGTGGAGCAGGGAAGAGATGCATCTTCACAGCTGCTGGTTGGCTGGGTGCAGCTGGATGGGCCCAGAGTAAATATGATGTTGGTCTAATAAAAAAACTGTTACCCTGTTGTTATTCCCATTGTCGTAATTTTGTACCAAACTTTTCTGTTCTTGAAGCCCCTTTATCTTATCCATGGAAAAAGTCTACAGCCTCCAGACCTTTATTACGTGGACCCCGAAGCAGAGATGGCTTTTTAATGAACTGAAAATGGCTCTTCAAACAGCTCCTACGTTAGGCCTTCCTGATCCGGGTAAACCTTTCATTCAGACTGTGGATGAAAAACATGTTTTGGCAAGGACTCGGTTTTATTCCATCTACCCAGACCCATGGCCCCTAGCAGAAGAATCGGAGACGGAGAATGCCGGTTGTAGAGTGAGGTGGGGGCCCGCTGGGGGGGGGGGGGGGGGGGGGGGGAAAAAAAAAAAAAAAAAAAAAAAAAAAAAAAAAAAAAAAAAAGGGGGGTGGGGGGGGGGGGGCTCTCCCCGCGGCGCTTTTTTTTTTTTTTCTTCCCTTTGGGGGGGTGGGCTTGTATTGCGGGCAAGTTTAACACAATAAAACAAAAATGCCCTGGGTGCCCCTCTCTTTTTCCTTCGATCTTCTCCTTTTGTTTTCTTCGATCTAAGATGCCCCTCAATATACGGCTGGGGGGGGGGTATTATTCCGCCACCGGGGGGGGGGGGGGCGGGATCGATTTCATTATCATTTTTCCCTCTATTCTCGCATCAAACTAAAAACTTTTTTCCTGCCCCCTTTCACATCATCTGTAAAACCCCCACCCCCCCCCCCCGGGTTGGGGGGGTCGGGGTTGGGGGTGGGGAGGGGGGGGGGGGGGGGGGGCGGGGGGAGCTAAAGAGACCAAGCAGCAATAATAGAAAACAAAAAAGAAAGAACTCGTAAACCACCACACATACCCCACCCCAAAACAAAAAAATACAAAAAAACGGTAAAATCCACAATAAGAAAATCAAAAACAGAAATTCAAAAAAACAACAAGCAATACTTTTTTCCCCCAACCTACGCATAAAAACAAAAAACAATCTCACCCCAAGGAAAAAATCAAGATAAAAAAAAGTAGATGAAACATTTTTTTTATTTAACACTTTTCTTAATTAAACAAAAGGATTTATAAAATATATAAACCTATTAAAAAATCACCCCCAAAAAAAAAAAATCAAAATCCGTGTCATTTTCCAATCCGAGACTTTCTAAGAGGTAACATTTGGGATTCAAGTCCGCGCGCGAAACGATGACTTCCTTTCCTACAATAATAAATACAACCGCAACAACAAATTCGCTAATACACTTAAATACACCAAAAAAAGTCGGGGGGTCCGTTGGTGGTTTTCTTTTTGCGGGCTTCTTTTTTACACACGAGGGTGTTACCCCTCCCGTGTGTTTCTTTTTCTTTTTTTTTTAGGTGGGGGGGCAATAAACCCGTAGTATTAAATTATGTTTGTGCTAACTGCTACGATCAATAGTTAACCGTTTCCAGGCCCGTGGATTGACGACCCTTTTCCTTTGTTCAGGCTTTTTTCTTTGAACTCACGATGTTAACACACAACTCTATAAATGTCGTGTCGGAGAACATAAGCACATTTATTACGTCCTATGGTCTTCCCCCGCTTAACTAAGTCCATCGACGGGCATTTTTCCACCTTGTTTTAGCTATGAAATTAGGGCCTGTCCGGTGAGATTTCGGCAGGTTTATTTTTATCACTCCGTCTCTTAAAATAGCCACTGTAATTTTTTTCCATGTTTAGGTGGTGTACCATGAACCTTAAAGATGATGAGATTATTTTAGACACAGTAATTAGGATAATAATAATACAAACAAATTCATACAGTGGAAAGCTTAAATCTTAATATAAAGGGTAGAAAGAATCTTAAGGAAACTTGAACGTATCATTAATGCATCTTGGGAAGAGCCAAGTCCTCGTTTTTAGAAATCAAACTTATGGTCACCTCACTCAGATCCAAACACACAAGTGACTTTTTTTTTTTTTTTTGTGATGTTTTATCAGATTGATTTTGTCTCATAGATTGCACGCCGCGTCCAAGCCAATCAATAAATATCCTTAGAATAATTTACTTATTAGATAATATTTGAAAATTAAAATTTCATTATGTTTTCATTGGGGGATAGGCTACTTCCCCCTCGATGTTTTGAAACCATAGAATTATTTTAAACCTTCTTGTCCATTGTGTTTTTGTACTGTACGTAGTTGGCCCACCCCCCTTTTTCCTGCCTGTCATATATGTAACTTAAAAACAGTTTGGAAGAACGACAAACCATAGAAATATGTATAGATTGATTCGTCCACCGTGGCACACCACACTGATCTATGTGATGTTTGCCTCTCTCAAGTCCTTGTACACTTAGCGTGCTATTGGTTTGCCTGTCAGCAATTCTACGATGGAGAGCAGAATGTGCAAGAAGCAGCTATGAATTTAATGAATGCTCTATTTAACAAGATCATGTCATTTCCGGGTTGAGGATGGGATGGACGAGGAAAAGAGGCAGGGAGATCGCCCGCAACAAAGGTTTTTTTTAAGAGAAATACCACGGCATCGAACGATGAAGACCTCCTCTTTGGTCCCAGTGATAGAATCTTCTTGGTATGTACCGGTTGTCTAATATTAGGAGAGAGTGTAGGAACAGAAATGAGGAAGTGATTGATTTGAGAAGCTGTTGTGAACCTATTCATGTGTCCTTGGGAGAAGTAGGTTCAGGCAGAACGGCGTACGCCCCCCCTGTCATACCAGAGGAGAAATGACGGGATGTGTGGAACAGAGGGTTGGTGGGTAATAGTTTATTTAACTCCATTTCATTAATCTAATGCTTTTTTTAGCTAAATTGTACTTTTCCGAATGTTTTTTGTGTAAATCCCTTTTAATTATTTTTTACTTACGTTAAGTCAACTTTGTTCCAAAGTACTACGTAACCACTGTCAGTATCTCTGTTTCGTGTCTTATTGTGAACGTTTCTTCGTACTGGCCTTCAAGCACAGTTTGTTGGTTGTTTTTGCAACCCTGTGTAGCCCTACGACCCTCTTGTGGCATTCGCGCCGCTCTGCCTTGGCATCGCGTGTGTTAGTCGTGTATTGGCGAAACTGTCCTGTGCTGACGTCTTAGTTGGATTGGGCGTCACTTTAGTGTTTCATTGCGTCGTCTGCCCACCGTCGAGATTTTTCCCTGATGTGGTGAGCTTTTTGGGCTTATGCTTGGATGTGTCGTGCGCCTTCGTGAAGAAGGACAGGGGCTTCGTTGATCTGGTCGCCGTCATTCCACTATTGGTTGCCGCTATTCCGCCGCCCGCGTGATTTCCCGCGACTCAGAGACTTCCCGTTTCCGGTCAGCTGAGCTGGTGTTGGTTTACACGAAAGACATGTCGGCGACTCTGAGCTTTCAGGGATGACCGCTGTTTTGTGATGAGAAGAAATTTGTGTGAGTCCAAGGTGGTCGGTAACCTTCTTTATTGTGGTGTGAAAACGTATTCCCTGCAGGAGGTTGCGTTTGACATGTATTCGACTTATTTTCGTAATCACAGACCCTGCCCTGTGCTTGGCACCACCATGATTATTGAATCTATCAATACACAACCCTGTTTACAATTCGTTCACACACACTCATAATATATGATTTATTACACTGTGTTTTTTTTATGCCTTGTTCTCCTTGTGTGTCGCACATTCTTATATGGCCCATTGTTGCACTAGCGCACACGTCAGCCTGACTTCCTTTCGCTTCGGTGCACGTCCTCGTACGTATTTCTTACAGATTCTCCTTACTCCCCCCTTTTGACCTGAACTAGCACGCGTCCTTTATTCTGATAGCCACTACTTTCGTGTTTGGTCGTAGTACCTTGGATATCAAATATTATCTTTAGACAGTTTTATTTACAACTTTGCCAATTATTTTTGTCGCCGCCTTTTCCCTGGTTGTGTATTACCCCCCCCTTCAATCTATATTAAGGTGTGCAGTTTCCGATTCGCTTGAATGATGCTTGATAGACACGGGTCATTTTACCATAAGGCTTCAGAGGGGAGCGAGCTTTTTTGCGGCACGTCGACGTTAGTCACCATGTTAGTAATGAAAAAGTATATGCTTAGAGGGGTTTCGTTAGTGTACCGCGCACCGACATGGTGGTCACGCCGGTCAACCAGCCACGAGTGAATAAAGGAAGGAGACTTTTATTTACTGTGGAACAGTCTACGAGGCGTTTGCGGTGACGTTTTAGACTAGTTATATTTCCTTTCATTTTCTAATGTGCTTTTAGTCAATTGTACGTTCAGAATTGTTTTGTGTTAAAAACTTCCTTCGTATGTTACGATTTGAGCATACAAGCGTCTTATTTTCTCACGTCAATACTCTTGAGTCCAGAGCTTTTGTTCCATCTGTCCCCCCGAGTCTAAGATTAGACCCGAACGACGGCACTGGGCCCTTTTTTGGACCTGTTTATGCGGTAAAGATCCACGCAGCGACGAGAATTATGTGTGCGCGCTCGGATAGTGCCTCGCCCCTTTTTTGTTCTTTCGGTGGTCCCTTGCTTCCCCTGTCTTGCTCTTTGATCGTTCTTGTCAGTATCTGCGCACTAGGAGGTCTGTATTGATTTGTTTTTCTCTCGCTAGCTCACCCCCCGCGGGGCATGAGTGCGAGACCCGGCGCTGTCATCTCACCGTGTCTGCAAGGAACAGTTTACTGGCGTTGTTGTTGTTGTTTTATAGTTTATCTGGTGGAATTATTTTAATGTGTTTTGTCGATTGGGTGTTGGTCAGAATGTGTTTTTTCTGTTTTTGTTTTGTTTGCGCCTTTGTTGGTGCGTGTCCCGGGTGGGCACAGCCTGACGTTTTTTGCTATGCCTACCTATTGATAACTCCTTACAGATAGTAGTGGTAGGTTGATGCCCCGCCCTGCTGCTGAAGGTTAACCCCCAGTCCGGCCAATACGCCACAAAACCGTAGCGTAGCATTGAGATATATTGAGAAATCTTACCTCGCTCGCCGCGCAGCTGAGATGACTCGTGAGGTGAGCTCAAAATGCTAACACTTCTGTAGTGTTGCGGGTGTCATTGCTATTTACTTATATGTTCAATATGTTCTCTTTCGGTCCTTATAAGCCAACTTTGGACGCTTGATCTATGTACTGGGGGTGACGCAGGCGTGCTAGCTGGTCTTCGTCACCTGCGCCGGATGGTTCGCGTGCATTGTGAGAGATGGACGGTTTTTGGATGTGGGGTTTCTTGTCGTGATTGGTTTCGCGTTCCATGTGGAGACTCTTCTCTCTGTTTTGTGCTACTTTTTTCCCATTTCGGGCTGGCTGTTGTCTAGTTTCGAGTCTATCAGGTGCGAGGCACAGGCGTGGCTTTGAGCGCATTGCTGTCGCACCCGTCCCTTTGTGAGAATCGTTTAAAGCAGGCTCGATGACTTGGTGTGCTCGTCATTAATCCAATTTTAGACAGTTGCAGGATGTTCTTTGGACGTGTTCCGTCTTTCCGCCACGAGCCTGCGTTCGGGGAACAATAGTCTGTGGGGGAGGTGGGGGGGGGGAGGAAGGAGAAAGTGAAGGAAAAGAGGGGAGATTTTTCTTTTCTTCTCGCAACTGAGGAAGAAAACACATGGCAGGAAAACCTTTTTTGGGTATGTGTGTCTCAGTGGCCATATGACACAGTATTAATCAGTAATAATGGTAATTTAAGAAAATGACCAAACATGACTTACTGTGGTTTTTGCATAGGGCCGCTATGGATCCTAAGTGTCGACCCAGTTTTCAATTCCAGCAATCTAGGGACGTAGTGCATTCCATGTTACTGAACACACAACCAGTAATTTGTGATGATAGTCTGGATAATCCTTGGTCTAGTTTCTTTTAAATTGCCGAGAAGAAAAACGCTGATGCTATCACGCAAAAGTAGCTTTTCTGGCTTGTATTTTTATAAAACCCCCCACAAACTTCAAAATAAACAAACAAAAACATTTGTTGTAAAATCGTATCAACACTATCAAGATACACATATAAGAACCAAAAGACAACCTACTCTGGGAGGGGGTTAGAAGGCTATTTATTTTTTTTCATATTTGTAGCCACTCCTCACTTGGAAAGCGCACAGCCGTGTAGTACCTAGTGCCTCTGTATTGGTTCTGTGTCCAGTTTCTGCTGTGTCCGACACCCTCCCGACTTGGGCACGTGGGCGTATTGAGGTAACGTTTCGCCTACGGCTGGACCCAGGGGGGGGCAGAAGAAGCCCCGTGTGGCTGTGCGTTGCAAGGAACTAGGCAGGCAGTCGCGTACTGGAGCTGTCACGCAACATTAGCTGGCTCAGAGCCCGCTTCTCATCCAGTGCCCTGAGGTGGGCCTTTCACCCATAAGATACGGTAGTTGTGGACTGGATGATTGACCTGAAGACCTGCGGGCTCGACAGGCAGAGAAGGAGAACGGAGTGCCACCCCTAACACCAAATGTTCCGTCCCCCCCCCCCCTGGCCACACCAACGAGAGGGCCCAGCCAAGGCCAGGGACAGATCCCGCGAGCAAGGGCAAACGGAGAACCAACACAAAGAGAGCATCTTACAGCATCGCTGGTTGGTGGGTGCAGGCTGGAAGATCCGGACCCCCAAATCCCCCTGCACCACCGGGCGATGGCCGTAATCACCGTCCTGGGGCGCGGTTTTGAAGCGGACCTCGACGATGGTCGCAGCCGCTGGGATGGGCCCCAGAGTAAATGATGTGGTTAAAAAAAACTGTTACCCTGTTGTTATTCCCATTGTCGTAATTTTGTACCAAACTTTTCTGTTCTTGAAGCCCCTTTATCTTATCCATGGAAAAAGTCTACAGCCTCCAGACCTTATTACGTGGACCCCCGAAGCAGAGATGGCTTTTAATGAACTGAAAATGGCTCTTCAAACAGCTCCTACGTTAGGCCTTCCTGATCCGGGTAAACCTTTCATTCAGACTGTGGATGAAAAACATGTTTGCATGACTTCTGTTCTTCTCCAAGACCATGGCGGATGTCTGAGACCTGCTGTAGATTGATTTTCTTATACATAAATACCATAATTTTTTCCATTTTTAGTTGTGTACCATTGAACCTTAAAGAGAGATTATTTTAGACACAATGTAATAATAATAATAATAATAATAACAATAATACAGAGGAAGCTTTAAATTTAATAAAGGTAGAAGCATCTTTAAGTAAACTTGAAGTATCATTGCATCTTGAGGCAGAGCCAAGTCCTCTTTTTTAGAAATCAAAATATGGTCACCCTAACTCAGATACAACACTACATCAGATGAGTTTCATTAGATGCAGCGTCCAATCAATAACTATCCATTAGAATTAATTATTTGAAATTAAAATTTCATATGTTTTCATTTGGGGATTAGCTACTGTAGTTTTGAAACCATATAATTTATTTTACACATTCCATTGGTTTTTGTATGTAGTCTGGCTGCCTGTCATATATGTAACTTAAAAACATGTTGGAAGAAAGAAACATGAAATGTATAGATTATTTCCACGTGGAACCACACTGCATTATGTGATGTTTCCTCCTCAAGTCTTCTTAGGCTGATGGTTGTCATCAATCTAATATGGAGCAGAATGAATTAATGATGCTCTATTAACAAAGATCATGTCATTCAGGGTGAGGATGGAAGAGGAGAGAAACAAAGGTAAGAGAAACAAGGCATGAAAGATGAAGAGGCAGGAGAAGGCACCAGGTTGGTCTAATATTAGGAGGAAGTGTAGGAACAGAAATGGAAGATGATGTGAAGATGTGAACCTATTCATTGTGTCCTTTTGGGAAAAGTAGTTCAGGCAGACATGGCGAGTCAGTCACCACAGAGGATAAAGTGAAGGAGAATGTGGAACAGAGAGGTTGGTGGTAACTAGTTATATTTACTCCATTTCATTTACTCTAATTGCTTTTTAGATAAATTGTACCTTTAAGAATTGTTTGTGTGTAAAATACTTTTAATTTTCACTTAAGCAATATTGTTCTAAAGTAACAATACTCTTACTTGAGTACAATTTTTCAGACTGGCTCAAGCAAGCTGGTCTTCGTCACCCTGCACCGTTGGTCGCCATCCATTGTGAGAATGGACAGTGGGCTTCGTGATTGGTCGCCGTCCATTGTGAGACTGGACAGCAGGCTTCGTGATTGGTCGCCGACCATTGTGAGAATGGACAGCGGGCTTCGTGATTGGTCGCCGTCCATTCTCACTTTGGTGCAGCAAGGATGGTGATTGGACGGTTCCAGCTTTCCGGTCAGCATGCTCGGCTGTTAACTGAAAGATAGGTGGTTCCAGCCCACCCAGGGATGAAAGCTTTTGTGATTGACAGAAATTGGTGCTGAGCAAGGCTGCGGAAATTCTTTATTAAAATAAAGATCTCCATTGAGGAAGGACCGTGATTTCTGAAATTGTATTGATTTTATTCTTAATAAGATTTGAGATGCTGCCACAACAAGATTATTGAATATATAATATAACAACCACTGTTTAAATTGTATTAATAAAATATATATAAAAATATTTTTTGAAAGATGTTTTATTATAGACACAACAGACACAAAGCTAGGTGTTCCCCTGTAAGCTTTATTTTATAAGAGCGAACGTGACCTTTACACTTAGAAAACTTTGGTTTACGTCTGAACAAATGTACAAAAGTAACAATTTGCCAACATTTTTTCAGTGACTTAAATTATTATTTAAGGTGGATGCTGAAGACACCGGTGGTCATTAAAGGCTCAGAGGGAGCGAGGCACTGCCGTGTTAGCAAAAATATATATGTTATTGGGGCTTTTCGTTAGTTCAGGCAGACATGGCGAGTCAGTCACCACAGAGGATAAAGTGAAGGAGAATGTGGAACAGAGAGGTTGGTAGTAACTAGTTATATTTACTCCATTTCATTTACTCTAATTGCTTTTTAGATAAATTGTACGTTTAAGAATTGTTTTTGTGTAAAATACTTTTAATTTTTACATGAGCAATATTGTTCTAAAGTAACAATACTCTTGAGTACAATTTTTGTCCCCTCCTGACCCCCGAGTCAAGATTAGAGAGAGGATGGACTGGAACAGAGAGGTAAAGATGAGGGAGAGAAACAGGTGATGATGAGGAGCAGCTGGAGCAGAGAGGTACAGAATTTGTTTAAGAATTTGTAGAATTTTTTTAATTGTAGTAATTGGTGTGTTTTTGTTTGTTTTTTTTTGGGGGGGGGGGGCACAGCCATATTTTTGCATACCCCTCAGATAGTAGGTAGTTGTGCCCCTGATGGCAATGTTAACACAGCACGGAACAAAAGATACTTGATAGATGGAAAAAACAGCCGTGAATATTCAAGAGCTAAAATGAAAACATGTAATGGTTCATTAATTTACTTTACTGTTAAACTTTTCTTTTTTCTCTCCATTGGAGCCCTCAGACTGGCGCAAGCGAGCTGGTCTTCGTCACCCTGCGCCGATTGGTCGCCGTGCATTGTGAGAATGGACAGCGGGCTTCGTGATTGGTCGCCGTCCATTGTGAGAATGGACAGCGGGCTTCGTGATTGGTCGCCGTCCATTGTGAGAATCGAAAGCAGGCTTCGTGATTGGTCGCCGTCCATTCTCACTTTGGCGCTGCAAGGATGGTGATTGGACGGTTCCAGCTTTCCGGCTGGCTCGTTCGGCTTTTAACTGAAAGGTTGGTGGTTCGAGCCCACCCAGGGACGAAAGCTTTTGTGATTGACAAAAATTGGTGCTGAGCAAGGCTGCGTAAATTCTTTATTAAAATAATGATCTCCATTGAGAAGGACCGTGATTTCTGAAGTTGTATTGATTATTTTATTCTTAAGATTTGAGATGCTGCCACAACAAGATTATCGAATATATAATCTAACAACCACTGTTTAAATTTTATTAATAAAATATATATAAAAAACATTTTATTAAAGATATTTTATTATAGACATGACAGACAGAAAGCTAGCGGTTCCCCTTATGGCTTAATTTTATAAGAGCGAACGCGACCTTCACACTTGGAAAATGTTGATTTACGTCTGAACAAATGTACAAAAGTAACAATTTGCCAACATTTTTCCAGTGACTTAAACTATTATTTAAGGTGGATGCTGAAGACACTGGCGGTCATTCAAGGCTCAGAGGGAGCAAGGCACTGCCGTGTTGGCAAAAATATATATGTTATTGGGGCTTTTCGTCATGATATCGGACTTAATCGGGATTGATAGTTATCGGGTCAGTAATTATCGTGCACCCCTACTTATTTTGTTTGTTTTTATGATGTGCAAGAACTTCAAGTGGCAACACACAGTCTTATCAAGACTGAAGAATGGTTTTTTTTTTTTTTTTTTATAGATTTGTTGCACAGATTAAAGAATAAAAAAAAAACATTGTGAAAAAAATGATATTCACATCTTTAGAAATCTGTGATCAGCCTTGATGTGGATCTTCATTTTTAAATACTAATATTTGGCCTTGGCCCACCACCTAAAAGCTCCTGTGTCTGTGGGGATATCATTTTTCGCAGTTGAGGAACTATTACTAAAGATGTTGCAAGTACAACGTCGTAGACGTAATTTCGTGGGTGCAAAAATCTGCGCCCAACGTGGGGCTCGAACCCACGACCCTGAGATTAAGAGTCTCATGCTCTACCGACTGAGCTAGCCGGGCTTGTGGAACGGTGTTAAACGTAATAATTTAAAGATTCAACGCGTCACCACCAACGTGTCAACAAGCGCAATTATATAATTCAAGTTAACGTTTGTTATTAATCGTATGTTAAAGTCTTACCCTGCCAAAGCCGTTTTGACCTACCAATGGTCGCGCATTTACTAATGGTTGAAGCAAGCTAGTCTATACCTATAGTGCACCATAGTATGGCGCTGTCACACTACAATCGTTTTCTATTTTTGTGACTGGTTTTGAACAGTACTGAGAGTTGTTGTTTTCACAGCCAGGCTTGATTGTTACAGTTTAGCAAAATGGGGAAAGTGTTTACAACAGTTCAGTGAACAGGCACGTTATTCAATATAACTGTCAAGAATCAGTGGGAAAAACTGCGCTGTTGGGCAAAATCAAGGCGGCATGGTCGCACCACGTGACTGAATGCGGAAATTATCCGACAGAGAGAAAGCGCGGAGACGAGAGAGACGCGGAGGGACAGACTGGATATTGTGGAAGCTGTCCTGCGAAGATTTAAAACGCTTTCACATAAACACGTCTTCGAGTTTTGTTATCTCATAGCCCAAGGGATTAAGCACGGACGAAACAAACTAAGGTAAGTAAAACATGACGGAAAGGGAAGACAAATATCTGTCGATTTGAACAGTTTGTGTAAACGCGGCAACTTTTCTTTTCTTTTCTTTTTTTTTTTAGTGCAACACTTATAGAGAATAAAAATTCAGTTTCTCTGCCAGTATTAGCCAGCGACTAGCACACTTGTCTTACTGTTAGATAATTTAATATATCTTTCTCAAACATTATACACCTGGCTTCTGTACGACAGAAGTGTGTCTGCTTAGTAACTGGGTTTTGCCGTTTTGTGCTCCATTAATTTGTGCAACTTGTGTCTTCATTTGGGCCACATAATGCATTATAAATAGAAATCAACATATGTATTTATTACATGTTTGTAATCAGAGTAAAAGTGTGTTGAAGCTGTCAAGATGAAGACATTGAATGTTTGTATTTTTGATTGGAAATTATTAATTTATTGATAGATTTTTGGCATAGAACTCTTACCTTTGCTTCACAGACTCCCTAATATTGTAACATTTTACAGGTTATTGACCTTTTTCTTCATCAAAACCACCTGTTGTGGTTCTCCCAGACTACCAATCTAGTAACAAATAATTCAGCAACAGTTTAAATGATCTATTGCTGTCAACAGTTATTTTTACTGTTTGTACATAAGACTATGCAGGTGCACCTGGAAGAAAAATCATATGTTTAAGATAATGCCAGTTTGTATCAACGTGGACTCCAACATCAGTTCTCAAAGGATAAACAAATGTACGCCGTTCCAAGTATCTGAGGGCGTATTAATAGCATGACAATAAAGTCAGACAGAGTGAGAAACACAACTGTCACAATTGTCCACTCCAGGACAGCCCTATTAGACAGGAAGACTGTGTGCATTGTGTGGAAGTGCATTGGGTCAGATTGGAACAAAGAAGTTGCTCTAAAAGCTGTTGGTTATTTAGCATAAGCCTACATTAAACTGTAATAATCTTACCAAAAGAATGCAAGACTTACTATTTGCGTGGATTCCCCTTTTAACTGACTTGGATCACAGTGCTTTGCAGTGATGGACATTGTAAACAAAGTACAACCCAGACTGGAGTCAACAAGTGCTGTGTTTTTTTTTCAGAGTGAGCTACATAAAGCAGATTTTGGTGTTTGGTGTGCCAACAGTATTTTGTATAAAAAAAAAAAAACTGTGTTTCAAAGTGGATCATCCTCTGAATTGTCTGAGTTTGTCTGTGGATTTGGCACCGTTTTCTCTCCCATGAAACTACTCGTCGTCATTTGTTCAAATTGCAATAAGACTGTTTTTGTCGACTTTGGTTAAAAGGAAATGTGGCTGCGTAGAAGAGTTTTATGTGTCATCTGCTTGAGGTGAGATAAGACCCTATCATGACATGAAGTGAGATAAAGCACATTCAGTATATTAAACCTCAGCTGATTTGATTATAAACATAGAAAAAAAAACAGTAATAACATTTTCTTAATTGTATAAAGTTGGTATGTCGCCATGTGTGGACATCACAACATAAACCATTAGGGTACTAGATTTATGTTTGTGGAGGAGCACAGAGCCAGAACCCTTTCAAGTTATCTCTTGAAATATGCAGATAATATTTTCTGTTTCTGATGTGAAAAAAAAACTGGGTTTGAGCTTTAATTTCTTCTCTTTAGTAGGGCTGTTAAAACAAATGTGCAGTTGCAATGAAAGAACAAAGAAATTAATATTAGTTCAGAGCCGTCTTTGGATCACTAGATTTAAAATTGTCTAGTTTTTCACAAAGCTCTGTTTCCTCCATGTTTTAGGATTAATAGTATTAGTTGCTGCCTCATCTCTTCCGGTAACTGTTTGGGTCTTTAGCATACTGTGCTGTTTTTTTTTATGTATGTACCACAGTTGCAGTGACTAAAAAGTACATTTGTAGGTTTGCATTTACGTTATTCCCATTATCTCTTTAACTTTTGGGCTGCAGTTATACTAAAGGACTGTGTCTTTTCTGTTGCCCGATACAAAATCAGGTATACAGAGCATTCTCCATGTGTAGACAGCGCACCAACAGCAGCTTCAGCCCCGGGCTAATCCTCTTTGTTTTGTTGTTTTTCTTTGACTGAAGTCTCTGTTGGGAGTCTGTCGTACTCTTGGCTTGACTTGTGCAGCACAGTTGTGCTCTCAGAGGAAATACAATCAAACACGGGGTTGATGGATTTACAAAAGGATAAAAAAAAAGGAAAAATTGTAGAGCTTACTGCCCCAAAACCATTATTTCCTTATTTTACTTCTCATACACAACCTTTATTTTTCACCTGTTTTCTAATTCTTGGGCTGTTGATCCAATCATTTCCTCCTGATTCCTGGTTCATTTGTCCACTTTCTATATGTTGCTTAAGGCTTCACTGTTATTGTGTCCAAATTGGTTTTGCAGGGTTGTTCTGAGGTCAGATTGCTGAGATGACAAAGCTGTGACAGAGGGTGTCCTAGTGTAACCGTACCGGACCAATTCCTGTGACATGGCCACTGCTAAGAAAAGTAAGTTTTATGGCTGTATTTTATTTCTTTCTGTTTTATTTTTCTCTCCATATGTTTGACTAGAAATTAATTAACTAGAAATGTAAGCAATAAGGTTTGTGAGAATTAAATGTTTTTTTTTTCCCCTCTGCAGCTTTTATGCAGACAGCAGAAAATATGGATCATATTTAGGCAGCTTAGGTTAAACCAGGATCAAAGTCGATCTGTTTCAGGATATAATTTTATGCTTTTTTTTCAAATGTTTTACTGGATAAATTAAGTTGCTCTGTGAAAATAACTGCATAAATATGTTTGAAAGGAGGTGAAAGAGGTAATGAGAACAGGCCAGCTTGGTCAACCGCAGGAAACTGATTTGCAGGTGCACACAGTATAAACATGACTAGAGACACATCTGAGCCCTTTTACCCAGCTGGGAAGTTCTCGTAGTTTCTGAAGCTCTGAACGTTTGTGCTTTGAAGGCCCATTAAGCTCAAGCATGTTCAGTGTTTCATTCGGAGGGACTGACTGTTGAATAGATGACACAGTTTTAATTATAAAATACTGTTGTCAAGAACACCAAATTAACCTTTTCATCAGTTAGAAAAAGTTAATTTAAAATCACATTTTAACGCGCAATCGATTTTTCCTTTTTTGTTGAGTGTCTTATGGGAAAGGGTTTATTTGTCTGTCAGCAGACTTTACAGCAGATTTCTGTTGAAGAAAACAAACGTATTCCCTCAGAAGCAAAGTTGACTCAGTAGAGAGAAAAAAAGCCATAAAAAAACCATGGAAACAATGTCCACAAATCAGCAAGAAGTGATCAATGGTATGGCCTAGTGCTGGGCGATATGGAAAAAATCATATATCACGATATCGACTATTTTATATCATGATAACGATATATATCACGATATACCATAATAAAGTATGTTTTCAGTTATTCTCTGAAAAGTTTGACAAAAATTTCATTGCTTACTTTTCAACTTATTTTGAAAGGACATTTAGCTGAATTGTCACAAACATACATTTTAGTGCAGCAAAAACAGGTAGGTACAGAGGTACAGTAGCTTTCACATTTTTTTAAAGTGCACAACAATTTCTTTGTACTCTACACGGTCATATGCACAGATGGGAATAATAATTAAAAAAAAATAATATTGGTGCCAGATGGGCTGATCACAGGTCAGAACTGATGGGCCTAAAATCAGCCAAATAAGACAGGATGAAGTTTAGGAAAGAAAAGCTGGTCTGTGTGCAGACAGGGTGGTGTAACATCTACTGGTTCTTAATAAGGGCAGTGATTGTCCTGATCACAAGTCAATCAATCGCCACCTCTTTAGTAGGATCAGACTTTTAAGGATTCTGCCAGTCAGTTGGCTTAATTAACGGTGAATAAAAAAAAAAAACTCAGTGTAAACATTTTACAATGCAACGTTAAGAAGTGAAACATCAAGCAAAAATACTCCTCATGAAGTAAGAACATTTTACATCCATTTATTATGATTTTTTTTTAATGCATTATGCATTTAATGTGTAACTTTGTTTAAATAGTGCATATCTTGCATCGGCATATGTTTTATGTTTTGAATTTAAATGAAGTCAGATAAGGAAACTAATTTTAAGAAGTCGAACTACTCCAGCGCTGGATCCTTTTATCTAGGTTTGGGAGCGATCTGGGAGAGTGCCTTGTCTATGATCTCAGGAATAATAAATGACGCTTCAAGTTAGTTTACTTTTTGATTATCTTGTAATAACTTCCAGTAAGGGATATTGTTAATATTTCACAGCCGTCTGCATGTTTCGTCCTTTGGTATCAAGAGCTTTATACATTAAAGATTTCACAGTTTTAGGTTGCATTCCTACCCAGATTCTGCACATATGGAACATGACGTAACTCCCAAACTCATTATTGTGACCCAGATTGCTGAGAGCAAGGATTTCTAATCTCTAATATGAGCCTGAATAAAAGCCTGGGATAGGGTCCACGTGGGACAGGAATGTAGTAGTTTATGTAACACAGTAACTAGGTCAGGTTATATATGTTTGATATATTTACCTAATTATATCCTGATATATATATATATTTATACTAACTATATACTAGGGGTGCAACGGTACAGGTGGCTCATATCTCGGTTTTTGCATCACGGTTTCGGTACGGATTCAGTACAGTTTCAGACCACCTGCTACCCTAAGCCCGCGATCGCAAGATACAGAGTTTGCGGAAAGCACAACTCGCATGTCGGAGCGTAAAAGCGCGACCAAATGGCTTAAATGTGCGTCCACCTGGTCACATGTGGACGTGCACAAACGGCTCTACCTCTCGATTACGCATCACCATATTACTTGCAGACGTTTTTATTCTCTTGAGGTCAGAGGATGTCTGGTCAGCAGTTGTGGTGGATGTGGGAATAATCACAGCCAGACACGTCAGTCTGTACAGCTGTGGCAGCTCTCATCCAGATGTCTGCTGTGGAGGAAACCAAGGAGATCTCTGTCTCTGGTGTTGTAGCTGGAAAAGGTTGGATGCGGGAATTTATTTCTGATATGTCTGAAACTGTTGGTGGTCGAGCAGGGACAGGAACATTAATTGTTCGTGATCTTTAAATGCGCATCCATCGATTCGTTCTGCAGTATTTTAAAAAGCACATTAGCTGCGCCAAGACGCACAACTGGTAACAACTAAGATCAGGGGTTTAGGGAGGTGGAAGATTGCGTTCTGTTAACTGTTAACTGTTTTCACTCCCTCGCTGGTGTATTCAACGGCAAAACCAAAATGCTCCCACACCGGTGATTGAAAAAACTTTTTCCCAAGTTCTACGCTACCGCTGGCTAGTGCTGGGCAATATGACGGTACATATCGTGGGGACGTTATCGTGATATAAAATAGCCCATATCGTGATATATGATTTTTTTCCATATCGCCCAGCACTACCGCCGGCCATGCCTGCTTGTTTTTTTTTTTTTTTTTTTTGTGCGTCTATGAGCAGCAGCCAACCGACCAAAGTGTGATCGGCTGGTCACTGTTAGTGAGCGGAGGCGAGTGGACATAAACATACAGTAGCGGGGCTGTTGCCTAAAAGGCACGCACGCTCACGTGCAAGTCCAATGCAAAGTTATTGGAACATAAATACCATGGGACATAAAAGCGTTTTGTCCCGTGCAGGTCGTACTGAACGGTTCGGTATTTTACCAAGTACCGTTGCATCACTACTATATATACTATGATATATTCTGGGTTAGAATTTTTTTTTAATTTCATTCATATTACAGTGTATTTGGAATTTTAAGAAACCCCTTCCTGAACTCTTTGTGATGTAGACATTAGTGTAGCTCTTATTATAGCACATTTCATGTACAAGACAGTTCAAGGTGCTTTACTTAAAACATTAGAAGCATTATAGAAGCATTAAAGAGTACATTAAAAACAAGAAAGGAATAATATAAATGAAATAAAGTAAAATAACCTGAAATATTAAAACTCTCAAAGAAGATGGGATAAAATGCAAGAAATAAAAGTTAATCAACAGTTGTTTTTGATAAAAAAAAAAAAGGAATTAAAAATGAAGAGTGCAGATAAAATGCAAGAAATAAAAGTTAATCAACAGATGTTTTGATAAAAGGTGGCAAATAGAAAAGTTTTTAACCCTGATTTAAAACTGCTGAAAGTTTCAGCAGACCTGCAGTTTTCTGGGAGTTTGTTCCACATGTGAGGAGCATAAAAACTGAACACTGCCTCCTCGTGTTTAGTTCTGACTCTGGGAACAGAAAATAGATTTGACCCTGATGACCTGAGGGATCTGGTGGGTGGATAATGAACCAGAAGATCCTGAATGCATTTTGGCCCGAAACCATTCACTGCTTTGTAAACTAACAGCAGGATTTTGAAGTTAGTTTTTTAACCAGCAGGTCATATGACCCCAGTCATTCAATCATATGAATCTCATCTTTCTGATTCAGAATAATATTGGGTTCTTCAAGATATTTTTACTTTAAACATCCAGGCTGGCAGCTCTTGTTGTTTTGGAATAATAAAGTTATTATTAGCATATCATCTGTTAAGTGGGTATTTTATGTCTTAAAAAAAACAAAAAAACTTTGCCTGTGACTCAAAGGTTTGAATCGAGGCAACTGGACATCCTGGTCCAGTTGGTATCCAGTTGGTATCCAGTTGGTACCTGGTATCTCCCGGCTATAATCTCCTCCCAACTTAATTTTCAAAACATGCTTTATTTGCTGTCCCACAGAAGTGGGGAAGTGAACCTCTTTTTTTTTTTTCTTAGTTTTTTTTTTTTTTTGCTTTAAAAAATGAACTTCTTAGGAGTGACATAGTTCGCCTAAGTTCAGAAAGAAATTATGATAGATAATACTCTACAAATATTAGGAAATTTGACTTTTATTTCAAGTTCTTAAACCTCCCCCCAATTCCAAAATTGGAATTCGGATATTCCATTTTCTAAGTTCGTCATTAAATGTGTCACTTGTAGCAGGGCATTTTTATCTGCAAACTCAGTGGAAAGAGGTATCATTTCTCTTTAACTCAGTTAACCTTTTCCCATAGATGTGTCCTGGAACAACACCTGTTTAATTTATATGATTATTGTTCTTAATTATTAATAACTTTCTCAGGCTAAATTCCAGTTTTTACACTGATAATACAGCCGTGCTCTTTTTGTGTCCACGTCTAATCAGGCTCACTGTCGGCTACGGCCAATCTTTTAATACTATTCGGCATACTCTTGTCTGATTTAAAATCCATTATGATGATGTCAAGAAGATGAAATGTGATGGATTCAAATGGAAAGCCAACGCTCCTAAATCTTCTGTCAGAAAGATCACTATCACATGCAGGGCTTTTGGATTAAATCAGTATCTGAAAACAAATAAAGAGGACTTTAAATTGTTAAACACACTGCAGCAGCTCCAATGTTCTAATGCTTTTTTAAAAAGAAACATCTTATAAATAGATGTTTCATAAATGTTAAAGAGGTTGTTTAGATGTGTTCCTCTGGACTGTTTATCAGTTATTTTTTTGTTGTTTAGATGACCATGATGCTATGGTAAAAGGGATGGCCTTGTGTCATTCAAAGCCCTTGGAGCAGAAATTTGAGCAAATTGTTTGTTGTTTTGGAATTAGTTTTGGGAGGAGAGGGTTTATTTGCAAAAATTTTCTTTTCCAATCTCTCACACTGGACAATGGAGGCCTGGGCTGGAGTGTCTCAGTGTCATAGCCGAGCACTAAAAACACATTTGACTTTTAAGGATAAACTTCTTTAACCCTTAATTGTAGCTCTTAAGATCCCACACAGATTGGTCTGTAATGTAATATTGTTCTATGGTAGAGAATAGCTTGTAATGATTCTGTATTTGTGCCTGGGGTTGATGCTACAGGATCAGTATGTGGCTAATCAGATGCCTCCACGATGGTACAGAGGAATAGGAGTTACTTACATCATTAAAAGGTCACAACTGACTGCTTGGTTTGTCTTTTCACTAGGACTGGGCAACAATTAGAAATTTTAATCGTGATTAATCGCATGATTTCTCTGATTAATCACAATTAATCGCATTGTATACACAAAATCAAATAATGAATTCAAAAGTAGTGTAAAGGTCACTTTTATTTAAATGTTCTGCTGCCATATGAACTAAAGTGCCACAACATTTGTTGTTTAAACACTTTTAATATCAGCACTTGTAAGTAACACATATTTAGTGTAAATCTCATCCTAAAAAATGTCAAATGAAATAAAGCTTATTGCCACTGCCAGGACATTAATGCTTCCTGTTTTTAATGAAAAATAAAAAAAAATTACTAACAAAATCCTGAGCCACAATCACAACATTAAAACAGTCAATTTCTGAGGTAACAGCAGAAACTTTTAACGGGGAGTTCAACTTGTCAGTAGTTACAAATAACCTCTGTCTGGAAGAACTTTAAAATGAAAATGTCCATGTGAAAGTTCTGTAACTTTATCAATCTGTGTATCATTTGTTCTTTCCATTTTCAATTGTCAATCAAAAATTTAAAAAAATTTTAAAGTGACATTTTGTTTTTCATTTTTTTAATCTAACACAAAAAAATTGGAAAATGCTTGTCTTTATTTAATATTTTAATTTTAGACTTCAGGCCACGGGACTGAATTTGTTTTTAATATTTAAGTGTCCGGTTTACGTGACCCTGAAATGGCTTTGTGTGCGGCAGTTCAGGTAGCATGGTGGCGCTGGAATCACATACTATAATATTTGTAATATTGTGGAAATCTGAATGAAAACTCAGCTCATAATTTGACAATATTTTAATCTAGAAGTAATATTCTTAAAAATGGGGGTCGTTTTATAATAGAGGAATAGACTTTCTGTTGTCATTACCCATCTGTGCCACTAGATGGAGCCGCACTGACGTAACCAGCTAGAGAACAGCAGGACAGTGAACACATGAAGCAGATCTGATGTAAAATGGAGGAATGACACAATCGTCTTGAACAAAGGGATTTAAAGGTTTTGTTGTTGTCCAGAATTTTTTTTTTTTTTCAGACAGAATTGTTAAAATTGCTACCTGAGTTGCTACCTGAACTGTAAAGTACACAGATTTTTACAGCTCTCCATGTTCGTTTTAGCTTTTGTGCATATTTACCTGCCAATTCTCTCCCGGCTCCGCAGCAGCCAGTAACAGACTTTTCAAAACAAAAGCTCATGAGCAACATGCGTTAACGCGCGATAAGATAAATGTGGGCGTTAATAAATGAATGCGTTAATGCGATAATAACGCGTTAACTTGCCCAGCCCTACTTTTCACCCTTTAAAGGGAATCAGCACTACTTTTTGTGTACATAGCTTAAATCTTTATTCTTCGTTTGCAGCTTGCACAAAGGCGGGAGGTGTGCACTTCTCCCAGGAACCACCTTCAGCCGGAGCTCCATCGCATGTTCATTTTGATGATAAGTTGCATGACTCTGTTGTCATGGTGACTCCAGAAGATGGCGACAACTTCATGGTCAAGGTTTGTAAAATCTTACAGTAGTCTGGCACTGGACAGCTACAGTAGATTAAGAGGATCTAATTTAATTTACCCTATTGTTAGTTTTTTATTGGTTCATTGGTTCGTATATCACAAATACGGTGCTCCTGTTGTTGGTGCACATTGTTCCAGCCTTTCATTCAGACCATGTGTGCTCCATGGATACCACACAATCAGCCTGATCAACACTGCAATGTTCTGCTGGGAAAAACCTACATCCTGGCATTCACATGGATGCTACTTCGACACCCGCTACATATCTAATCATTTTTGCCGAATATCCATAGTACATACAGAAACATGCCTACCTGCAGGACAGCAAAAACCTCTCAGGAGGCTCTAAAAGGACACGATGAAAAGAATCTGATGCGTCCCAGTCGGGCTGATATGACCTCAAATCAATATCATGATTAACTGAACAAGTTACCTCAATTATGATTAATGAGAAATTGTTTTAGTTTCATTTTATTTTCTGCCCTCACAGATCACTGACAAGGGTTTTGCTGCAAATATAATCAACTATTAAAACTGGGATATTTTTTGTAATAAAAGGGCAGTTATCTTTGATTTTAAAGTAAGTGGAAGGAAGCACATGCAGATAAATTATATAAAGTCATTAAAAGACTATTTCAAAGAAGAGAAATAATTGACAAGAGCAAGATTACATCGATTATTGGTTCTGAATGTCGGTTTTGATTAATTGCCCAGCCCCATACTCTAACATAGACTAATCGGATGGGATATAATGAGATATAATGACATCTCTGGAACGCAAGCCCTGTCCACAAAAACCCGTGATCCACAGGGCTCAAAGGATCTGTTGCTAATGTTCCAGTATCAGAGATTCCAGGAAACCCCCAGATATCCTCTGTCCACTGCCTGACTGGACAGACTTCTTTTTCTGGAATATAGTGGGCATGCACATTACTCTGCGGCTGGTCATAATACTACGGCTGATCTGTGTAAATCTGCGACTAGCCGATTCTGTGCAAACACTCCAAGTGCATCAGAAAAACGACATGGATGCTTCTGGGTTGAATATCTACTAATGCAGCAAACTTTCTTCATCTGCCACATTAGGACTTAATAGTAATGACTATTTCTACAGTCTTCAAACTGTTGTACTTTGCTTGTGAAGCTATAAGGCAGTGGTGGTGTGATTCCCTTCTTAAACTGAGGCACTATTGGAAAAGTGTTGAAAGTGTAGCTGACTGATGTAGAGTATAAATTGGTGTTTGAATGCAACTGTGCGTTTGTGCATGCCTGTTGTCTGTTTTCAAAACAATGTAAATAACCCTCTAAAGCTTTCCAAATGGAGTTATTTGTTCATTTTTAAACCAATAATTTTAGATTAGGGGATTCGTTCTCAAATAGTGGGGCGTGACTATGCGATGGGGGGTGATCTCAGGGAACATGTTTTTTTTTGTTTTTTTTTTTCGTACTGAAATAAAGTATAATTAGCACATATACTACAGTAGCTATCATTGTTTGTGTGCAAACAATTGAAGACGCAACTGGGTTAGGGTTATATCTGCTCAGTTTCAAGGAGTTTTACTTGCATAGTGGCAAAAAAAAAAAAAAAAAGAAAAGCAGTTTTAAATGATGATTTCAATTTACTCAGGTTGTTATCTATCGTGGGAAGGGCATAAATACGTTTATAGTAGGTTGTCATTTATTAAACCATGTCAGAAGACACATCTGTGGTTGTGGAAAGGATATTAATCTGATTCAGAAGAGTCAAATTATTGGCATGCATCAACCAAAAAAAACATCTAAGGAGATTGATGAAACTATTAAAATTGGGTTAAGAACTGTCCAACACATTTTTAAAAACTGGAAGGATAGTGAGGAGCCATCAACTTTGAGGATGAAATGTGGATGGAAAGAAATCCTGAATGATCAAGTTGTAAAAAAAACAACAGGAGAACTCACAGCCATGTTTACTAGTGAAAGTAAGAGCATTTCCACACGCTCAATGCGAAGGGAAACTCAATGCACTGGGACTAAACGGCTGTGGAGCCTTAAGAAAACCACTAATCAGGAAAAAAATGCTTCAATTTGCAAGGGAACATAAAGGTTGGACTCTTGATAAGGTCATGTGGTCTAATGAGTCCAGATTTACCTCTGTTCCAGGAGTGATGGGCACATCAGGGTGAGAAGAGAGGCAGATGAAGTGATGCTCCCATCATGCCTAGCGACCATTGTACCAGCCTGTGGGGGCAGTGTTATGATCTGGGGTTGCTGCAGTCGGTCAGGTCCTGGGTTCAGCAACGTTATGAGCTCAAAAAGTTGAGGTCAGCTGACTACTTCAATATACTGAATGACCAGGTTATTCCATCAATGGCATTTTTTGATCTCTGATGACACAGGCATATTCCATGATGACAGTGCCAGGATTCCTTGGGCTGAAATTGTAAGAGTGGTTCAGGGAGCATGAGACAACATTTTCACACATGGATTGGCCACCACAGAGTCCAGACGTTAACCCCATGGAGAATCTTTGGGATGTGCTGGAGAAGACTCTCCCATCATCAATGCAAGATCTTTGCGAAAAATTAACGTTAGGCTGGACGAAAATAAATGCTGTGACATTGCAGAAGCTTAACGAAACAATGCCACAGCAAATGCGTGTCATGATCAAAGCTAAAGGTGGTCCAATGAAATATGTGTGTGACTTTCTTTTTGGACGGGCAGTGTAGATTGTATGATTGACTTGGATGAGTGGAATGGGTTAATGGCCTCAAAGCAAAGTAAAGCTTACGTTTGTGGTGTGTGTGTGTGTGTGTGTGTGTGTGTGTGTATTATATAGTTTTGTTCAAAATAAAAGCAATGTGTTTAAAAAAAAAAAAGTGAGTAGAACTTCAACATCCTTATGATTTTATCTTCAAACATGGAAATCCATTGCAGAACACTGCAAAAATATGAAGTAAAAGAAAAATTAGCAGTGTCTGCATTTCTATTTATAAATTCAAACATTTTCTGTATAAACTGAGAAATGCTTGAAGGTTCATCTTTCCTGCGAATCACTGAACTAATATTTAGTTGTATAACTACTGTTTCTGAGAACTACTTCACATCTGTGTTGCATTCCACTGTTCCTCTGCATTTATCTTGTTTTTCCTCAGAAACAGTATTTTTTAATGTCATTTCACAAGTCTTATATTGGATCAAGGTCCAGGGATTGGGGCTGGCCACTCCATAATGTTAATCTTGTTGGTCTGGAACTATACTGCTGCTCACTTACTGGTGTGTTTGGGGTCATTGTCTTGTTGAAACACCCATTTCAAGGGCATTTTCCAGGCAGCATGATCTCTTCAAGAACTTCCATGGATTCTAACTGATCCATGATCTCTGTTATGTGATAAATAGGCCCAACACCACAGTATGAGGAACATCCTTATATCAGGATGTTTGCTCCACCGTGCTTTACTGTCTTCTCAGTGTACTGTGGCTTGAATTCAGCGTTTGAGGGTCGTCTGACAAACTATCTGTGGCCCCTAGACCCTAAAAGGACAATCTTGCTTTCATCAGTCCAGAAAGTATTGCTCCATTTTCTGCTGTTTTTATCAACACTGGAACTTTCCAGGGGCTTCTTACTGATATCTTGTCTTCACACAGGCGTTTTTTCAAATTGTTACAGGACTCAAAGGTAACTTTAGATGTTCTTTGACCACCCTGAAGCTGATCATTGGCTGAGTTTTTAGTTATTCTTCAATTCATTCAAATAGTAGTTTTTTGTTTTCTTCCACGTCTTTCTGGTTTTGGTTGCCATTTTAAAGCAGTTGAGGTAATTTTAGTCTATCACAGCTCCAGTCCTCGAGGAGTCCTGCAAGTCTTTGATGTTTCCCTGCTTCAGCACACCTGGTTCAAATGAATGGATCATTAACAGACTCGCGGAGACCTGGATGACAAGCGGATGGTGATCTATTCAACTGAATCAGGTGTGTTGTGCCTCGGAAACATCTAAGACATGCAGGACAGCGGCCCTCGATGACTGAGTTTGGACACCCCTGGTCTATCATTTTCTGCACTTCTTTATGTTTTCCCCTCTCTAATCAGATGTAATCTAATCAGAAACAGCATCAAAGTATGCTGTTTTTCTGAACATGTCTGAAACAACCCTTTTTACTTTTTACCCTTTTTACAGAGAGAACTGCACTATAACCAGCAAGTACAACATTGGCCCCCTTTGTCTTTACATAAGGGAACCTGTTTGACACCTGACAACTCCACAATACTATTTTTATGAACAGCCCAACATTCCTTTTAATCTTAATTTTCTGCAAAGTATTAACACATTAAATCAATTTTTCTTCATGTTTTGATTTTGTTTAAAATGTTCAGTTTTCCCAATGCATTTGCCATGTTTGGGAATAAAAGCTTTTATAAGGATTTTTTTTTTTTACTGCTGTTTGTGTTTTTAAACACACAGCTATTATTTAAAACACAATTGTATACATATAGTCAGACATCTTGCGTCACAATTGTACAACAGTTCTTTATTTCAGCCTTACAGTCAGACCCTGTATGCTTAATGGATCCCACATAACCAGAAAATCTAATAAAATTCCAAGTTACTTATACAGTGATGCAGTTTTAAGATAAGCATAGATTTCAGATTGAATAAAGATAATCACATCATATTAGACAATGATAAAAAATGCACATCCATTGAAAGAGCTTCAGGTGTTTTAAGTTGCATGGCCATTCATTAGCTTCGGTCTGTATCAATCATCAGAGAGCATAAAACTAAACATACGAACGGCTCATTAGCCATCATAGGCAACATTCAGCAGGTTTAGGTTCCTCCCTTAACCCTCAATCTTAACCCTCAATCTCAAAAAGGGAAGGGAAAGTGCTGTCCCAATCCTCAGAACGACAAGTTTAAGGCTGTATCACCCTCAATATTGAGATTCTCCGGCACCACCCCTGGAAGTAAGGGCTTCCCAGAAGGCATTGTGTATTTTCGCCAAGACATTTTCGAAAAGGATGACGATGAAAAAAGCTAGCTACAAATGTAAGTATTTTTGTAGTTAATAAAGATATAAATAAATAAATAAAAAATATAAGTGCCTCTTATCCTTCTACTTCTTTTTTGTTGTCGTCTTCTTGACAGACTGGACTTAGCTTTGGTGTAATCTCCCCCCGCAGTCTGAACATGTAACTGCACTCAAGGGGTGTCCCATTTCTAAGTCACAAGATAGCCCTTACACTTACTTTCGAGGGCCAAGATTGAGGGCCAAAGATTGAGGGTTAAGGGAGGAATTGGGATTCACCCTTAGAAATGTGCTTGCCTGTGTGGATCAAAGTATGTCAGTACACAAAGTCAAAAACAAAACCTCTACATGACAACAACACCTCACACCAAACCATGGAATATTGGCTGAGAGCATTTTGCCTAATTTCTTGTTAAGAGCTTTCATGATAAAGGTCCCAGCCGTGTGTACTGTGTGTTGAAAGACCTTTAACAGGGTGACCCGTAGCATTTCAACAGCAGCGAGGGGAGGTGGGGTAAATCCTGACGGGCCATGTGTGTGGCCCCTCACAGTGCCAGGGTCTGAAAGTGATCCACCACCAATAAATCATCTTTTATTTCATACTACTGGAAATCAAAATTTAGAAATATTATATGTACTGGAATGGAAAGGACCATTTTTATCATGATGGGAATCTGATTTTATCTAGATTCAACTAAATATATACAACATCTCTTTTCTTTCTTTCTCTTACAAAACTTCCTCTTTTCTCTGTAATCTATGGCACTACATCTACTGCTCCCTCTGTGTGTGTGTGTGGAGGGGTGTTTCCTCGACCTTGGTGGTTTCTCCAGTGCTGTCGTTGAGACATGGGCCCTGATGACGTTCAGTATGATTTTCCAGAAGCATTTACAGCTGGCGCTGTGACGCGTGCCATGACTCGTTCCAGGTGTGAGTCTGAGTTAGCTACCGGGGTCCAGTCACCCCTAATGGCTGCCATGATGCTGCAGCATACACATAGAACATACAGATATTAAAAACACAAGCAGACTGTCACATAATCACATCCAAAAAGCAAACATAATTTTTAAAGCATATTTAGTAAGTTCTTTACATCCTTGAACAGTTTGGATGTGTATTTTAGAGATGATTTTGAACCTGTGGGCCACTTCCTTTAGTTTTTAGTGTGTCCAGAAGAAGATTAATATGTTTTTATCACGGTTAATCTTATCTGTTGACTTTGAAATCTCAGCACAGTGATATTAGAATTTTCATTATGTCTTTGCCGTCAACTCTTAACCCTTTGGTGACTCGAATAAGAAGCCTAAGAAAGACAAAAGAAGGCACCAAAGACGTCTGACACATATTTACAGTTAGCTTACCTTGTGTCTTTAGTTTGACTAGAAATGATCATTCATTTTTCATTTTCAGTGGCAGAGACATTCGTTGAACAGATGATCGTGACAGCATTGAAGAGATTTTATTTTGTTTTATTTTACAAGCTGCCCACTGCAGAAGTCATTGTAACTCTCTGGCGGCCGTGAATGTGAGCTGCAGTTATGCTTCATTGCAGTTTAGCCATTAAACTGCAATGTGTGGCACATTTTAAATTGAGCGATGACAAATTAAACTCCACCACATTAATTCCTAGAAAGGAAGATTATTATTATTATTATTTTTTTCAGTCACATACAAGTTACTTTCCATGTAGTGCACTTAAGCTGTATCCTCTTCAGTTAACCGTTCCCGTTAAGTACAGGTCAACCAGCTGATGCTTCAGAATAGCTTTTAAAAAGATTTCCTGAATCCTGTCTGCAAGGTAGAGTCATACCCGAAAATCACTCCTATCAGTATTAACGAGTTCCTGAAATGTCTTTGTTCCTGTTTTCTGAGCTCTCCTACTCCTTATTATATTTCATTGCTTTTGAGCGATTGGAATTTATATTTTCGAGAAGCTTTCAGAACGTTAAACTGGGATGATAATCATCTTCTGCTGTATTATACATAGACCAAAATTACAAAGAAAACATCTGTCCACGTATGCAGTGTTGTCCCTAACTCAGATCCAGATGTATAGAAGGACTTCAAACTGGGCTGCCGCCCTCTCAGTTACGGATCAGCCTGATTGTGTGCACGTGTTTCCTCAGAGCTCTTTAAGCATGCTCGAAAGTGCCCAGCATCGTGGTGTGCAGAGGTGTGTGTGTACTGGGGGAGGGCTGATGTTGCTATAGAAACAGCCGGTAGGGGTTGCTGATCCTCGCAGACAGACCAGAGATGTGGTGGGAGTATGTGGGATGGTAATGGTATGCACAGGACAAAGGTGTGAATCTCACTTTTGATGTAGATATTTAAATGGTACATGTCTTTGTTTTTCATGTGCTGTGTGTGTGGTCTGGCAGAAGCAATAGAATATTACTGTATATTCACGGTTTCTGATTACAGCAAGCAGGGAGATGGAAATAAGAAGCCATCAGTGCTGCAGAGAATAGCTGAAGGGGTTTCTTTTAAATTCAAATCCTTTGTGACACAGGACTCGACATTTTGAACATTTCCCGTCAGTGAGACCTAAGATTGAGACCAGCTTTAGAGGTAATCATTTGGGTTTGCACACTGATGAACCGTAATTACATTACTGAGTAAACAGATTAAGGATTAATGAGTGATGGATGTGTGCCTGCCTTTGGGAAACACTGCTGTGAGATGAGGGAAGCTTGACAAGGGTGAGTCAGTGGTGGAAAGCGGTGCTCGTAGTGGCAAAGTCACAAAAACAACATAACTAAGCATTTTTCTGTCATTTTCAACCAGATGATGAATGTAGTAGAGCACTTTAGAGGTAAAGTGCTGCTGATGGAGGGCAGAAACAGGGCGGTCGTTATCATGACATGCTAATAGGCCATTATTTGTAATAAAAAAAATACAATATAATACTAGTTTTACTACTGTTAGTAATAGATTAGTAATATTAGCACTATCGATTGGCAGGTTCTTGCTCCAATTACGACCAATCAACATGTGCCCATTTATCTATGATCAATGTAAGTTAAATGGCTTGAAATGAATGGTTGATGTGATGTAAGAAATCTGAAGAAGAGTGTGAGATGGTGTAAAATAGACTGGAGATGGCCATGAAAATATTTGCACCATTTCAATTCTAAACAATTTTAAGTATGCTATGTTCTAGCAACCTATTCAAATAATTTTTCCAGCCTGGTGACTAGATAGTAACTGGACACTGTGGGTCCTGGGTCGCTCAGGCGGTTGAGCAGGCCTCCATGTATGGAGACTGATTCTCCTCCCACTGAATGAACCTGGACCGGCTGCAGCTGACCCTGTTCTACTGGTCATACCCCTTTCACTGACTTATTTGTCTCTCCAGTATAGTTGGACCTATAGTTGGTCAAAACAGCAAAAGGTTTTATCTCTGTAGTGTTGGACAGAGCTGCAATTCAGGTTGCAAAGGTTTGATAAAGTTCCAAATTTTAGAAATATTAGTTTTTGTAGAAGTTTCTAAAAACACTAAGGCAATGTCACATGCAGATATATCAACTGGAATGGTTACAACTCTGCAGCTGGTGCTGGATGGATGAATAGATGCACAGTTCCCAGTTAGCATGTTAAATCAAGATATAATCTGCATTCTTATATGACAATGGAAAACCAGGAGGCAGATGAAATAGCATCACAGTAATGAGATAGCTTGTACTGTGGTAGTTAGCCTCTTAAACTGCCAATGAAATGGCAGTTTAAGATGTTTAGCAAATCTGATTTACTCTCTTGCCAGATACTGCAACACACTTTGTATTTTTAGAAGAACTTTAATACCAATGTATATATACCAAATATCTTTACTCGAGCAAGGTCAGTTGATTGGTCAACAAAGGATCTTCTACTCTATGTGACATGGAGATAAACACAAGGGCCCCGATCATACACTTCCCGCTAGCCACTACTCGCAAATTGCGGGTATAGGAACCTCTGTTAACTGCTAATGCAATCTTCTGCTCCCTAAAGCCGCTACCCATTATACCGACTCCCTTACTCACACTGTAGGTGTGGCAGTGGGCGTGTCTTTTGCCCTTTCCGCAAACTCGGTATCTTGCGATCGCAGGTTGCGGGTAGCGGGTGGTCAGACCACCTGCTACCCGCAACCCGCATGTCAGCACGTACAAGAGCGTGTCCAAATGGCATCAATGTGCATCCACCTGGTCACATGTGGACGTGCTCAAACGGCTTTACCTCTCGAACTAAAAAGCGTGATTTGGCCTCAGTTGAACCCATGATAAAATAGCAGAGATCGTCTTAAACGGCTTGCTCTCCAGTTAAACAATAGACGACTAGAGTGTGTTTACTGGGAGCGCACCGTCTATCTAGGACTTTCAGGTAGCCGATAGGAATTTTCTATGTAAAAATATTTATATGTATATATCAGTGCAGAGGAGGAGGAGGAAGGAAGAGGAGGAAGGAAGAGGAGGAAGCTCTACAGCAGAGTCCCAGATGAGCTGCGAACGAGAGTTGCTCCAATCTGGATGAAAAGACGCTCCATAGCGGTTTGTGGGTAGCGCAACCTGCTCTTAAATGCAATGGCTACTGACGCACTGATTGGTTTAACAGGTGGAACGCCCTAACCACTCTCATGCATAATGTAGCAGGTAGCGCAGGCGGGATAGCGGGTTTAACAAGGTGGAAGATTGCGTTCTTTGCGGGGGAACGCCCCTCCCGCTACCTGCTATCACTAAATAGCGGCTTTAGGAGATCTGGTGGAAGATCATCACCCAAGATGCCCCATTTCTTTTAAAGTCTTTTCCCAAACAAAGCTTATTCCAGCTATTTCAGCTGGACTTGCATGTAAAATGACAGCAGAAAAGGTAATTCCTTCACTGTGCAACTTAAAGCTGCCACGCAGATGTGAAGAAAGAAAATAGCAAACTTGCACGGTCCTCTCTGGCCCTGTGCAATGGAAAGCAGCTACGACGCAGCTCTGCATGACCCTGGCCCAACACAGCAGCACCAACTGTGATCCAGCCTACAGTTGTGGCTGTGGTCACTGGTTGATGCTAAGGAAGCTCTGGAGGTTGTTCTCTGGCTGCTAGACTGCTTTAGCTCTGAGGGGTGTACTACGAAGCAAGTTCGACACAGCCAGGCTTTCTTTGGGTGAGCTGGCTTAACAAACCTGAAACTCGCGATCAGAGATAACTGGTACCACGACGGTGGTTATCAACTATCTTTGTTAACCGCGGCTTTCTGCTTTCTGCTCTGTGCGCGTTCACATGAAAGGGGGCGTTTGACGTGTCATTTGACGCCTCTTCCAGATAAAATGGATAGATGGCGGTCCGTATATTTCAGTCAGGAGGAGCAGGTTTTAATAATGCAGGGCTATGAGGATTTCAAAGAAATCTTTACGGCCAAAAGCAACACTGTAGGTGCGAATAAAGCCAGAGAGGAGTGCTGGCCAAAAATTGCAGATCGTGTAAATTCGTAATGTGACAGTGTGAGGTCCTGTCACTGACCTCCGATTGATGACGTGTCCTGGCTACATGGCTCAGGGGATATGCCTTTGGCTGACTGGCAATTATGTGTGACTTTCACCCGGGAGTCTGGGGATCAAACCCCGCCCGGGCCCTCTGTAGTGTCCCTTGCCACCGTAAATTATAATTATTTCACCACTTAATGCACCTTAATTAATCTCCCTCCCTCTTTTAGAGCGCTTAAACTTTAAACTTAATGCAGCAGATGTAAACATTATGTAGGTCTGACTGTCCCATTATGGATGATAAATGAAAATCACTTTAGTTTTTTGCTAAATCTATGTGTAATTAATTTAAGATTTAATATTATCTGTATACCAATATACGTTCACCGGCCACTTTAATAGGTACCCTATCACCCTGGGGAATCTATGAATTATATTACAACATTTCACATGAAATTCCACGTCACATTGATTATCAATATAATGGACTATTAATTTATGTTACCTGATTTAGTAAAACGCTTCTTTTATTTGAAGCGTGGGCAGATGGCCAGGGAATACTACAAACATATTCAGCAGTTTAGTAAGAGCAAGTACAGTATTACAGTATTCTGGCTCAGATTTTCTGCATCACCAACTGAATGCATGTAGGTTCCCGCGGCAAAGAAACGCAAAGAAACGCACACCGTTACTGTGAGCGCACGGCTGCGTTTGGTGGCGCTGCCAATATATGGCTCTAGCAGATTACAAATGTAACGTATTCCCTCAGCTGGAAATCTATAGCGTTCATAGAGAATATGGTCATGGGAAGCCAGCGGATCAGTCCGGTCTCTGAATACTCTCTTCCTATCCTCGCACAATCCTGGCGCTAAAGTCAACATGATTGGGTGAAAGTGAAAGGGCGGTGCTTTTTAGAGCCGATTTGAGCCTAAACTCTGCACATAACCTGCTCCGGACCAGGTTAAGATTGCAGAGTAAGTTACCATGGTGATCTTGCCAGGTTGAAAGAGAGCCACCTTCGTGGTACCGGAAATCCTGGTTTTAGACTCAACATACCTCACTAACCCTCTAATCTCGCTTCGTAGTATACCCCTCTGGTGTGGATACGGGGCGACATACAACATCACAACAAACTTCGCTCATTCATCTAAAATTAGCAACTCTTTGCCAAGATGTTGTTTACATCCCGAAAAACAGCAGAATAATATCTGTTATTTAACAACAAGAGTAACTTGACAGTTTACTGTGAGTCTACATGTTCAGTAACTGTAGTATATTGATTCCTGAGTGACATAAATCTGCGTAGAGAGCATGTCTACACCGTAAGCAGTTGCACAAAAAGTTAATTTAATCAGGAACCATTATATAAATATTTCCGGCAGTGATAAATCAGACCTGAACCTCTATGAGTGCAAGAGCCCACAAATAAATCTTTAAAAGCCTGTGCCTCTTTGGTGTCCCCATAAATTTGCTTTGTTTCCTCCTAATGACGTCTTAAATATAGGGTTCTGCAGTCTTTCCAGCTATTAGTCACAGTGATGTGTTCTTTAGTGCTGGTGCTTTAAGATCACTGAAGCAGGGCATCATGGTTTTGTGAGAGCACTGTTTGGGTCTCTGTCAAGCGTTGCTCATGGCCGTCGTACATTGGAAATGTGGTTCATCATTTATCTAAACCATAAATATTTTCACTTACTTACAAAAAAAGAACAAAACATTTTTATAGTGATATTTGATTTTCAGTCTCTCAATACCAACACCACTTTTTTTTCTTTTTTTTTTTCCCAGCATCAAATTCACATTACGGTAACTTTGTTTATCAGAGACTGATCGCAGACTCTTCGCATCTGTTGGGCTACGCTTAGAAAATGATTTATTGTCTTTCTCTGCAGTGCTCCTCCCTCTCTTGTGTTTCCTCCCGTGCTGTGTGAAGCCTCTGCGCTGCACGTTGCTGCAACAGGGGTTGTGTACGGCTGAAGCTGCCGTTTACAGCTCTAGCTGGAGGGGGCTTTGCACATTATCTGTCACTGCCTTCATTTCCCCCTCCCCGTCTCTGGCTGTCTCTCTTTTTATCCTGTCCCCTCTGTGAGGATTTCCTCGCTCCTTGCTGGGATGATTCGTCCTCGTGAATTTTTCTCTTTGCTCAATATACTGCTAAAAAAAAAAACTTAAGGGAACACTGCATCTTTAGAATATGACATCAAGTTAGTTCAGCTTCCAGCATCTCAATCTGTCCAGTCTGGAAACAAAGTGTGTATCAGCTTCACTTGCTTTGGTGTCAGTAAATTCACAACAGGTGTAATTTATTCAGTTTTAATCACTGCTCCATCATTTTCGGATGTTTGATGTAATTGTTCCTTTAATTCTTTTGAGCAGTTTAATGGGCTGTGTTTTCTCTATCACGGTGACGGTGCAAGGAGTGATTAAGGCAGCCAACAGCTGCTCTTTCTAGTACTCACCTACCATATAATCCTCTTTTAAAATCTGCTCATTGATGATACCCAGGTTGACCACATTCTGATTTTTTTTTTTAAATCATAGTAGTTTTATTAGACTGTTGTTTGTTATCTGACATTACAAAATGAAAACAGAGAAAATTCAGCAGGGAGAGAGATAAAGGTGTCAGAGGAGTTTGGTGAACTCTGAGGTACCCTCTGTTGGCTCTGGCCAGACCTGCAAGCAAAATTAATTTTTATTCTTGATTTTCAGTCTTTTTTTTTTTTTTTTTAAACATTCGCTAATGGTCTTTTTATACCAAACAAGATAAGCGAACAGCTGTGGTCTGAAACCCTTTTATTTCAGTGGCACTTTGACTTCAGTGCTGTTATAAATACTCATACAGCCCAAACATACGAGGCATCCATCCATCTAGCCTCATAAGACGGGATGGAAGAGAAGTTAATGGTGTGTGTTTCTGCCCTGATCCTACCCGTGCCCCATAGAAACCTCAGTCAGGAATGCTCCTCTTCTTCTAATTGCTGTAGCTAGTGCTAGCCCTTATTTACTTATTCGGGGACAGATGTTTATTCTTTGGTGGCAACATAAACGTCAAACAAAAAAGACTGCCTCTTATATCTGTATTCTGTGACTATGCTGATGAATAGAACTAGATGAAGGCCACATGCCAGAGCAAATGTTGCTGGAGTCTCTGCTTCTTAAGACATTTTCCTCTCCATACAGCTGGGAGTAGGTGAAGTTGTTTCAGAAACCTTTACTTCGGTGTCAGTAGGGTCAACCCAACTGCTGCCGAATGTGACACGTAAGGGAGCAGAACACGCATTCTTCCAGGGTTTTATAGATATGTACCTTTCTGTGCTGTCCCGAAATGTCGGGAACATAGCCTGCAATTTCTTGTAAGGTTAAAAACGTCAACGCTCTTTCTAATTTTGTCCTCGGCCGTGTGCTAAATTGGTAACTTTTAAGTCACTGAGAGTCCTGTATTGTTTTTCGTTTTTTTTTTCTGAACCAGAAATTTTCTGATCAGATCCAAAAAACCTCTGATGTAGTGGTAATAACCGGTTCGGACTTGTGCTGCCACCTAGAGGATGCCATTTTCGTGGTACCTGGGTAGTCCCAGTTGGGCAGAAACCAGACATGAGAACAGGACATGTTGAATTCAATGTGAAAAGGCCTTTAGTTTGTAAATTACATGAAAAATGTCCTTCACATCTCACAACGTGGAATTGTCAAATTTCTTAAAATGTCACGAGCAGTCTGAATCATAGAAGTATTCCATTTATAAAAAGTATTAAAAGTGATACACCCACTATGCAATATGAAGTAAAGTCTGGTTGCCCTTTATATAAATCTTTCTCTGTTCATTTTTTTTTCTCAACTCAATACATCGACCCCCGTGGGACACCGTGATGTGGGAGGGTGAAAGACAGCATTGTATTCTCTCTTGCTAATCCTTGGTGTGACTTTCCTTCTTTAAAGCATTAAAATATCTGTCCTTTCTCAGGTTGGCTTCTTGAAGACCCAGCACCGCTATGAAATAGTGTTCACACTTCCAGAGATCCCAGCCCTGGGGAAAGATGTGTGCCGGGCACCGGTGCCCAGTCCACACCTGCGGATCACTGACATCACACCGGCACCAGAGGGTGAGTTCACGAGTGACTGAGAGAAAGAAAACTACATGAAAAAAAAGCTTTCAGAATATATATAATGTCCATTTTCTACAGCAGCAACTTTATCAATTTAGGAGGAAATGTTCCTGCTTCAGATTGCATTTTGAATGGCAAAAGTCTAGATGTGTCTTAATACCCGATCCCTGATTTAGAGGCTAATCTTTAATTAAGATATGATACAGTATGCTAAATATCACTGTTAATGGTTATATGTTACAGCTGTAAAGAGCTAGAGCTGCATAAAGGAGTAAAGTATGTCAAGCCAGTTGTGGTCGCTGCTTCTGTGCATTAAAAGATTCACTGTGAACAGACTGCACCTGATATTAAGGGTGGCTTTTATCAAATGATATTTCTTCTTTACTTTCAGTTAATTTACCTTTATTTGTATATTGTTAGTCCACAATAAAAGTAATCTCAGGACACTTTACACAGGAATGAATGTAAACATTGGAGAGAAAAAAAAACATGTTTTTTCACATCTGTTGATAATTCAATTTTTTTTTATTTCCTCCATTCTAAAATGTTTTCTTGGTTCAACTCCCAACAGGAGGTACGGCTGCTCGTATGTTTCCTAAGAAGCAGAATCCATGAAAAACTGCTGTCATCAGAGTATTGTCAGGAGTGATAAACATATTGATTAACTCTGGTTTTCATTTCATGGGATTTAAGAGACAACACTATCTAGAGTTATTTTGTTACATTAATCTGATCTAATTTGATCCGGTCCGCTTTAATCTAATCTAATCTCTCTAATGCGAGATGGCATTTTCTCTCCATTTCCAGTGATTTGAAGCTTTTTTTTGACGCAGATCTCATTTATTTGAATTTCTAACACTGTTCCTAGTTACGCATAAAAGCACACCCATAAGCTTCAACATTAAAACCCATGTGTTTGATATTGTGCAGGTACCCCTAGTGACACTAAAATGCCTTTGACCTATCAGGTCATGGCATTGTAATTTTACGGGATGTCCTGTTGGAAGCCAACTTAGATTCTCCTCTTTTTGGTCCATCCCCCTGAAGCTCAGTATGATTGGGATCTGTGGAGTTTGGATGCAGGACCACTAACTTGGAGCTTCACCAATGTTGAGGTGGTGGTCCATATAAATGCCATATAAATACTTCACAGGTTTCACTTGTAAGATTTGGTCTAACCTCTGTTCTGTCCATGCTCCAAACACTTTAAATTAGTATTAATGTAACGCTTTAGCTAAGATAATCGCCTTGTTAAGAACGCACCGTGCTACAATCTTTCAGTGTATTTTACAAATAGGAATTGTTTTTTTTTATAGTGTTGTCTGCTTCAATAATATACTTGCAAATAAGTAGTAACTCTGAAACTGTCACTAATGTGTTTGTCTTGAATTCTGCCACTTGTTATCCTCTTGTTGGTGATAAACCCCAAACATCTGACGCTTGTGAGGGTTAAAACAGAGGGTTTGATAGATTTGTGATTGCAGACCTGTGTGTGTACCTTCACTAAAGCTGCTGAAATGGGTTAAAGGTGATCCGGCCGTGTCTCTGGGAGCTGTGCCCACTACATGCCTGTAACTGAAGGCGGTTACTGACCTTCAGTTTCAGCTCGCTGTCACACCCTTTTATATTACTCTATTGCTGCTCGTGGGCCTCAGCTGATGTTAACAGGTGTTCTGTGGTGTTTAATAAATTCATGTCTTGTTTGCTTAGCAGTCAGCTGCATTGACGTTCTGTCTCTCTGGCCGCCCGATTAGTTGTCTGGAATTATTCTGATTCACACTAAAAACAAAAGCTCATGCAGGGAGACAAAGAAAAATTGTGTGCATAGTGAAACTTGACCGAAGAGAGGAAACTGAATCGCTCTTCCTCTTTGCGTCTCCAGGAGGCCTGAAGATAACGTGCGAGTATCTGGCGCTGCAGGAGGGAGTTCTGTGTGAGGAGGTGCTGTTACTGAGCGAGACCAACGAGGATGTCTGTGTCAGAGTCAAAGTTCATGCCCGAGTCATGGGTGAGTTTAACATTATAGATACTGCTACTTACTGGAGCCTGTTGGCGATCTTTATTTGACACTTGATGAATCGATTTTGTAGAAGTTAATGTACATCTGTCTCTTCCTCTCAGACTTACAAATTGCATACTTTTAAAATTTGTGAAACTTTCATAATAGATTTTTCAAGTTTGATCAAGAGAGAGAGGAATATACACTGACCAAAAAAATCTTGATGAAAATGTATTAAAAAAAACAACTATGGTATTTTAGAATATTTAATTCTCTGAGACAGTTTTCATCCTGAGAGTTAAATGATAGTTCTATTATCTTTTTAAACTAACCCGAAAGCTGCATTCTAGGATATATTTGACATTTGGAGCCTCTGATTTTTCCAGCCTTTGAGGCTGACAGATAAACCCAAGCCTGAACTGGCTGGAGCTTAACTGGTGCGCTTGTGCCCCCTGCTGGTGATCTGCTGGTAATATCGATTGTGACATAAACATTTTATGTCATGACATAAAACAATGAATGTTTTATTAAAAATATCCTGGTTATCAGATTTCCTCCCAGGGGCTGTTTTGTTGGTATCAAAGTTGCTCTTTGTCACAACTCTCTAGTACTGATGTGTTCTGCTGTGCAAGAGCTGTAATGAATTTGTATCAGTGCTGGTTAGTTTGGTGTTAGCAACACTGAATTATATTATTGGTATTTGTGTCAGCAGATGGAGAATTAGATAAAGGGGCGTATGTGTTATGCCATCTGTGCTTGTGTGCAAAGAGTGCACAGTGTGTGTATGTCTATGTGTAGTCATGTGTGTATAAAGATGATGGCTTTGTTGTTTAGCGTTTTGTGTGTGTGTGTGTGTGTTTTTCTTTCTTAGTATGGCTTGAACATCTGTCCAGATGTCAGTGTAATTGAGGCCTGGATGAAAACCAGATCAGTGGATTAAACTCTGCCTCCACCTCTGCTGTTATGTCCCTGCTGTCAGTTGAGAGCTTGAATAAGGAAAAAGATAATATTGTGACAGAGGCTGAGCCTTCAGTCTTGTTCAAATACCATAAATATCCCATAAATGAATAAAAAATAAAGCTGTTACCAAAATTCTTACTTTTTGACGGCGCCATTAAATGAAAGTTTAACTTTTGATATAGCTAATATTAATATACATTGGTTAAAACCAACTCACCTAAATGTGAAGAGAAAATAAAGATGTTGCATTGGCCGGGAATCGAACCCGGGCCTCCCGCGTGGCAGGCGAGAATTCTACCACTGAACCACCAATGCAATGCTGGGAATGTGTAGCGCGCGTGTGCCTGAAGTAGTGTGGGCGTGTCTCTATTCTGTCACGTGACACAGCTAGAGTGGGGGTGGGGCGAAACAGGAGCCGCTTCCCCTCAGCAATGTACAAACTGAGACCAATGCCAGACGATCCTTTACTTAAACACAGCGACGGGTTTGGACCATTGGACATTTTGTTAGTTAATTAAAGGCTATTCACAAAATATGCACTTTTGTCCACACATGTACATCATAATGTCTCCTCTTTGTTGGTCCTCTCTCTTGATGATGGCCAACTTCTCCATGTGAATTTGAGAGTGTATGCTTGGAACAAATGCACGCTCTTGATCATACACTTGGTCAGACAACAAGTGATGCAGGCTAATTTTTCTTTTTTTCTTTAAAACATAATCAGATCTTAATAGGTCCTTACAGCAACCGAGGGTCTGGTGGTGAAGTCAATTAAATCCCAGCTCACACCTACAACCCTGAGAGTCAGCGAAAACACCTATTGGTAAAACTAATAACAACAGGCGTCAAACAGGTTCCCTCATTTAAGGACAGAGGCAGCAAATTGTGTACATGCTGGTTATAGTGCAGTTCTCTGAAAATCTGAGTAAAAAGTGAAAGAAAGAAAGAACAACTAAAGTAACCTTTGAGTCCTGTAACAATTTGAAGATGGATATGTGAAGACAAGTTATCAGTAAGAAGCCCCTGGAAAGTTCCATTGATGAGAAAAACAGCATGTGGTGAGGTAGTTACAATTTGCCAAAGAACCTGCACCTGTAAAGGCTTCAGGATCAGCTGCAGATGCTCCCGATCTCTGTCTCTATCAGAAATATTAGAAAACTAAGAAAGCTGCATTTAATGAAAGGAAATGTCTTAATCGGACTGCAAAGTTTGATGTTATACCATAGACTTGAAAATACCATATAACTAAGACATAGGCTGCATTTGATCTGAAATTTCACTGCCAGGTTTTTGATAGTCCATTGCCTGCAGTAATTAACAAATTTTCAAAGATGACCTGAAATTAGTGAAACGATCTAGTTCTAATTCTAATTCCTCTAATTCTTTCCAGATCGTCACCACGGCACACCCATGCTGCTGGAGGGGGTTCGCTGCATCGGAACGGAGCTGGAATACGACTCTGAACAGAGCGACTGGCAAGGATTTGACTGAACCTCAAGCCTCCGCTTGTCATAAGAAACATCTTCAAATGCACACCTGTGTCATAGGTGTGCACCAACCAAAATACATGCACTGATCATGTTGTGGTGTAGGAAATAAGTAGAAGCTTTTACACTGTTTTACTGTAAACACACCTGTTTAGAGCTGTGCAGTGTGTCAGTCAGCACTCTGAGTCATCCCATTTGGTAAAGCCTCTTTTTTTTTTTTTTGCAGTTCCTCAAATCGTCATGTCCCACGTTTGCTGTTGATCTGTGTTACCATTACCAAACCACTAGAGGGCAGCAGCGCTCTGTAAATCAGTCCAGTCTCAATTCTTTCACGCTGCTTCTTGTGCTGCAGTTCTCTCTCCTCCCAAATATAGGTTTCATGGTACACAAGGGCTTGTTTATCAAATACAAAGTTTCTAATGTGCACAGTTCAAAAAGACCCCAACTTGGACTCTTTTAAATGGTTCTCTATTTTCAGTGTTTGTTGTTAAATGCATTTTAGGAGCTAGAACAGACATTCTTGTTGGAGTACCTTTTGAGAAGAGTCTTCCCTCTTCATTACTGCTTCTGTTTTTGTACTCTTGAGGCTGCTGCTGAGGAAATCCAGTAAGAAAATCCAGTTGATTTGAATAGGGTTGGCTGACAAGTGCGTTTACAGCTGCATGAATGGAGGACATAGACAACAAATGTTGAAACTGTATTGAATATAGATGAAATAATCAGCCGATGAAATAATTTGTGAACCCACCAAAAAAATTGTCACCTGTTTTGATCCTAAAATTAAACATTTTTGAGACAGGACGTTCTTTTCAGGAAATTTTACATATCTTCTGTTATAAATCTAATGTTAGTTAGTGTTAGATTGTCACTTAGACAAACAATTTTATTGTATTTTCTGACCTCTTGTCAGTGGAAATAGCTGCCAGTTTATCTATCAAATTAGCATTTAGTTATTTTTTTAGTGACAAAAGTCTTATATCCTTTAGAGAGCCTGCTCCGGTCGGTTGTATAATATTTGGACAAAGCTAAATTTATCTTGAATTCATTAAGCCTTCAGAAACACTCGACACAAGTGCCTTTCATGTCACCGTCTACTCTCTTCACTTCTTTTGGGCCATGTTTTAGTTAAGATGGAGTATTTCAGAGAATATTGAGCTGTGCACATGAAGCACTGGTAACTAAAACAAGAATATCAGAGCAGCGGCAATCTGAATATTGTTGCCTTTGCAGTCCAGCATACACCTGCCTGTTTCCACTGTTAAATCCCTCCAAGTTCTCCTGCTTGTCCCGGCATTTTCAATTCTAGGTTTAATTCTCAGATCAGAGGAAAAGGCACGATCACGTCATCTGCTTTCAGCTCTGATCATTTACGTTTGTGCTTATGAATCAAGTGCCATTATCTGGCCACGGTGCCATCTCATTTTCATCCTTATCACGTTTTACTTTTTGTGAATCAGCATTCATACGTCATTGTGCTGTTTTGTCATTGAATGCATCCAGCCTTAAAGGAAACAATTGTGTGAATTTTCTCCTCTTATTAGACCGCAGGCTGTTTGTGTAGATCCGGTTTAAATATCTTTCATTGATGTTTTCTTCTGTGTAAAAGGTCAAGGTAATTTCTTAGTGTAAAACTGGTAGTTTATTTCATGAATGTAGCAGTTTATTTGTTGATACCTGCTCCCTGTTTGTGTGATTTGTATTTTTTCATGTCGAAAAAAAAAGAATAAAGCATTAAATCTATTAGAGTTTGGTGTCTCTGTCCTCTCAGTTCGTAGCAGGAACGCTTGGTGGCAGTCTACGCTGCTTTTACGGACAGCCACCCTGTGTGGGGTGTATTCCCCCTAATGTCACTTCGTTTAAATCAAGTATTTTATTTCATTTCATTTCAGGAAAGAGTAAATGAAATTACTTTATTTTTTCAAAGAATTTCAAAAGTTCTTGTGGTTGACTTTTCTACATTTAGAAGCTCTTTGTGGAGCATTTTCTTTCTTTCTTTTTTTCCATTTGAGAAGTTTTTTTCTTCTAGTATTGATTTAGATAGTCATTAAATTTATGTGCAAATGGTTCATTGATCCATTCTGAGAGGCCAAAGGCTTAGTTGTATGTCCTGTAACTGAATTTAATGCTAGAGGGAAAACTATACATGTTGTTTTACATTTAAAGTAAAAAAAAAAAAAAAAAAAACTTGGCTTGATTGTAGTGAAAATAAGTTACTTTTCCCTTGTATTTCTCTGAGTGTTTTAGAAATGTTTACCCAGATAAATTAATTTATTGGCTCACTTTATCAAAAACTAGATTCACAATTTTTCTCTGTTGAATTTCGATTTCAGACATTTCCTGTGTTTAAAGTACAGGTCTTTTTAGGTATGGGTTTCCAGGTATCAAAAAAAAAAAAAAATCATCCAGTTATGTTTTATTATCAATCACAGATTTCTAACAGTGTTTTACCTGCAGAGTAAAAACACTGGAGGCCAACCAGTCATGATCTCTCTGGTAAAGGAAGGTTCTGATCAGCGGGGACAGAGATGTCCCACTTTTATCCAGTAAACAAAAGTTAGAAGTTGAATTCAAGCTTTCCAATAATCTCATCTCAACTGATCTTATAGAGATGAAATAAAGAAGAGCTGACTGAGCTCTGCTTAACTTCACTCTCACAAACTAAAGAGTTTTAAAGTTGTTGTCAGACACACAGGTTTTTGGTGACACTGCAGGACTCTTATGTTTCCCTGGCTCGTTTCCAGACATTATATAACCATTCTTAAATAACCTCCACTATCCCAGCACACAATTAAAACCGCGCCCGAGACCCCACGAGCAGCCCGCGACACCAGACTGACCATCTCAACATGTTAGGGTGCAGTTTGACAGGCCCTGAAAGATAACTTAGTTTGTGAAAACGGATCAGTATCGTTCTGCACCCCCCCCCCCCCTTTTTTTGTTTTTGTTTTCATCCCTTTTTGTCTTTCCTCTTTGTCCACTCAAACAATCGATTTATTTTCCATTTCATTCTTTTTGGCTGCATCCTCAGAGAGCTCCGGGACTGTAAAAGTTGAATCCTCCACGACCTTCGGCACAGGTTGTTGTTTCACGCGGACTGGATCCCGCACAACCAGCAGACCCGCAAAAACAAGCAGATCTGTAGGAATAAGGCCATTTGCGGCGCTGAAGCGCGTTTGTCTCGAAACGGAGCAAACTGATGGAAACATGCATAAACTATGAGCTGTTGGAGGGTAACAAGTCGCCTCTGAATTATTTACGAGATAGTGCGTATTGGTAATAAACATTTTTAAACTCAATGCAGCGTGTGAACTCAGAATAAAAAAAGAAATAAAATCAGGCAACTTTAGTTAACATTCGTTTTAAATAATCGGTAATATTACAAAGCAGACTTGTGTCACCAAGTGCTCTCTAATTACTTATTTATAGGTTTTTTTTTTTTAAGTGTTGCAGACTACCTTAATGATGATCCGTTTTAAGTTTGGAATAAAACTATTGTTTTTATTTTCCGTTTCCGTCACATTTTTGCGCCTATTAAATATGATTCGTTTCCCTTAAGTTTATTGCCAATCAGTGCTTCTTCAACAGAAGATTATTGGCAGAATTAGATATTCTTTTACATTTTTTCCCTCCCGGAAAATATTTTTTTTTCCCCCCCAAGTTAGGTTCAAATACACTGTTTTGTTTTTGTTTTGGTTTTTTTTAGCTGTCCAGGTGGTTATTTTTCTTAATTTTTCTCATGTTTAATGCATTCTAGGCTACATTTCACTTTTCCGTGGATCATTTAATTCTTACATCCATATTTCTATTTGCTCTGTGTTGGATCCGGTCACACTTTTACTCACTTTATAAGCCATTCACGGCACGCGTCACTTTCTTCTTTCAGCCGTTGACACGGTTTTAACCAAAGTCCGTAAACGCACCTTTACCTGACTTATCTATTTGATCGATTTTAACCTCTGCTGTCTCTACAGAGGATGAGGGTCGCTTTCCACTTATATTAGTCAGAAATCTCTCACAGGCCCCTGCCATGATATCACAAGCTGTGTGAGGCGTCTCTTGCAGCTTTGTAGTGTTTTATATTTATTTAGAGTCTCTAACCTGAGCGTCACCTGCGGTGGAAACACTTCAGCACACCTCTGAGGCGACTGAAGTCAAAATGATGAAATCTTTAACTCCTACACACGTGGCCAAGCGATTGCCATTCCTGCCCAGATTTGTGTGGATCGTGTGTGGGATGCGTGAACTCTGCGTGGCCCGGTGCCCTCCCCCTGACCTCCGGGATTACAGTTATCTCTGCTGATTGATCTGATTGATCAGATTCATCTCCACTCGGCTCTGCAGTCCAGTCGGACACAGGGAGGGTCGAGAGAGGAGCTGGAGGTGGAGGATGGTACAGTCTCGGTGCTTGGGGCGTATAAAATCTTTTTTTTTTTTTTTTTTTTCCCCCCGACCCGTGGGCACATTACAGTCAGTCAGATAGAAGCTGGGTGGCTGAAGGCGGGGGTGTCATGTGACACGAGACACGCGGTTTTATCTGCTATTAGTTCACGGAACTGAGATTTTCAGTTCATCAGAAGTATTTTTTGATGAAAATTGGATTTGACGTTTATTGATGTGACTTTAAATTTTACTGTTATAACGAAAAAAAACAAAAAGACTGAAAGTTCCCGCTCCCTTCAGATCAGTTTGCAGCAAACAAACTTTGGAGAACCGAATTACAACTTTAACTTAGATGCAAGAATGAACCGCAAAGTGACGAAAAACACCTTCAGAGGTGACGTCATGATGAAATATTTGCAGGTAGCAGACTGGCTATATTTACAGCAGCAAAAGATGCTGTCAATTAATCCAATCAAGTTCTAATACTCTGATGGAAAAAAAAACAATCACCTTTTAGCTATCTGTCAACAAATGGAAAAGTCCAAAAGATGTTTTCAAATACATCCACAGACCGAGATCATTGTGTGAGAAGTCCTTGGGCAATTTTAATGTGTGGAGGGAAAAAAAATGGATTTGGATGATTTCATTCGTGCATCAGGGAAAGCAAAGCGATTGAAAATACAGGAGGAAGAAAAAGTGTGTGTGTGTGTGTGTGTGTGGCTGCTCAGCAGCAACAATCAGTCCCCCTCTTGTCTCGCTGCTGAGTGCAGCATCTGATTGACAGTTTCTATTCATCCTCTGTGAGATTAGGCCATCTGAAAGGAATAACGACCCACTGACTGTGTGCGGTAATTACGGCCTCGGCGAAGAAAAATAAGAAAAAGCACACACAGCAAAACTATAATTATATAATCCTGCTCAAAAAGCCTTCTTCGCTCTGTGTTTTCAGAGATGTTTCACCTGTAAAGAGAAAATTTCAGTTGTCTCTCCGGCTGAAATTATCTCACAATCACAACAAGCTCCGGGCTGCACCATTAACTTCAAGCTGGCTGCTGATTTTCTCTGCAGATATACAGTGAATGGAAGAGCTGCTTCATCTTTAATGGAAAACACACTCCTTTGTGCTTTTATCACACACACATACACACACAAAAGTTATTTTTTTAACAGTTTATTTAAGATATCCTCATTTAAAACAAGAAACTGAGTGTGAAGAGGAGATGGGGAATGCAGTTGAAACACCAGCCATATCTAACTTTTTCTTACTTTCAGGCCTTTTTTTTTTGGGTGCAATATGCACGTGTTATTGGTACTTTAGCATCCCTAATGTGTGTTTGTGGTTAATAAGGTGTTACTAAGATGAGCTACAGGAGGGCTACGTGGAGGTCAGACAGAAGGGAGTCAGATCTGATGCTACAAATGTTCAAAATAGACCCCGCCCACACCTGACCCACACCTGATCACTTTAGAAGCAAATGGTTTGTGTTTTCCCCTGAAACAATATTTGGGTCATTAAAAAAAAAAAAAGTTAACTTGCATGCAGCTAAAATTCAAACCAAGGATTTCTAAGTTTTCCACTCTGAAAATTAGTTCATAGAAAAAAATAATTATGAAATTTTCTGTTTATATTGTTGGATTTAGGCGCCATCTTACAACAGGACATTCTTAGAAAGGAACACAGAAAAGATACCTTCATGATAATCTGATATTTAATGCATTTCCGGAAATGATTCTATGCATTTTGGGCTACATGCTGTTTGACATTTTACGGCCTGTAATGGGAGCCGTTCAATGCAATTTCAGTTTTACCTGACGGCCTCAGAAGTGACTGCGCAACCCTGCGCTCGCGCACCTTTCCGCGCCGGTGAGAAGAGTCCCAGCTGGGCCGTGAAAGCAGAGGGACTCAGAGTGTCACTGCGCCGTGGGGGGAAACCCACGCAGCGCTACATTTGGCTGTTTCCAGCGCTGATGGAGCTTACAACTATCGTATCATGTCTCCGTGCCTAAACCCCGGGCTGCAATGCCGCTCATCCTCTTGTCAAAACGTGCCCCGCCAGCCGACCAATCAGCTGCGAGCATACGTTGGTAGGAAATGACGTAGGTTGATCCTTCCCTTTGTAAAATATACCGTATCACCACAAACATTATCCACACATCTCTCATCACCACATCCTCTCTCCTCTGATTGTGGAGGCGGGGAGGGGGGGGGGCAACAGCCGTGCCCGTTCAGACGTCATGTTGCAGCTCCTAAAGCAAATTCAAAAATCTGACAAGAGCGCACGAGTCTTCATTTGAGTGCAAGTGTGAGCATTTCCCTTTACCTGACAGCAGCTACACCCTCCTGAAAGGCTCTCAGCTCAGTTCCTTGTGCGCTTTGCAAAAGCAGAAGACCACCGACCCCCCCTTTTTATATTTTTGTGACCACCTCACCACCGCCACCATGCAATCCAAGGATCCGCAGAAGTGAGAGGCTGCTGCTGCTTCGGACAAACCAGGAGAAACTTTTCTTCTCTGACCACTGAATCTTATTTTAATACTCTCTTTTCTTTCCTTTTTTTTTTTCCCTCCACGCTGCCTTTCACTTTATTTCTACGCGGGTGAGCAGTGTGTTTGTGGCACCTCCCCGCTCCCCTCTCCTCCACAGATCTCGTTGCACCCTTGTGTCTCTGCTTCACCATGGACTTCTGCTACACCTCTGGGCTACTAACGTTAAAGTAAGAGCCTGAGGTTTTCCCCACCACCCTACCTTCCCTCCACTGGACTCTGGACTGGGCGTCATGCCGCGACATCTGCAGCGCAAACCGATCTCACTGCAGGACCGCGTATAGTATCTCTGTAAGTGGATCTATTTTTCTTTTTTTTTTTTCCTTTTCTTGAGGTCGAAGTGGGCATGCTCTCCTCGTCTCTGGGGAACATTTGCAACGAGAAAAAGTAAGTGGCAGCGAAAGAGAAGGAGGCAGACAGCAGCTTCGAGACTGTAACTTAGTTGTAGATGTTCGACCAGGCCACGACTATGGGCGATGGGAGCCACCGCTGTGGACCCAACCCGCTGTGTCCGGACAGGATGGAGAACAAGTGCCGCGCCGAGATCGGGGGCAGGTCCCCGGTGCAGAGCTCCACCGACACCCCGGGGACATCCGCGTCCACGCCGACGTCTTCCAGCGAGGACGGACACGACAAACTTTTGGGAGTGGACCCAGACTACTGTCGGAGGATTCTGGTGAGGGGTGAGTGACCGGTAACACTCCTCCACACACACGAGCCAGTCTATACAAATACAACAATAACAACTGTGGATCAGCTCCGGGCACTGCTGTCAGCGAATACTGAAATAAAAATAAAATAAACTTTAGTTTGGAAATGTAATTTATTAATCACTGCTGGTGTTTAAAAAACAAACATAAACAAACAACAACAACAAAAACCCATTACTACTACTTCTGTTAAAAATAACTGTTTTAAAAAGCCTAAATGCACATTAAAGAATAATATTATGGCTAATTTTGTGGCCTAAAAACTAGAACATTTTCTTGTAAAGTTGGTGTAATAAACTCATAATTTTAACATGTAAACACATGGACACCTGCTCAGAAGACAAGGAGCTTCAGCAGATACATTAGCACGTAAACAAAGATGTTAACATTTTATTTTATTTTTTACTTTTATTTATTTATTTATTTATTTATTTAATCTTTTATCGCTATTAACAGGAAAATAAACCTGTTGGCATATTATTTACTGGCAGGCTGCATCATCGTAGCCGCGAATTTGTTGATCTGAAATGATTAAAAACTGATTGCTTTAATCAATAATGATAATAAGGAAGATAATAACGATGAAGTCTGCAGTTTCTCGTTAGCGACATGCTGGGTCGTATTTGTCTTCCACGTGGTACATATTTGTTTTTAGCAGCGTGCAGGTTGCAGATATTTGAAATGAGAGAAAATCACTGGATAAAAGTGGAGTCAACAGGCCGACTGGAGTCATGTGGATCCATGACGATCATGGAAATAAACATTTCATTTTCCTATCAGCAGCTACTGGAAAGCTCTGTTCATGTGTGTGTGTGTGTGGGTGTGTGTGTAGGCCGATTGCCTCTTTTTTTGACCAGCATTTTGGTACACCTAGATAAAATGTTACTATCGAGTCCACGCCCTCCTGAAGCATGAAGCAGCCTCTGAATGATGAGGCCACGGGCAAAACTGAAAAACAAATGTAACAATAATAAGGATAATATGAATGTTTTGTTTATTAAAAAATGTAGCTGTAAATAAATATATACGTTGAAAATATATTTTGAGTCATACAATATAAAAAGTAATTGTATAAGATTGTATGTGTGTGCATATATATATATGTATATATATATATATATATATATATATATATATATATATATATATATGTATATATATATTTTTTCGTATTTATATTATTTATTTATATTTCTTTTTTTGATGTATTTTCTAATTCCTTATGAGGGTAAAAAAAAAAGCATACCTTAAAACGTCTCAATTTAGAAAATACCATAAACAAAAATGTGAAAACACAAGAGATGCTGTGTGGTTGAGGGATTCTTTTATTTGTTTCGTAGCTAAAAGCTCAGTATGGACACAATCAGGCCTTTTTTTTTTTTTTTTTTTTGGTTGCAGGCGAATCCACATGATATCATGGTTACTGACTGGTTAGTTTAGTCCCTTAAGCTTAGTCGTGCACAAAGAGCACATATAAAGGAAATAGTAAAATGAATCTTAGGAGGAATTTTCATGAGAAGTGTGTGTGTGTGAGGTCAAGAAATGGGGCAGAAAATGGCAGAAGAGAGAAAAACCGATCAGTACAATGCAGGGGTTTAATCATCCCTCGCGGATGCGCATAAATAGTGAGATAATCTTGAATTTCGGACTTTATTATTATTATTATTTTGTTTCAGTATCGTATTAAATGCTCGAACCGACCATCCGTGAGATTTCCACGAAATTCGCCCCTCTTGCTTCCGAGCTGTTGTTTCTGGACGTGTACCGGATCTGAACGGATCTGTGAACGCGTCACTGTCGCATCGTCGCCGCAGGTTGATGGCGTCCATCTGGGCTGAAAGAAACCGCCAGGACGAGCATGTGAGTCGCTTTTATTGGAGATGTAATCCAGTGTATGGCGATCACCTGCAGTGTTGGGATTTATTTTTGAATCCGGGTCTGGGCGCTCAGGTTTCTGCAGAGCTGCTCGGGGTCACCGGGAGGTCAGCGGGTCCGCCTGCAGTCTCTGGGTTTCTGGAGCTGCTGTTTAGCTTTCAGATCTACAGGAAACCATGCTACCTATGTGTAGACTATAAATACTGTGCTCCGAGGAGGATTTAACACTCTAGAGAAAGCGCGACACTCAGGCCTGCGTGTAGGCTGTTAAACAATGAAGGAAAGATGAATATGGCGGCATGAGGGAGATATTAGCGCGGAAACATGATGATACATTTACTGTTATTTACTCTCCGCCGTTTTAATTTCTCTAAGAACCTAATTGCGTCTGATCCCGTCAATGCGCCTGGAGTATGTTATGGGCCAAAATGTGCCGCTGACTCCCATGAATCTGAAGAGGCTCCAATAAAAGCACCTTACTGTTAAAACAATAAACAAACAAACAAACAAAAAAAACAAACAAACGTAAACTCGTCTAATAGGCTACTGCAGTTAATAGTATCCCTCCTACAGAAGCACTAAGGGCAATCGGTTGTATCGGTTTTGTTTCATATTTAATTCAGGGCTCTTCATATTTTATTGGATTGTATTTTTTATGAATTTAAAAACCCGTAAAAACAGGAAGAGTTGCCGGGTCTCCGCGGCCACGAACAAATATTTCCGGTTACTGCGCATCCAGAAAACATTGTCGGGACAGCAAATTTGTAAAGGCATCGTGTTCTTTTTTTTTTAAATTAATACTTATTCTTTTATAGTGATAAAAAGCGTTATTTGAGATTTTTGTAACTATATAAATACCCCTGAAATAAATAAATATATTTATTTATTTATAGCAACTTAAGAAGCTACGAAAGTTTCTTCTGATTTTGCAAACAACATTTTTTAAGAAAAATTGTGAACAGTGCAAAGGAGGCGAATTTCGTTTCTCCATGTTTCTCAATGTAAATAAATCACTAAATATTATGAAAATATTGCAATATAATAATGGAACGTATAATGGTGCTTAAAGCCATGACTGAATCCACAAGAGAAAGAGAGAAAAGAGGCTTCATGACTTTTTGTTCCAGGACTCATTCAGATAACGACGCACACACCTCAAATATCCGGAACAGACACGATGCTCTCTGTTTTTGGTCAGTCGGTGCTCATAGTCAAGCATGAATCCAAACTAACGAAGTCGACATTAAGCGTTTATACATGTCACGTGACTGTCCACGCTGTCAGTGCCAACTGATGCTTTAGTGACATACATAAAGAAGAGCAGACATTTTTACTTTCAGGCACTCAAAGTTCACCAGGCCTTGGGATAGCTCTTGGTACCCACTGGAGTAACATTAAGAGAGTCTGGCGTTAATTTTGAAGATGAAACACATTATCAGTTAAAAAACGAGCAAAGAAATAAAGATGGGGAATTCATGAATTAAAAGCCAATGAACTGGGTTGATTAAAGGATTGACACATGTCTACCATTACTATACAAATATCTACATATGACCTATTTGGTGTTCCTTTCAACACAACGACATGGCCCAAGTATTACTTTTGATAATATAGCCCTTTTTTCAGGCCTGGCAGCCTTGTAACGCCCTTTGTGTTTAAAAATAAACACATGCAGTTGCTCATCTAGCCATTTGTTTTTGTCCCTGAAGCCATGAGCCCATATCTCTGCTCATAAATATTGCAGCGGTCTAGCATCTTATAGGGCTGCTGTCACTATTGCCAGTATGTGCTTTTTAAAATTTAGATTTTATTCTATTATTATTATTTAACTTTCAGCAAATTCTATGATAATAATAATAGTCCGACTTGATCCTATGGCTCCACCGAACCTTGTATGTAAACCGTAAAGTTTACAGCATCATGGTTGCCGTCGAAGGGCCAGATTGACATCATGAATGTAACAAAATGCAATGAAAATCAAAAATAAATTAAACTACACCTTATTATATTGTTAAATAACGGTTTCTGTATTTATTAACTTTCAAATATTTAGGTCATTATTATATTAAACTCAGGGTTTGTGGTAAACATCGCTGAGAGTATCCATTACCTTGGTTTTTCTTGTAGGCTAAATTTAGCATAGTTAGCTCCATGCTTGCTGTCATAATGCCTGCGTAGATTGAGATACAAACTTGTAATTGTTTTTTTATCGTTCATGAAACTGCATTCCTTTTGCATCAATTTTTCTTTTCTTGGACATATCGGGGTCAATTTGTAGAGGTTTTTCTTAAGTCCATCAGTTCTGAAAAAAACATCTTGCTCATAGCTACCGTTATCGTTGTGGGTAACGATGAAATGCATGATGGGAGATGTAGTTTATTGTCAAAATGCTCTTTAAAGCGGCGTAAGCTTATTTAAGTTTTAAAATATTAGTTTAAATTTCAAACCAATAATGCCCAAGCTCTCGAGGGCCACATAAAATGACGTGACGGGCCACATTTGGCCCGCGGGCCTTGTGTTTGACACATGTGCCGTAATCAGTCTTTTGTCAAAAACAGACTCACACGTGGGTGTTTTCTTTTTGGACAGACGCCAAAGGAACCATCAGGGAGATCGTCCTGCCAAAGGGCCTCGACCTGGACCGGCCCAAGCGCACGCGGACCTCCTTCACGGCCGAGCAGCTGTACCGACTCGAGCTCGAGTTCCAGCGGTGCCAGTACGTGGTGGGGCGCGAGCGCACCGAGCTGGCCAGACAGCTGAACCTCTCAGAAACACAGGTGAGAGAAAAACGCAACTGTCAGGGGGAAAAAAAGGCACTCGCGTGAAAAAATGCTATCATTTTTAAAATGTGTCACTTTAAAAGATTTGAGACATCAAATTGTGTTTGCTCGCTAGTTAGCCAGATAATATTCCTGTAATTGTTTGGTAAACGAATACCTGCTATTGCACGCGACACAGGTGATTTTGATAGCCAATCATTATGAATAACATGCTAGCAGGTGCGCGTGGAGGTTTTTAATGGCTCCTCGGCCAATCAGCCGAAAGGAAAACTCTTTAAGACGTCACAACTCTTCCAAATTCGTGACAGATATCTCTCTCCTCTCTCTCTCTCTCTCACACACACACACACACACATTTAAACGGAATTTTACAGGCTAAGGAAAATGAGCATTATTAAATAAAAAATTTCAAAAAATGTAGGTAAGTAAACCCTCCTCTCTGACAGTCAGCCTTCCTAGCATCACTGAGGAAGTTTTTATCATGGGTGTTCCAGCACACTGCTCCATTTACGACGAAAGCTCTCATACATATATAAATATCAGCTACAGATACGGTTCTTTTGGCTGCACACGATTAAAAATGAAAGCCACGTGAAACACAAAACCTGTTCACCCAGTGAGTAAAACGTCGCTGTTTGCACCTGTGTGTTTGTGTTGTAAAACGAGCATAAAGTGAACGCGACACACCCTCCTTCATTCAAACCCTCCTCTTGCGTCACGAGTCCATCCTCTCTGCGCTCGTGATGCACTTGAGGCGGTGTGCAGCTATGCAGCCAGAGTCGCCTTTAAGATTTCCTTATTAAAAACAAAAACACTAAATCACCAATAAATAAAAAAGAGAATATGACGTGGGTTTAACAGCGTATATTGGAGTTGCATCCTTGATATTTCAGGTTCACTTTTGAAGACCTTTGTCGTCAAAATGCATGTGAATTACACTCTAAATATTGATTGTTCTTATTATAGTCGTAACCTAAAAGTGTATTATCACAATCAAATACGTGTTCAGTTACCAAGCTGTAGAAAATGCTTAAATATGTCCAGTTTGTCAGTATTTTCTGCAGCGCGTGGGCGCCTCTCATGCGCTGCAGACTTCAACACTTTGTCTGCGAAGATACTTGTTGCGTCTGCAAACCCTGAGGAGCATGAACTACAACAACTATCTATCTATCTATCTATCTATCTATCTATCTATCTATCTATCTATCTATCTATCTATCTATCTATCTATCTATCTATCTATCTATCTATCTATCTATCTATCTATCTATCAGGGCTGTTATAGACAATTAATCGAAACTGGGATTCAAAACCTATAACTTACTTATTTAAAGTTACTTTAATTTCAAACTTTGTTAGTAATATATGAGAGCAAAAACAAACAAACAAACAAAACAACAAAAAACAAACAAACACCTCCCAATTTTCGAATTTATAACCTGCTGAAATGATGAACTTGCAATCAAACAGATTTTTCCGTAATTCATTGCAGGGCTGGAATTAAGACAAAAAAAAGTATTTTGCCTTTTCTCGGCTTTGTGATGAACTTTTGTTGTTTTATCTGCCAAAAAAAAAAAAAAAGCAATTTGATGGACGTTTTTTTGATCCAAAATTTTAAATAGCCAATTTTATTTTTAAGTTAAAGTTTCCTTCAGCAGCTCAATCATCATCAACAGGTGCAGTTTGGTAGATTTCATATTAACGCCATAAAATACTTATTAACCTTCACTGTTATAGGTCATTTGATACATTTTATGTCCCTTTTTTTGGCATATTGTGAAGATTTAGTAATTGATCCATTTCGTAACAATTGGTTTGGACAGTTATTCAAACTGTTAACGCGATGAGGCAGCACATGACACTCAGACACACAGAGAGGCCTGAAAGATTCATCTGCACTTTAAGATGCATCGAAGAAAGAAGTACACTACCAAGAATTCAAATGACTAAATAAATAACTGATTAAAAGTCTGAAATAATTCCCTACGCGTTTCCAGAGGAGGCCTATCTCTAAAGAACAAACAAACAAAAAACAAAAAACGCGTAAAACTAAAACGAAATCGCGCCATTGCGTATAAAATAACGCCATCTCGCTTGTATTTATACTTTTCAGTTCATGTTATCGTCACAGTGTTAAATCATAAAACAGGAGTGCCGACTGTAATTACTTAAACATTAAACACCCTTTACTGGACGTTGCGTTTTATTCAGGAGTGACGTCAAGAGCCTTTTGGTTACACATCTTTTTCTAAACAGAACCTGTATATTAAAAACACGTGCGTTTTTTCAGCAATAAAAAACAAATTACAAACAGATAAAGTTCAGCAAATAAACCGTGGGTTTGTTCAATAAGTGAGATTGTTAATTATAGTCTGTAAGAAAAAATGGTGGGCTGCTCTGAAGCTTTGCTGCTGTGGAGAAAACGTCATCAACAGCCTTTTCCATACTTGCTTTTATAAATTATTCAGGAAATCATTAAAGATGCGTCAGTCTGTGTCTGTTTATTTTTGCTTTGCTTCATCCTCCAAATTTGATTTAAAAAAAAAAAACCCGCACCTTTCTTTCTATTTTTCTTTTTTTCTTTGGCGGTGTCTTGTTAAAATCCACCCACACAGTGTTTTACGAGTTTACAAAATGTGACTAAAACACTCCAAAGTAGCTCACTTTCAACTTTCCAACAATTATTATTATTGTTGTTGTTATAAATCATGAGTTGCAGGACTGAGACGCTGTAACGCGTTACTGAGTAATCTGATACCAGCTCAGAGCTCTCTCCGACCCGGCAGGTGGCTCCCCGCTACAGGGTAACACAGCGGGAGGGAGGGGGGGTGCGCACACACACACACACACAGACACACACACACACACAGAGGCGCACGCACTCACAGACACAGACGCAGTGCACTAAATCAAGAGGGAGTTTGCATTTCTGTAACCCCGATTTTGGTCCTAGATGATCGCAGATTACAGAGGACTGATGGCTGTTTTCAGAGGTGTCAGCTCTTATTATGAAGGTATGTGGAGTTTACTGCTGAATGGCAAGTCCTTAATTCTGGAGGTAGTTCCTGTTGTGTTGTTTCCATCATGAAGCTGTGTTTTTGCAGCCCTTTAGGTGTAGCATGTTATATATCTATATATATATCTGTAGACTAAAACAAACAAACAATTATTCCAGCAACATTTCTTTATTTACTTTGTCAGAGATGTGCTTGAACATGCTCTTCAACACGTTTCCTCCCTGTTCTGGTGTCATAACACCTGGCTGTTGAAGATACATCAGGGCATTTCAGGGCACCGTGGAGTCCAGTCACTTTAAGCGCTCCCTCAGCGTTCCAGCTGAGCTGACACACTAGTCACCACTAGATCGGTCTATTGTTGTTTACATCCTGTATATGGAGGAGCTATGGATTTAATGGTTGGCTCGCAGTGTTGAACCAGTTTAATCTTGCAGCGTACTGGAGGGCTTGGTCATGAAATCATGTTTAATCTGTAATATCTGAAAGCAAAGCATACATGTGGGTGAATGATTGTATTTGATTTCCCTTTTTTCTTTCGATGGGGGATTATAATTTAACATACCTCTGCTTTTAAATAGACATCTTTTAAAGATGCAGCTTACCGAGGCACTGCTCAAACATGTTATGTCACAGATGAACAGCTGCCATAAAGGCCTCAGTGGGGAATCCTTCACTGTCACATTCTGCCTCCTTTAAATACTGTGGCAGATGTATAACTATAGCAATTTAATCTACCATAAATGAGGGATTTAAACGTGAGACGTGCACACAAAATATATTTTGCTTAGTTGCAAAGTGAACATTTTATCAGTTTGTTAAAAAGAGGCATATAGTACACACATAGTTCTTGTTTTGCATGTTTATACTTACATGTGTGAATGATTTTGTTGATTTCATGTTAATGCTTAGAGGGTCACAGCTTTCCAACATTTTTAAAATTGAACTTTGAAGTGGAAATGTGCGTTAGTCTTCCACATACAGAAGTTAAGCACTAAAGTTGTGTGTTCGTGACAAAAAAGTAGCAAAATGTGTTTGTGTGTGTGTGTGTAGGGGGGTGTTATAAGAAGTCAAACAATCAAACAATAAACTTTTCTTAAGTACAGCCTTGTCATCTCAGCATCTATCCAGAACCGGAAAGTCTGTGTGCACAAATAAAGTAATAATAATAATTTAAAAAAAAAAGTCAATTGTCTGACATGGGAGTCTCAAGAGACAGTAACCATGCTGCCAATGGCAAAGCTAAGTGAGAAAAGCAATACTCTAACGTCAGAGTCCAGTTTTTGTCTCCTGGGTGATGGTTTCGTGGTTCCAGCCTCCACACTCAAACTGGTTTGATGGTTAATCACACATTTGCTTCTGCATGTTGCCAAAGCATTGCTGAGAGAGGAGATTATCCACATCTGTGGTTGGAACTAAAACGACATGGCATCATAGCCAACAAATATTGTAAAAATGAAAGCTCTGAGCAAATTAATGATAAAAAAGAGAACAAAAATATGTTTATAGCTGAATAATATATCCTGTTCTTTACGACTTATAAACTTTACTCAGAGTAGGAATCTTACTAATGACATTTAGATTTCTAACCATAGGTTTTATTCATTAAGGTATAACTTCTTATTGTTACTTTTGCACACTGAAGGTAGATTTATGTTGCAGGAAGGACGCAGCAAGAGTCCTTCACAGATGAACTCACACATGAATGAAACTGAAAAATATTTACATTTAGATACATCAATGGCATAAAAGTGCTTTTTACACTTAAAAAACAGGCATTGAAAAATGTAGACGTTCATATGCAACACATTTGTGAACTCCCCTCTCTAAAAGATCAGTGAGGAAAACATAGCTCTGGTTCAGGGAGGTTCACACAGGCTGATTATTAGATAAAATGGTATCAAACGCAGACTGCTGTGAAGCATTTTACAGCCTCTGCTGTCTTACTGAGACGTTTGTCAACTGTTGTTATAGTGAAAAAGCAACACTTTACTCTGATGACTGGGTCACATTTCTCAAATGGACAGTTTATTGAGGTTTAATTTAGTGACGCCTGCAAGGCTTTCCAGTGGTGGTTCATATTATCTTTGCTTTTGTTTCTTTCTATGCCACAGGCACATCTGAGGTCAGAACTGACCTCAGATACGTACGTCTGGAGCTGGTTTTGCTTTGTGGACTGTCATACATATCCAGGATATCGTTTAGCTACATTAACTCTGCCAACCGCAATCACACTAAGTCAACCAGTCGAGCAAAGTTTTACCCAAGTTGTACCTAAGAGTGGAAGTACATAAAAGAGTTGAGGCTTGGATTGGAGCTGGGAGGAAGATGCTTTACTGTTATTGGGGCACACGTGGTTATGCAACTAACAGTTCAAATTCTAACAGTTCCTCTCAGGCTGTGGCTTGTTTCAAGGACCAAAACAATCAGTTTTCAATTTATGAAACTGTCACAAAAGTCTCTTATCAGTTCTTGTTCTTGGACACGACTTTCTAAATCTTATATATAGGAGCATGCCCTCAGTATATTTCTTAAAATTGCCATGAAGGGAGTGTCTTAATAGGAGAAAAAGTGCATACAAGGTGTCTGGAGAGAAGTGAAGCAACACATAGATGAAATGTTGAACCTTTTTTTTAAAGGTTTGTTTTTATTTTAAAGAGACCATATTATAAAACTTTAAGAACTTTAAGAGTATGTATTTGATTAAGTGACATCCAAACCAAACACTCTGAAATCACCTAATCCTGCCACTTTGTTTGTGGCTGAATCATTCATATTTGTTGTAAAATACAGATCAAAGAATCATCTAGCATCCCCATGTTTATTTCCACCCAACTTCAACTCATGCTGCGCCTGAGGTACTTTAAATGGGGGTAGTGTAAAAGATGCTTTTGCACTATAGTCCTGTTCAAAACAATATGTGTTATCAATATTTTATAAATACCTCAGGAAATTGTGTGTGAAAAAAGGGCATGAAATGTTTCTTTTAAATTGCAATTCTGTGTTAATTCTTTGCTTGATTAGCTTTAAGCACCTGAAACTGCACAGGTGTGAGGAAAACATCTGATTTGGTGAAAAGAACAGCGAGGAAAGAAAAAGAAAGTGTAATTTTAAAAGTTTGTGCCGGGTGTAAAGTAAAACAAATCGCATCAACATTGATAAAACGATTTTGTGTTTTACGATGTTTTATACCTATTTCAAGTTTTAGGCTTCTTACCTTCTAAATAAAAGCTTTGTAATTATTTTTCAATCAACTCAAGTGTATTCATCTGGCACATAAGACAAAGTCTAACCTCATTCTTCAGCTGAAACCCTGTTTTGTGTTTTTTTTTTTTAAAGAAAAAACTTTCTTTGTTGGGAGAAAGAACAGACATGTGTATAAACATAATTCAAGAGAGCTTCGTTGCAGTCTTTTGAGGTCAACAAGCTCAAACTTTAGTGTTTTAATCAGTGTGTTTCAGCATCTTTCATGTAGATGCCTGTCAGGGAAAGCCACTCTAAATCTGTCCCTCCTAACAGACGTTGTCATGATCTAAACATGAGCTGCACCAGATCTTCTCAGGGCGCTGACGCCATTTCCAAGAAAACTGATTAGTCTGTAGGCGATGCTCTTATATACGGTGAATGCTTATCTTGAAACTAACCTCATCCTGTGTGCATAGGTACAGCATTTTGTTACCATGGTGATCTACCTTGGCTGAAAGAAGTCTGTCATCCCCAAACATGAGCCCAAATTCTGCTTTGTAGTGAAGGTTTCCAACGACGCTTGCTGTATTTTTTTTTTTGTTTTGTTTTGTTTTCTGTCACATTTTTGTCCATAAAGGCCACAGAAGATTCTCCATTTGTCTCCACGCGTCTTTTGTGAAACTGATTTCATGTATTCCAATGGATCACCAAAATACATCAATCTCTGCCAGCTGAAGGTAAAAGAGACGGGACGGCACGTTGTGTTTCTGTATGTCTGCTTACAGTGAATGTCCTTGTTGTGTGTATTGTTCTCCATGACGGCCCAGACAGACGGCGTCTAGCCACTTGTCTGGAACACAGAGGGCTCGGGTATGACGCTCAGCCCTGCAGATGTAGCAGAGAGGCGGCTGCACAGAACAAGGATTGTCCAGACACTCGGCGTGTAGGAAGGAATAGGAAGGAAGCCTGAAAGACAGACACACAGACAGACAGACACTTGTTGCCTTTGTGCTTTCAGGCACTGGACGTGGTGTTGGAAAGACGTGGCAGAGCTTCGTATCTAAAACAGGGACTTTTGTCCAACTCCGTGACGGTCAGGAACAAACCTGTGAGGCGCTGATTATCTAATCAACTGATTAGATAATCAGAAGAACATAATAGCAGTTAAGTTTTACTTGGCTTTGTCCTTAATGACTCACTCTCAGCCTCAATTGACCTGCTTCATCACTTCTGGCAGAGAGAGGAGTGTGTGTGTGTGTGTGGAAACCCATGGATAGTGTAATTTTCCTTACATACAGAGCAGCATGTAATCTTTCAACTGTTGTGAAAATAAGAAATCAGAAAAATTAGGCACAAGGGGGTTATCACGGTGCCTCGAGTGTGCCCCAAGTGGCCTGGTAATCAGTGTGGTCAAAGGCTGTTCATGCAGCTGTTTGGTGACATTTATAATTTGTTGATATGCAGCACAACGGCACCTGCAAAGGAGTCACCAGCCGGTGGAGCAGGAAACTGTATCCCTCAGAAAGTGCTCACACACTGAGGCATGCTGGGGAACAAAAAAGGTTCAGAAGAAGGAGCACAAGCGTTCAGATAATTGCACTGAACATAAAGTACAGAATTTCCTTCTGCAGTGTTGTGGAGCAGAAGAACAAAGTGGGCAGATGATGATTGTGTGGGTCACTCCAGTTTACGAGACCTCAAAAAATCCCAAAGCTTATTTCCAAATACATTCCATTCATAAATTTCTGAAGTTTAGCTTTTGGAGCTAAATATAGTCATTTTTTTTGTGATTTATTCTAATCCTCAGCAATAGCTAATTTCTTACTGGATTTGGATGAAATTTGTACTCAGTGTTGTTAAAACCGTACTTAGCCCTTGCTGCAGAATGTTTTGCAATAATTAAAATAATAGTTTTCTACAAGGCTAATTCCTGTATAGTTTCAATTTCTGGGAAAAAAAGATTTTGGCTTTGTGAAGTTATGATCAGAGCTTATTTTGCTTGATGAAAAAAAAAGTAGAATCTCTGTAAAAGGACAACTAATGGCAGAGCCGTTTAATTGTACCTGATGATGCTGATGAAGTGGCTGATAGAGGAAACCTTTAAATCAACTTAATACCGATAAATGAAACCATTGACTGTAACATTAGTCAGTGCATAGCCCGAAGAATTAGCTGCTGAAAGTATATATCTATATCAAATAATTGAGTAATATTTTTTTTTTTTCATGTATCTGAAAAGAATAGAAATACTTTCCAAATAAAATCCTCATATAAGTAAACAAATACAGATTTATATACTTGGGTCTGTTTGGGTCTGAGGAAACTAATTTGTTTTTATTAATTTGAGAAATGTATAATATTCAAAAATAGCAGTTTACCTGCCAGCGGTCCTTAGGAAAGGACAAAATCCATGTCAGTCTAGTGAAATTTAGTGCATGGTTAGGTCTAGAAAGAATCCCAAAAATGATGTTATTTACCTGAGAAGGCCAAACTCACAAATTTATCACTGCCAAAGTATTTGAAGTACAGCTTTAGGAATCTGCAAGGTCCCGTGGACTTAGTAAAAGTTTTAACTCATCATCTAAGGGAGGTATGTCAAATGTGAACGTGAAGTAAGACTGCTAAATGAGTGTCAATCTTTCCATTTGGTAAGTAAGTCTCTCATTTTAACAGGAAAACATGACAGATAATATGTGTGCGATGCACAGAGCTAAAATACAAGACTGTATTTCCAGCTGTGGCTCCAAAACCAGCTGAGATTCCATCAAAGAAAAGTCAGATTTGAGTGTCCTAGACCATTTCTGCTGAGGAAGATTGGAAATTTAAGCATCTGCAGGTTGACATGAAAAAAAGTCACAAAGAGCATGCAAACCGCTGAATGAGTGTAGGGGTTTGTCCAGGTGGGGAGTGATAGCTGGTGGGCAGAGGACAAAAGGGGAGGGGCAACGAGAGGAGAGGATGGATGGATGAAGGCGGAAAGAGAGAGAGAGAGAGAGAGAGAGAGAGAGAGAGAGAGAGGAAGATATGGGCTTCATAACAGCCCCAAGTGCTTTTGCACTAAGGAGGATTAGTCAGGCATATCTACTAGCGATTCTGTAAGACGGGGTTAACCCCCAGCTGAACCATGACCGGACATGCTTCGAGGTTTAGAGGTCAGATGAAATGTGATGATGAAGATAGTATTTGTTACAGTTTTGAGGAAGACGATGTCAGGCTGGTGGCGAGTGTAAAGGCAGGTATTGAAAACAGAAAGTGGGCACAAAAAAAGGAGCATTGCTCTCTTTGTGCAGCGCAGCGACTTCCCAAGAAGCTGACAGTTTTAAAACACTACTGATTCCCTTTTTAGGACCCGTAATACTTGAATTAATTATTCACTTGATCACATATTTATTTACAATGTCTGAATTTATCCCTTGTCATATGGCCTTACTCTCTGTATTCAAGGAAACAAATACTTGTGTGGATAGTTTCATTTGTTTCCTCCCTCATGCAAAAACGATACAACTTTATCAAGTTTGCATAGACACCTAAAAGCTTCAAATGTCACAATACCAAAAATTAAAAATGTAAATTACGATAAATTAAAAAACCCCAAATACTTATGATGTTCCTTTGAAAGAAGAGGCCGTCCTTTATAATAAAAGCATGTTGCCACAATTATTAGAAAGGTGAAAAAAGTAAGAGTTACTAACAACTGCAATTAATTGATAATAAAATGTATGACAGTCCTTTAAAATGGTAATTTGAGGGTAATGTGGGGTTAATGTAACTGGTAGCAGTTTTGATGTAAGTCTTTGGTTCGTCCCATTATGTTTGCTCAGTAAGAGCAGCTGGCCATCCATCCCTTACACTACAGCTGAGCTGCCATTGGCTCATTACATTACTGAGAGTACACTGCACTGCACTACATACACTTCAGTGGCCCCTGGTGTGCCTGGTACAATCTCCACGGGAAAGTGTTTTCATTGTGTGTCCGTCACATGCCTAGGATCAGGGGGTCTGAACAGGGTCACAATGGGAGCAGCGAGCTGCTGGAGGGTTCATGAAAAGTGTGAAAGAGTTACCAAGTGTCCTTGTTTAAAAGGTTACTGACGTGATCCTGCGTCCACTTTGTGGTGTCAGCACAGCATAGCCCATGTCCTAGCTCATGTTCAGAGATGCTACATCGTGGCGTCTGGCTTGACCCAGTGTTGTCTCAGGACAAAGCACAGCTTAGGTGAGTTATTGAACACACACATGCACACATTACTTGTTCTGCATACTGGGTCTTGATCTGGCTTAACCTTTCTACCTCTAGCCTAGTTTGCCTGCCTGTCTTGGCTGGATTCAGCGTGCAGGCCTCTGATTGGTTGGTCACTGCCCGACTGGCCTGTGTGTTCATGCATGCCCGCCGCATCATCTCCCTCATGACCTTGAATTTACCCCCACCCCCCATGTGTGCATTTGCCCCCATCGCTTTCATTTTTAACGCCTGCCTTGTGCTTTGTAGCGCAGCCCTTTGTCCGGTCTTTCAAAGTCCCACTTTAAATTGTCAAAAGGAGATGGAAGGCTGGTTCGTTTGATAAATGGTGTGGGAGCATCATGTTTTTATTTTTTATATTTATGTATAATTATACAATTTATTCCAAAAGGACTTTCACATTTTCACATTTGAGAACATAAAAAAAAATAAGATTTTGCTTTTCATTAGCACACAAAAAGGCCTACACTCACCACAAAGACAGACACAGAGAACCTGCTTGTAACTATAAATTAGTGACTAAATACTGAATATTTAATTCTATTTCTTTTGAAATATTTTTAAAATCAAAGTGCTTCACCTAAAAATAATTGTATACTCTAATTGTATAATAATGGTATACTCCCTTTAGAGTAACCTTTGCACCTTTGTCTAGCTATTCATTTCCCCTTTAAAACAGAAAAAAAAATATTCCTTTGGAGCCCGTTGTAAACATTTACATCTTTGGGAGGAATCAGCAGGATTAAAGAAGATTTGAGGCAATGAGATCCTTTAGCTGAAGCCCTTTCCTTCTCATCACTGGCATCTGAAGATGTTTCAAAAACTAAAAGAATGTGAAAAGGAGACAACCGCAACTACTGAGTAGGATGAATGACTTTAACTTGCTGTTGCAATTTTTCCATCACATCCCTCCCTCCACCAGCCTTGCCACCTTTAGTCCCAGTCTTCACCCAGGTTGCTAGCTGTGCCCCGCAGGCCAGAGGGTGAAGCTTGGGGCAAATGCAGGTCACGCCAGATCCAGATCTCCCCTGGTAATCTCTGCCCCAGCGCTGAACCCTGGATCCCATTAAAAAGGATTTATATCCAATAGTGTAGATGTACCAAATGCAGTATTGCTTTCTTCTCTACTCATCCTTTCGATCCATAAAAAAGAAAACCCTGTTAAAAATAAAAGCAAGACCGTCCCTCCCCCACCACACACACGTTTTTCTTTTTTATTTATTTCCAGCAGTGGGTTGGAGACCTGGGATGTGAGCAGAGGAGTAAGCCACACCCACAGTGTAGGGGTAAAGAAAGGGATTGGCTGGGAGTTTAGTCATCTGCGAAAGCCTTTTATGGGATGTGGGTGCTTTGGCAGGTGTTGGCGCATGAGTAAAAAGCACATGGAGATCTCAGGGAAGCAGTGTGTGAGCTAACGAGGACGAAATCTAGACTAAGAGGAAGGACAAGCTTGTTTCTGCCGTTTATCCCACCCTCCTGTCTCTCCCTCCCCTGTCTTCCTTCTCATCTCCATCTCTAATTTCCCTCCCTCTGTGTCTCTTTGTGGTCTTTGCAGTAAGACTTGCTGTACTCTTCTCTGAGCTGTGGGATCTTCTCCGATCCCATTATTTGTGTCATGGTCAGTAGCTGAAACTATGATCTCACTTGCCTACACTGCCTGCTGAGCCTACCTTCACACAGTTGTGATACTGTAGCCTAACACCTGTCAGCTGAATCCCTACCTAACCATCAACTGTTAGGGTTGCCACTTTTTTCATATGTTCTTGGAGATGAAACTCTTGATGCAAACTGAACAAATGTAACTTTGTAGCTTCGTTCCAGGACTTAAAATCCCCCAAACATAATGATTTAATGATTTATTACATCACAGTGTCCCTCCTTCTACGCCTCTTCAAGTGACCTGACATATCTTGGCCATTTGAACACTAGAAGTTTAATACACTTAATGTTTTTTTTAATTTAATTTTGCAGTACAAGGGAGACATGAGAAAACTGTGCATGTCTACGTCAAAGTGACTTATCAATAACATGACATCCTAACTTTCTAAAAAGGGCCCTAAAAGTGCAAAATCAACATCATGCTGTACTTGAGAAAAGCTGAAAGTTCCCACTGAGATCATTAGTAATTTGTAATACAGGGTATATACAGTGTAATTGTCTTAAAGTTAACTGCTATAAATGCTAATAAAATATGTATTTCTAACGTTAAATTTGACCTGCACATAAAACGAAGAGAAAACTAGTGGAGAAGTTACCTGCCACACTGTGAGATACACAGAATCCGCTCCAACACGGAGGCTGCTGTCTCCGTCAGCATCTTGTACATTTTTCATGCGTGTGATTCCTCTCTGTGGTGGCTCTTCGTCCTGTAACCTCCCGTGACTTCCCCTGTGGCCTCAAATCAACACCCTGCAGGTTGTCCACCTGCTATAAAGCTACACTGTACTCCATCAATTAAACATGCAGGACAAGGGCAGCTAGAGTTTACAGAGTTTTTCTCAATGTGCTGATGGCTCATGGCAAAATGCACTTAAGTTTGATGTCATGAGAAGGGACAGCAGAGGAGAACTTCATGGTGGTTATGAACTTTTTAAAACTCTATGTACAGGATACTTGAGTGCCTTTTTAACTTATGTTCCCACTCTGGTTTAAAGCGTTGATATCATTGCCTGTTCCCCTGCCGTCAGGGCCACCAAGTAAGAGAGAATGTAAAGTGCATAGATGCTGATAAAATGTGCAACAGAGTTGATAAAAATAACAGATTTCAAGGGATTACAGTGTTCCTGTCTGTTCTGGACAGAGTTATGTGCGTCTAACGGGTTTACTGCCAAGGTGTTACGTGTTACATCACTTCAAATATGAGTGAACAGAATGTGCTACACTGTGAATTTACGTCAGAGGTCACAGAGAAGTCAATCACTTTTGTTCAGCTTGTAGAAGCATGAGTTTCTGGGCATGTAAAAACGGTGTAGGATGATGAGAGGGTGCCAACAGCAGTGAGGGTCAGACATACTGTATGTAAATTATGTTTAAACAACAGTTATTTGCAGAAGGTAAAAGGTTAAAAGAAGAAAATGTACTCCTATCGTAATCCAGGGTCCAAGTACCAAAGCAGCAGAAGGTGCATCTCCAGGGGTGTAACTTGTGAGAGATAGCTGCAGCAGCCAGTGGAGATGGGCTGTCACAGATGAATTCCTCACAATATTCAAATATTGTGTAATTTTTCTGTGGGTAGAAAAACAGATTTAAACTTCACAAACCTCACAATGAACTTTGAATAAGCTACACAAAGCGTAAGCCAATGTGCATAAAGACCATCACAGCCCTCGCAGACTTTGATTTGACATTGGTGCAGCCCCGAGTCCCTGTGCACTTAAAAGGAACATGTCTCCGAGTCCACGGATCCCTAAGTGTGAGAATTGGCATTTTTTTTCCCTTTTACTTCTGTCTTCTCCTTCACCTTGATTTCTATGTGCTTGTGCAACAAAAACCAAAAGATCTAAAAATGTGAAACTTCATGGCACGATTTAGCCTCTACTCAGACCCCAGAGGTACTGTAGAATAGTTGTTAGCCTTATCAATCAAACTTTTATTTTTCAACTTATCTAGTAGGGAAACTTTCTTATTTCAAACTGTTATTGAAAAGGCAGGTTATTTTCAAAGAGTAAAAGAATGAAGACATCATTCTGAAATTTGATGCACCTATTGACTGGCTTTCAGCATATTTAACCAACTAAAGACTTTGAGCTTCAATGCTAGATGACTGTACAAATGTTAAAAACTGCTTCTTGAATATTCAGTGTTTATTCACTAATTTACTAATTTGACCAATAAAACTTGGGAAATGACTATGCCAAGGCTAAAATCCAAATTCAAATGTGCACAAGAAAGCAACTTTTTTATTTAGTTTGTTAACAAATTACCTTTTAACCAGTTCAGACGTGCATCATTCTGTGTTCTTCAAATAATGGAAAATCACTTAACATCCACATCTCCAAAAATTAGGTGGCACGGTGATTCGGTTGCTGTTGGTGGCGGTGTTGCTGGATGGAATTCTGGGTGGGGCTTTTGGGTTGTGAAGTTTGGATGTTTAGCGTATGTCAGCTTCCTCCCACAGTCACCAAACCATGCATGTGAAGGTTGATTGATTGGTTTTAAATTACTGTATGAGTGAGTGTGTATGACTGGCCTCTCTTTGTGGCCCTGTGATGGACTGGCAACATGTCCAGAGTGTATCAGACCTTTCACCCAAAGATTGCTGGGAGAGCTTCCACCTCCCCCTGTAACTGCAAACAAGATGAAGCTGGAATAGAAAATCGAGGACTGTATCTCCACAATTGTTCATTCAAATGTTTCAAAAAACTAGTGCTGACATTCTTTGGGTACTATTAGTGTCCTACTACAATTAGCACTGTTTACACAGTATTTCCTATTTTTCAAAAATGTTTGACTAATTATCAACAAAAACGGTCAAAACAACCGGAACTAGCAGTCCTTACCTCAGATAAAGAAGATAGCCATTTAGTTGAGCTCACCTATGATGCCAGCTAACATTACTTATCAAGTCTGTCTGTTTAAATTCACTCCTGTCATAGCTCCCAACCTGCAGCAAACACAAACTGTGTAGTGATCCTGCTAGCCAACCTGGAACGGTCCTTCAAGGTTTGTCTTGAAACACTGCTGCCACAAGCGAAGGTGACTTAGCTGTGGTAGCTAGTTGCTACCAGAGCTAGCCGCCGATGAGTTCAGCTGTTTTTCAGCTAGCCCCGAATAGCTGCCATTGGCTGCTGGTGAAGGTAGCTGCTGCTAGCTACTTAGCTAAGCTTCGCCCCTGGACCCTTCAGGCCAACCCAGAGCCGGTCACTAGCCATTTGACACTATAGACCAGACCTGGGCAAAACACGGCCCGCGGGCCACATCCGGCCCTTTGTACGTCTCTGTCCGGCCCGCATGAGGCCAATCATAAATTACATTTGATTACAACTTAATAATAAAAAAAAAAATCTATGTCGCGCGTGCAATACAACTGTGGTGCTTTTATTTTGAAAGGCGTAGTACTTCCGTGTAGCGTACGTGCATGAAGGTAAACAGCGCTAAGTGATGCTGCCGTTAAAATGTGTGCTGACGCTAAGAAAAGAAAAGTTGACAAGGAATGACGTGCTTTCAACAAGACATGGACCGCTAAGAATTTCTTTACAGAAATTAAAAGGTGAAGCCGTGATTTGTGCTACACAGATCGCTGTTTAAAGATTATAATTTGAATCCGCATGAGGTAAAATACAGAAATCTGTCTGATAAAGAGCGCGCAACAGAGGCTGATGCATTGCAAGCAAAACTGCAAACCCAACAAGGAATTGGTAAAATGAGGTGGAAAACATTAAAACGTTATTCATTTAATTGATGTGTTTCTATAGATGTGTTGTAATTCACAGTTTGAGGAATTTAACAAGTTAAGAATAAATTGGACTTATTAATGATTATTTTTGTTTTTTTACTCGACCTATACGTCACAATTTCACAGAGCCTAATATAAATATCTACAGGAATAATTGTATTCTTCTAATTACCAGTACCAGCTATTTAGAATATATAATTTAATGCATTTTACAATGGAAGGAAGTTGAGCAGGATTAAGTTCAAGTTATCGTTGATGTGGCTCTCTGACACAACTCAGGTTTTTCATGTGGCCCCTTGTAAAAATTAATTGCCCACCCCTGCTATAGACTGTAACGTAGCTGTCATTCAAGTAAACAAAAACAAACAAGGAAACAGAAACACTCTCCTAATTATGTATAAATCTGTGTTTTAGTATAGTTTTAACTGATTAGGTACATGAAAAGAATCGATTACTGGGTTCAAAAACATCTTTGTATCGGGCTGTAAAGCTGTGTTTATTTCTGTGGTAAAGTTGGACATTTTAACAAAGGGTTCAGTGGAAATTGACTCTCCTTTGAAGCCTTCTCCTGATGCTCATTCAAGAAACTGCATGTTCCGTGTTGCCATTTTAGCAAGCCTGCTGTAGCCCCTTGTAGTTTACTGACTCCTGGATTAATAAAATGTACGTATGGTTGTATTGTTGCAGGTCAAGGTGTGGTTCCAAAACCGCCGGACCAAACAGAAGAAAGACACCACCTAAGGATTCAGATAAGCGCTCTTCCTCCTCATCTGAGTCTTTGGCCACCTGCAACATCCTTCGCCTCCTCGAGCAGGGCCGCCTCCTGTCCGGCCCTGCCCCACCACCGAACTCCCTCCTCGGGCCCCCAGCCCACCCAGCAAACGGATCTCTGCTGAGCAGCCCAGGTGGAGGCTCCTCCACTTCCCCTGGAATCAGCAGCACCACTCCTCCCAGCTCCCTCCCTGGGGGGACATTTGGGCTCTCACTGCCCTCTCTGGGTGGCACCCCACCGTCACCGAGGCTGGGCGTCCCACCGCCTCACTCCCTCTGCTTCTCCATGCCGCTGCTGGGGGGCACTCATCATGAACTGACATCCAGCTATGGCTGCGGTTCGTCAGCGTTTGAGCCGTACATGAGGCTGGACAGAAAAGAGGCAGATCTGGGTGGGAAAAAGACGGTCTCCTAAGTAGCAGGTCCCTCCATAGGGACAAGGAGAGACTGGGACACCTGTTTGACAAGTGAGTGGCTGCAGATAGTAAAAGAAAGCACCTTGGATAGTAAAAAAAACATCAAAATGGAAGTGACAGGGTTGCTTTTTTGCAGCAGTGGTGAAAAGGACTTGATGGAAAGTGATCATTCCACCTTTCCACATAAAAAAAAAAAACAAGCAAAAAAAAAAAACTGCTTTTTTTTTCTTCTGGCAGAATTGCCATGAGTGTTTATTTCAGACAGATGTTTTCATCGCCACTCTATTTACAGTGGTTTTACGTGACTCTTCACTTTTTGTCCAGTGAGCTTGTATGTATGATTTTACTTTATATACAGGCCTTCATTTATTGTTCAGGAAAAAAAAAAAAAGAACAAATCTGATACTTGACATGAATATTTCAGTGTTTGAATGCGAAAAGTGGTGGTTTCATGGAGAGCAGTATGTACACATTTCTATTCCTGTTCAAGTGGCCATGTTTGATTTTAGTTCATGTGCTGTCATAATAGAAAGAAACCCCTAAAAAAAAAATCGTAGTATTTTAATATCAGTCTGTTTGGTGTCCAGTCGTAGCTTTTGTAAAATCTTTATTTGGTTGTGTTTGTGTATGAAACCGTATGTGGTAGGATCTGGACAAACAGTGCAAACTCACATATCTAGATCTGATAGTTTAATGCAAAAGAACCGGAAAAGAAAGAGAAGTGGTAAGTGTTTGCCAAAGCGTTTATGAATAAAGCTCTGGAGGTACAACGCTTGCGCTCCTTCCAATCAATAAAGCAAGCCCAGGTCAGGCTGAGAGGAACGACCTCTGAACTCAGATTAACTTAGATTCGCAGATGTCTCAGCTTTTTAAAAGAGGCTCGAGAGACACATTATAAATCTTTCTGAACCCAATCTCAGTCTAGAGATTTCTGTTCGGTGTTGTTTGGAGTCCAGCTGCAACTGTAGCTGATGAATCGATAAGTTGCTCCACAGAAAATGACTCTGCAACAGTTCTGATTTTTCCTTAATCCTTTTCCTTTTTTTCGTTTTGTTCTTCGATTCTAGTATCCATTTTTCAGAAGGAAAAAAAAGCACTGACAGTTTTTTTTTTATCATTTCATGGACTCAGATTAATTGAGCAAGATACCATCCAATGAACTGACGATGACAGAAATTATCTGTTACAGCCCAAGTTGGGATGCAGCATGACAACATTTACCATTCCTTTTATTTATTTTTATTTCTTTTCATTTGTTATGTGTTTTCCTGCTTGTACCGTTCCACCAGCTCATCTTATCCATTATCTTTATGTCTTTCAAACCTATTTCAGATGCATTAAGCTGAAGTATCACACAAGCGTTTTAATGTCTCAGTTTTATTTAACTTGTGTTTCCTCTTTTTCCCTCGATGACATTTGGCTCCAGCTCCTGTCAAACTTCACCCAGCCCTTTCTGATATGAAAGGATTTTATCTGATTTACCTTCATTGAAAGCACTTTATGTTTGCTGTTTTTGTTTTACATGTCCTTGTATCTCACTTTTCCACTTTTGAAGTCATTTACTGAACACACTGAAAGAGAAAAAGAGCTCCAACTTTCACAGCTTTGTTATCAATATATATATATATATATATATATATATATATGCAGTTTTCTATCAGCTATACTTTAATCTATAGATTTGAGGCTTAATTGTCTTTGTGTGTTCAGACTTAGTTAAATTCATTCTGGACAGGGAAGAGGAGGGAATTGGAAGGCATCAGATGTTTGATTTCTACATAACCTACTATTTGTCCAGGTTTCTTTGTTGTCCATAGAAAGGCAAAGCACCTGTGAGAACCTGCAATTTTCTACAGTTTACCCTCAATTTGTGCGTGTCAGATGAGTTATCGCCCTCTTTTCACTCCTGTCTCTTCCTGTTTTCCCATGGATCTTTTCATTTTGCCTGACTGCAAGGTGTTTTTTTTTCTTCCTCCACTCCCTTTCTCTCACACTTGCCGGCTGTGGCTCAGTGTGTATTTAAAAAAAAAGAATGGACACTGCCATGACATCAATTTACAAATGCGCTTACAAGTAAAGGCCAGGCGACTTTCTACAGCCTGGCATGTTTCCAGGTGCAGATACATTTTCTGGCTCACAGAAAGGCTCTGACCTCAGTCTGTCAGGTTGCCGGGCCTTTTTGCACCCATGTAGCAGCAGACTCAAAGCCAATAATTTCCTGTTGTTGTGTCCAGACTGCAGTGCAGAAACCCTGCTATGCTCTCCAGCAGTACACCTGTGTTCTTGTTGAACACTATTATTTCCTATAAGCACCATCCATAATTCACATGCTCTGGCATCAAATATTGAGCAGAGAAATGGAGCTGAGAAGTCATGAGGCTGTCTTCTCATGTAAGGCTGCTGTGCTTTTTCACAAATTATTTGTCTTTTCTCATAACTGCATTGTCTCATTCAGTTGCTGTGTAAACACAGTCTATGATCTTGTTTTTTTTTTTTTTTTTTTTTTAAATTATATTGCTTTTTTTTTCCTGCATCAGTGACTTTGGCTGCACAAGACAGTGGATCTAAGAGCTCTTGATTAGCAAAACCTGCTTTTTTGTTATTTCTCACCCGCTGTGCCATAAATGCAGCATGTCATATTAAAGAAACAGGTTAAGTCGTCTCATGTTTTATATTTCTCTTGAGATTCAGCACTGACTCCTTGTTCTGTCACTGCTCAGTGGTGTTTCGTAATGTAAATCTTCAGTTGCGGTTTTGTGCGCTCAGCTCAGCAGACAGCAGATTCAGCTTTGGCGAGATGATGGAGGAAGTGAGGTGCTGCTCCTTGACCTAAAGCACCTAAAGAGAAAGGAGAAACAATGTAAAGCTCAAAAGATGGTGCATAAACACCAGTAAACTGGATGAATGTCCAGGCGACTGTAATGACTTTAACTGCTGTTAAAGCGTTTGGGTTTCATTTTTAGTTCCACAGTTGTTTGCTTTATTAAGCTTCCTCTTTAGAGAGTTTATTCTCTTTCCAGCTGTGTGGAAGTTTTCTTTTTGTTGTAAGTAAGCCGTGACAACTTGCACTTGTTGAGGTTGTACTGCTAATTCAAAAAACACAACAGTCGTTGTTTTGGCCACTGCATCATGATTTTCTTGAGTATGTGTAAACATCTACCTTCATTTTAAGAAAAAAAAAAAAAAAAAACTACTTCCGCTTGGTTTACGTTTTCATTATGCACAGCCAAGGTCCTGCAGAGGCCCTAATGTCTTTCTTTGAGCAGTAAAACGTACTTAATGTCAAGTTAAAAGCACCAGCTACTACTTACAATGAACAAACTCTATGTACATAGATATGAATTTATATATAAATATATATATAAATGGGTCTTTGCACAAGTTATCTTCATGTCTGTTCCATGTGATTTTAACAGGAAGAAAAAAAATGTGAAAGAACATTCAGAAAAAAAAAGACTTTATATATGCTTTACAATTCTTTGTCTCATTAACATTTTGCACTTATTTAAAGAGGCTTACTTCAGTTTCTGGGCTGACAGAGCTGTTTTCACGCTCTGCTAAGATATTGTACAATATGTATATGTATTTTTAATCATATGCATATAAATATATGTCTATGTAATTTGTCTCTTGTATTCTGTTCATTTCGCCTTCTTCACTGCCTCCAGGCCAGACGTATGGATTTATTTCAATTTTTTTTAAACACATAATATAAACAAATTTGTTTCTCTTTTAACATCATCTGCATGTCTGAGCTCTCCATTCAGGAGGATTTTGATTTGCTTGGTTGCAACTTTATTAAAGGTTTTGGCCTCTTTTGATTCATGTTGCAAATCGAGGTGGTGGAATTTTCACCTTCTCAGCTCTTCGACAGAAACACGCTCCCTTCATATAAACGGCACATTTAATCATGTTTAGATTTGGGCAAAAAAGACTTGAACATGTCCTTGGTACAGCAAATTGAATAAGAATATCTAATATTTTGTGTTCATCAAATAGCCAAATTGGTTTACTGATACTATTAAATATTAAAGTAAATATAATATTCGTGTGAAAAGAAGGGTCTGTTCAGAAGATTTGTTCCAGAGTTGACATTTACAAAAGAAAAAAAAAAAACATTGATCAAACATCTCCAAAAAGTCAAAATCAGAAATACAGTTCCAATGTAAAAGGGAAGATTAACATGTAATCTTTTCAGAGGACAACATTACCATCAACATGCTCTTTGTGACTTTTATTACTACTTGTCCCCGTCATAATTATGTTTGCGCGGATGTCAGGAACGGAGTGTGTGCCGATAAAAACAGAAAAAGAAAACTTGTGTTTCGTATGCACAATAAAGTCTGGCGCCGTACCGAAAACTTTGATAGCTACATTGGTCATGGTTAGGATTGGCACAAAACCATTCTCATCCAAGGGCAACAAATGCCATTGTCCCGCCAAAACAAGTTATTGTTGTGAGATAAACAGACAGGGCCCTTTTGCATTCACGCTATGATGCATCAGCCGTGACCATACGGGGAAAAGACTTATTGTAGTTATCTCATTATAGAGTGTTTGCTTTTAAACAAGTGACAACATTTAAAATTGTGAATCTGACTTCAAACCAATCAAGGTCAATTTTTTCAGTTAATTTCATTACGTCTTTAGGTTCTTGATTAGGCTTTAAAAATGCTACAATGTTGAACTGCCACATCAGAAACTGACCACTGAGGGATGGCTTTTGCATCAACATGTGATGCTGAAGAGTCTTGACGAAAATGCAGTGAGGCTAGGACAGACTTTCCACGATTGGCTTTTGAAGTGGCAAATACTGAACAGTAAGTTCATTAGTAAAGTTCACGAAGTTCAGTGTGAGATTCACCAATATGGATCCATCATCTGCTTCAAGGTGTCAAGACCACAGACGCGTTACACAACTCCCATTTTGATGATTTCTTAGGAAAAACTATGTGTCACCGTGAGGAATAATCAACGAAAGAACAAGATGTAAGTTTGTCAAAGCTGTAACGTAGCACAGCTATCCCCTTGTTAGCCCTAACTTCAGCGAGGGGCACCTCTTTAAGCTGGGACAATTGATCCGTGGGGTGCCAATTATAGTGATTGGCACCTTTATTTGAGTGAGGAAGAGGCGAGAGGACCGGCAGAAAGAAGACCAGATGGGTGGCCCGTTTGTGAGGAGGGGGGCAGAGCGGGGAGGGGTCGGGTGGAGTAACTGTCTGGGAGCAGAGGAAGAAACTGTGGTGATAAACAGCTTCCAAGGAGGAACAGCAAGACTGAGCTAATTGGGTTTTTTTTACTGCTGTTTTTAAGCGGTTGCGTCCCGTCAGACGCCATATTGACGTGTTGGGACCATTTTACCACCAGAAACAGATGGGCCACTCAGTTTATTCAGGTGCCGCCATTCATATCTCGGCTGTATCATAATTCCATTGCGGTGAAAACCTTCAGCAAAACCAGCCTGAATCCAAGTCATTTCAACTCACATTATATTCTCACACAACTCACACTCACTTCATCAGTTCCCGCAGATATATTATTACTAAATCTGTTCTGCCTCTGCAGTGCCTTTATTCCACCCTGCTGTGCTGTGTGAAACACATGGAGGGGGAGCGCCATGACATTCTGTTCTGCTGCTGTTAGGACACTAACTGGCAACGCTGAAAGGCATAAGAGGGGTGCAAGGATGGCTGGAAACTCCGTGGAGAAGATGAAATGAGTCAGTTTGGGGGATTGTGAGAGTGGTGTTTAGGCATGCGTGATGAGCACTAAGCTAAAATACCCAGTCAAGTCACAGGCAAGCTAAAAGACGCTGTGAGGGGAAAAAAAAATACCATCAGGTTTTGGACGACAGCGGATGGAGAGGGAGGGACCAGATGGTCTGGCTGTACTGCAGTCTTTGTCTTTTGACTTTGGCGCTAACTGCTCAGCAAACCCTGTTGCCATGTTTGGCAACCTGGAGGAGCCTTCACTTGCTGAAATTATATTTCTTTTTTAAAAAATGATTGGGTTATTCAGGTATCTGAAATTGGAGAACACACACATTGGATAAGGATTTTGCGGTAATTTCCAGTTATAATTGTCATTTCACTTCATGTGTAAATAACTATTTAAAAAAAGACAGAAGCACATAGCCAACTTTTCTTTACCTCGGACATGTGGTCCGTTTCCAGCTTGAAATACGTCTCGGTTTAAGCCCCTTCATAATGAAAAAGAGAGGGATGAGTAAGCAATTAAATAAAAGAAAACATAATCGTGCCATAAGCACCTGAGGCGTTTGCGCTGTCCTGTTTTGTTTAAAAGAACATCAGATCAGTTCCACTTCAGCTCTCAAAAGCTGTTTGTTGTTCCTCTGCAAATGAACTCTTAGCTCCACATTAGCTCTGATTCTCTTTTAGGTGGCACTGTATGTATTTGTGTGTCTGCTTTTCTGGAGGGTCCACAGACCCCGAGGAATGCTTTCACTGTCCGGCCACCCCCGCCTTTTCTCCCCCTGCTCTCCATCCGCCGTCCCCGTATTGCCCACACCTCCTCCCTCCCCCTATGAAGCTGCTCAGCAGCCCATCAGGGGGGCTTCTCCACTAATTAGGGTCACTAATTGGAGGTCGGCTGGGGCAAAGACCCCTCCACACCTGCATGGTCATGTGACTTTAAAGAGGTGCGCAGGGTCAAAGGTCGTGCAGTTGGGGTGGCGGTGGGGGTGTTGGATTAGTTTAAACGAGCAAATGAGGAGAAGGGTAAAAAAAAAAAAAAAGACAGAAATGGGGAAGGAAAAAAACTGTTGGTGTTGCAGTCAATGCAACTACAAAAGCTTATCTGGAAAACAAATTACAACACAAATGTAAGGCTTGAAATTGTTAATATGCACGAGCACGTTTAAACGAAACGAGACTTCTTTGACTAACAGGTGTCTGTCAGAATGCGGCCCACAAGCATCAGCATCAAAATGAAAGGTCACTGTAGAGGAAGAGACATTTAAGGAGACACACGATGCCCTCTTTTCACAAGCTGACAAAATATAGAGGAAGGTTCTATGACGAGCCGTCAGAAGAGGTCTGGTCCTGGTCCTGGTCCAAAAGTTGTTCCTGATCCCTCTTTTTGGCACAGGTTCAGTGCAATTCATGTTTTGAAATGGGAGATAAAAGACAATTCAAGAACTGTCGTAGTTCCCCTGGCCCATGTGGACCCATATCACAACTTTAGCATAACATTATGACTGCCCACTGAATGATGAGCAAGTCTTTGTTGTGGCCTCAAAAGAGCTCTGAGCAGTCAGGGTCTGGACAAAGAACATCGGTGGGTGCCCTGGAGTGTCTGGTACTGGGATGTCATCAATGGGTCCTGGGCCCTGTGGGTTCAGGGGTGGGGTCTCTGTGGAAGAGGGTTCCTTCCCACAGATGCCATCAGATCCCATCAGACTGCTGTCTGAGGAATCTGAAGACACCTCAGATTCTTTGCTGTGTTCTTTGAGCTCTAAAAAAAAAAAAAATTGTTCTGGGGCCCACTTCTGCCCTGCTGGGAGAGGCAGCTCTTGTAGGGGAGAGATGTTACCATGTTGAGAGTGTAATTGTTGTGCAAAAATCTTTCGATAGGTAAGAAATATCAAAACAGGATGCACATGAATATGAATGTCAGGATGCAGATTTTCCCATAAGGGCATAGCACTGTAACAATGGCCATGATGGCTCGACTACCAATCTGGACAAAGATAAGTGGTGATAAAGAAAAAAAAAACACTATTGGTGAAGAATGCAGCCAGGGGAAATGAACACAGGAGTCAGAGAAGACTCAGGTGGAAACAGCACTTTTTTCCATTAACACACTGACACGCCTCCTCAGTGTTCCATCATGTGAGTACGTTCATATCGCTGTATTTTCAGCTGGTTCAGTGAAACTCAACGGCTACAACGGCATCACCAAGTCTGCCTCACTATTCTTCATGTTGTAAAAAAAAACACTACAGGAGATATTATCCAAACCACAGCTTTCTAAAGCATTCTTGGAGGTCACCAAATGGTTTGACAGATCTTAAAGCGTACGAGAAAAAGGAAAGCCTCTCCTCCTCTGATTATGTCACTCGCTGTTGCCACATATTCAAGGACATCTGAGTCGCACGTTACTCTGAGCGCACGTATCCGGTTCATACCTGATTTACTTCCACAAATGAACGAGGCCCAAAATTCATCTGGGAATATCAGAATCTATGTGCTTATTTTTTTTCCTTTTTTAAATCTCTTCATTCCTACTCATCAACCAATCTGTGCTAAAAATCAGAAATGGCTTATCGAACCCTGCAGGGTAAATGCAGTCACACTGACACCTTTGACTTCTGGATGACAATTTGACAACAGCAATTTTCAGTTCCTGACTGGGTAAAAATTAAAAGCGCAACAAAATGTCAGGTTTCCCAGCAAGGACATAAACTTAAAAGACAAAGGCCCCGATCGTACACTTCCTAGCTGCTACCCACTAACCGCTACCCGCAAATTGCAGGTATAGGAACCTCCGCTAACCGCTAATACAATCTTCCGCTCCCTAAAGCTGCTACCCATTATCAGGTAGCCGAAAGAAATTGTCTGTGTAAGAATATTTATATGTATATATCAGTGCAGAGGAGGAGGAGGAAGGAAGAGGAGGAAGCTCTACAGCAGAGTCCCAGATGAGCTGCGCATGAGAGCTGCTCCGATCTGGATGAAAAGACGCTCCATAGCGGTTTGCAGCTAGCGCAACCTGCTCCTAAAGGCAATGGCTACTGACGCACTGATTGGTTTAACAGGTGGAACGCCCTAACCACTCCTATGGATAATGTAGCGGGTAGCACAGGTGGGATAGCGGGTTTAACAAGGTGGAAGATTGCGTTCTTTGTGGGCTTTAGGAGATCTGGCGGAAGATCGGGCCCTAAGTATTTTCTTAAATGAAGTGAACTACTGAGGGAAATATGCTGTTGATCCGTTTCCCATCTCTGAGCTACAATTCTACCCTGAGCAGATACTGTGATGTAACAGTATCCTGTGATAATGACCTGCTCACTGAATGAAACGTTTCCAACTCCAGATGGCTCCAAACAAAGTCAAAGGCTCATATTATGGTAGTTGTTGAAAGGCTCTTGCTTCAGAAACCAAAATGAATGTCATAAAGCATGGACGAGTACATTTTTTTTTTCAAAATATGTTCCCTTTACGAAATTAGGGCCCAGTCAGAGGTTAATTGCCAGGTGACCTCAAGGGCAGAGAGCTCAGTGGAGGCCCCCAAACCCGACCGCCTCTCTCAGCCCTCATGGACTAAGTGATGTCTCCTTGTTTTGACACGATTCACACAAGAGTTGGGCTTAAGCTTGTCTGAGAGGTTCACAGCTGCATTCCTGTGAACCACATCTAGCCGAAAGCTTGGTGGGGCTAGAAGGAGGTTTTTGTTTTTGAATTTGTGAGAAGGCAGGATGCCAGAGAAAGTAAAGCATGTGAAAATGATGGTCCTTTCATATTAAAAGATGTCTTGGATGGTGGGTTTTACAGTACGGACTGTTCTGACATAGCACGTTTGTAAAAGTATAGCCATAAGCATTCATCACAACTGAGTTTATTGGTTTTTCATTTCTTGTTTTGTTGTTTGGTACCTTGTGAAATGATACAGTTTGTCTTTGTGATTTGAATCTTATTATGATCTTTTTTTTTTTTTTTTTACATCTATTCATGGCCAATATAGTTTATTTTGGTCATTTTGAATCTCTTTACAGCCTTTTCTTTTCTTTAAATCTCTCATGTTGTATCTCATTTTGATGATTACACTTCCCTTTACGCTTGCTTTGTGTCCCGTTCTGTTTAATTTACATTGTTTTGTTTCTCTTTGTGTGGATTTAAAGTCTGTTTCTCATCGTTTCTGATCTGGTGTTGTTTCCTTTAAATGTCTTTTTTTTGTCAGACCCAGGGCTCATTTTGCATGTCCAATGGATCCATGCTGAAATTCTGAGGTCGCTTTATGTCTGTTCATGCTTTGTTTGCATTTCATATTAGTCATTTAACATTTACTTGCTATTTTTTCTCTCCCTTTTGATAATTTAAAAACTTTGATTGGTCTTTCTTTTTAGTCTTATTTTATTCAGTTTTGTTCTGTGCCTTTTTCTGGAGAGAATTTTAGTTACATTCCTTTGGAGCTTTTACTTGCAGCATTTGGACTGATAAAAACTATATGCATTTTATGGACATATATTGTAATTCATAATATGATGCACTGAACTGTAAAAAGATATGGATTGGAAATAGCTATGGAAAAACACTTACCTTATACAAATAAAAACACTTAATACAGCAACTATATAATGATCTTCTCAATTACTTCTGTCTCCTGAAAAAAAAATATATTTTGAATGTAAATAAAATCAATAAAAATCAGAAGTTCTTGATTTCAGTTTGCTGGAGAAACATTGCAAAAGGACGTGCTGGAACAAGTCTGCTACACGTCGAAAGATTTGGCTTCAATTCAACTACATTTCATCAAATCTATTTAGGTAGTTTTTGTGTAGAACAAACAGACCAACAGCAGCTATCAGACCACCACAACGGCTCTTTCCATAATGAACAACCTGCCAAAATCAGACAAATAATCTGAAATAATGATCAAAAATGTGACAAAAAGTGAAAAGTCAGACATAAAAATTACTGAAAAGAGAAAAAAAGTTACATAAAATAACAAAAGATTGGCGCAGAACAACCATGATCTAATGTAAAATGACTGCAAAGGATAAAGAATAGCTATAAAATAATGTATGATGAATAAAATGCTGTATAATTAGTATTCAGATGAATACAGATAGATTCGTGAAGGTTTCACATGGATAACAATTCAGCACATACTGATGGCCGATTTTATTTCTGTATTTCTGATGAATTGTTGTGCGAAAGCAAACAAATGCATTTTCAGAGAATAGAAGCATTTTCATTTCTGGTCCCGTCTGCAAACAGAGGAATCAAGGACTAACATGGGCCAAAATCCTGAAAAACAAGCATTAGTTCCAAAGAATAGTAGGTGACCCATCACGTCCATATTTTGTGCCACCTCTCTCCGTGCACATGCGTGCGTGCTCACACAGTCCCCCTCTGCTGCGTAAATTTATTCCCAACTCAATTTTTAAACCTTTTTCACAGAGCTGAATGAGTCTTCACCCTGCATACAAAGAAGTGCCCTTCGGCACATTAAATCTGATTTGTGGTGTAACAGGAGGAGAAAAAAAATCGGTAATTCCTACGCACACATTTCACCTTTGCATTGATCAGTGTTTTTGCCACAAAAACCTTTCTCATGGAGAGAAGCTCCTTTTCAATACCCAGATCCTTCCATTTACTGCAATAGATGCAGGACTCAAGGTTGCTTCCCTCAAAATTCTTTTTTCTTTTTTCTTCCGTAGCCCCAAACACATGAGCAAGCCACACGGCATCACCTCCCCTTTATCATTTAGCCTTTATTCAAAAAGTGATATCATGGTGATATATGAAACAAGCAGTTGTCACTGGTTGCACTGATTTTGTTTTGAATCATGCAGTCTGAGACTGACTTTATCCGGCCGACTGTGGGTGTAAAGAAACACTTTTGAAGCTGCCTTTGACCAGGTCATTTGAATTTTGGAAATTGATCACACCTCAAGGCTAACAGGAAATGTCCTTAATTTCATTCCCAGAGCATAACACTCCTGGTCTGTAAAGCAGCAACTAGTCACCAATCAGCTTACCTTGGTGGAAACCTGAAATTTTGGCTTTTAAATCAACATTGACATCTTCCTTTTTCCTTTTTTTTTTTTTTTTTTTTTACCTCAACCCTGCATTTAATGCACACTGCTAATGCATAGCAGAGTGCTTCCTAATGACTTCAAGGTTTTGCGCAGAAAGCTTGTCATATTTTATTATCAACACATACTTCAGGACTCACTAAACTGACAACGCATTCAAGGGAAGCAGACAACAGATAATTAGATACTCAGAAGGAATATGTTATTTAGATTTCAAGGGTACGAGAGTGCTTTTAAGAATAACAGCTGAGGCGATGATATGTGGAGTGCAAAGTGCTGTTAGATGTGGTGTTTACTTTAAAACAACAAATGAAGCAAAGGCAGGACTTAAGATTTTGCATGTGAAATCTTAATAGAGTGACTGCATGTCCTTGTTTGTCTCAAAGTCACATGCTGCTACACTGGACTCTTGAGTGTCCCATCAAAAACTTAATGACACTCAATTAATGGGAATGAAGTTTTAGTGAGCACATTAGTGTTCATTCACTGTCACTTGATCAGATATTACTGTGATTTCCAAGATTATTCAGATCTTTTTTTTCTCTTTTCTTTATCTAAGGTATCTGAATGTGTTATGTCTCCTAATTTTGGGCTTCAAGGCTTTGGTAGAGAAGATTTAACAAGTCTTTCATGGGTGCAGCCCACATCCTCAGCTCTGCTGCTCATCCCACTAACGTACGCTCTTTACGACTGTGGTGCCATTTAAAAGGGAAATAAATAAGATTTCTATCATACGATTTATTGCCACAAAGCATTTTTACAACAAAGGCATAATATACCAAAAAAACATTATTAGTATTATTACTTTAATTTTCTATTTTCTTTTTGGAGGGGTCAATATGTCCACACTTTAATCTTCACCTCAAACTCCATAAAGTTTTGGAGTCTTAGCTGAACCAAACATCAACTGAAAATTTAACTAACAGTAATAATTTCCCCCAAATGAACACTGAATAATGAAGCATGTACTTTTAAAACAAAATAAATAAATAAAAGGTCCTCCTTAGGATTAAACTGTAGTCCCCCGGGGTGAAAGTGTGTTGATGCTACTGCATTTAATTAATTCAATTTCCAGGTCTGGATTGGAGCAAAGCAGACCCAAAACATGACATCTGTTGCCATGTTTCAGCGTTATAATGAAGTTTCAGTGTTGTGGGTGCCCTTTTTCTTTAAACGTAGAATTAGCTGTTTAGCTGAAAGTTCTGCACATATTTTAATGATTTATACATTTTAATGGGCTCTATTTGACCCCCTTCCTTGCACACTGGTGTGAGTCTTCAGTCCTCGTACGCTTAGAAAAAGTCCTGAATTTACTTCATTTATTGACTCGTTGTCTTATTGTGAGTTGACAAAAAAACCCAGGTCTTTGGAAATGGTTCTCATCAATCAATCTATCTTTAGAAAAGCCAGATTTGTTGGTTGCCAGACATTACAGTACAAAATATATTAATATTATATATATCTATATATTAATATAACTCTATAACCTTCGTAAGCAAGAACATTTTACACAGGTTTTGAGGTTGTACATGGTAATTTACTTTTTCCAGGCCTGTCTTTCAACTTCAGCACAGACATGAAAACTCCAGCTCTTATGACTTGTCAGATTGAGTTTCTCGACAGTTTGGACTGCGATGATAAAATCCCATTTAATGACTAATCCTTTTCTTGCAACTACGTATATATAAGCTTCTTACTTATGAAGAACACAATAAACAGCCTGAGGTATTCACCCGGCCTGCAAACTCCCCATATACCAAACTGACGGGATCTGATGAACCCTAACCCCACAACCCACAGAAGTATTGCCATGGACAGCCAGGTAGCCCACAAGCTTTACATCTGACACTCTGCTGAGGACAACAATGAACATGTTTTGGACAGAAAAGACAGATGTTTTGAAAGAGGAGTTAGAGAAAAAGCATGTTTTAGATGGTTCTCAGACCTGAACCAAATTAAGGGGTAACTGACAGATTCCCACAAACCTTCATCAGGTGATCCATTTTTGTGAATCAGGTGTATTGGAGAAGGAGAGCATCTAAACGATGCAGAACAGTGGGTCCTGAGGACCAGGGGTGAGGAAAACAGGTGTGTACATAACTTCAGATAAGATGCATCTTTGTCTGCTTTATGCATATTTAGTATTTTCCACTGATGGATGTAGAGCAACATCTTGTGTGATTTCATCACAAAACAGATAATCCCAGTATTGTAAAGTAGGAGAAAAAGCATTTCATGACCATCTTCATCACAATGAAGATTTGCATATTTTTTATTGCACGCTCAAGATTTGCACAATGCAACCCCATTTGGATGGTTGGATTTATGTTTGTTTTTTTTTTTATTATGCTGATCATTTCAAAATCATATATAAGACTGTTCATACCACACAAAACAATAAAATACCAGTAGGGAAGAATTCTTCCATATTATAGCCCATGTTCAGCCATAATTGAGATGCAAGGAAGTCCTGTTTATTTAACATTCAGATGGTCTCATTTTGTTATTGTCACTCTATTACTGACGTGATGTGACAGAAATTTGCTCTGAGGAAACACTTGTCATTTCTCAGAATGAAGTACAACAAGTCTTGTGTACTTGGTAGTTCATAGTGGGCAAACCTGCCAAGTATGAACAGAAGTGTCATCACAGCTCAGCTGGCAGGCTAAGATATATTAAAACATGTCTACAGTTTAATCGAACGTAAAAACACTTGAAACAACTTTAAGAAGACTTAAAATGGACAGACATCCCTGGTAAAAAAGATATTTTTAACCACTTCTTGGGATGACATTAAAAAAAAAAAGTTTTATGTTTTTGAATTTAATCTGTGTTGTAAATAAAGTTCTGTGGGAACTTTACGTATCATTTTCTATGGTACATTTCTAGAAATCACTGTCTAAGCTACACGTGGAAGTTAAAGCTGAGTTATGCAAATAAGAAACCATATTTGAACATGATCCAGAAATGCTGCTGTCTTCTCTGGACTAAAGCTCATCTAAAACGGTCTGAGGGAAAATGGAAAAACTGTTTGGTCTTTAGATAAATCAAAATTTGAAATTCATTTTAGAAATCCTGGGTGTCGTGTCCTGTGGACTAAAGAGGAGAGGGACTGGATGGACAGTTCAAAAGCCTGCACCTCTGATGGTTTGGGGGTGCATTAATGTCTATGATGTGGGCAGCTTACACACCTGGAAAGGTGCCATCAATGTCAAGGAGCAACTTATGCTGCCATCTAGACAGGGTCTCTCTCAGGGATGGTCGTGCATATTTCAGAAAGACAATACTTAACCACATACTGCATCCATCACATCAACATGATATCACATCAATATTTTCTATTCACCAACAGAAAATATTTGGAGCATCATAAAAAGAAAAATCTGGCTCAGGACTGTTGATCAGCTGTGATCCTGACATGAAACTTCAACAGCTGATCTCTTCACTTCCTAGACATTTACAGACAGTTGTTAAAAGAAGATGAGATACACAATGAACAACACCCTGTTCCAAATTTTTGAGATGCATTGCTGTCATCAAAGTCAAAATGAGCTAATATTTTCCATGAAATGGTAAAATGTCTCAGTTTCAACATCTGATATGTTCTCTGTGTTCTTTTGGGAAATAAAATATGGGTTTGCAAATCATTGCATTCTGTTTTTATTTACATTTTACACAGTGTCACAGCTTTTTTGGAACTGGGGTTGTAGAGTATCTAGTATTCAGTCAAAACTGTCCGAATGTCATCATTCCTTCATCAATATCAGCTCTTCATTTGGATCTTTCAAACAGGCGTGGCTTGACCTTCTGCATCCCTTGGGTCACTACAGCTTACCCTCATTAGTAACAGGGGGTCTCGACCCAGTCCATCACTCTATTTGTTGTTCGCCCCAATAAAGCCGATACGACCACACATGAACATGAATGAAGGTTCCTACCCAGATTGTAACCTATAACCTTTGGAACTTCACTTCATCCTTTGCCTCCATTCACACTCCAGTCACTTGAGCCTCAGCAATCCGTTTAGTCGGTGAAAAGGGAAAAGACACATACGGACTCAAGAGATCATTTCCTCATCCTGCCCTGAGCCCAGACTCAGGACACCCACACACGCAAACACAGGCGCGCACACACACACTCATGCACACGCCCAGCAACTTGCAGGTGTGCTTACGCAGTGCTCTTTTCCGGGCTGGGCCAAATACAGAGGGAGCTCTAGAGAGATGGAACAGAGTGGGATTATATGGAAAGGAGGGGAAGAGGAAGAGGAGGAGGTGGAGGAGGAAGAGGAGGGGGGTCAAGCCCCACCCCTCCACCCCCTGCCTCTCTGCTTTTCAACAGACGTGTGAACAAAAGCCTGGTCAAACTGTCAGGCTCGCAGCCTAGGGTGTTTACCGCTCTTGTATCTATCACCAACAAATCAAGCTTGGCCCCCTCACCACCACTACCACCATAGCGACACTCCCCCTGCTGCCCCTTTTCCCCTGAGCTGCCTGCCTGGCTTTATTGGGAACAGCAAATTAAGAAACCATCCATCTGGGTGTGATCACCAATTACAGGGCGAAACTGTCAGCATGCATTAAGGCCTGCAGGGAAGGCGGGCGTGTTGGGCGGCTTTTACGAACAGAAGCAAGGGAGTGAGAAGTTGATTGAATATGATTAAAAACCGGTTCGAGAATTGCATCATTCTAATTTTGTACGACAGAAATGGTTAAAAAAACCCTGAAATATATGTACAATACAACTTTTGCATCACAGGTAGACTAAGCTCTCTCTCACTTTTTTTCATGGTTTGCCACCCAAAGCAAATCTGCTTTAAAACTGCAATGAATGAATACTTTATGAAAAAGCAACATAGTAGGTAAAAGATATAGATATGGAAAAAAAAAAATCAATGAAGCTTGTGGCTGGCCCCCTTTTGTCGCTGCTCACTGTCACAGCCGGTGATTCCCTGTAACACTTCTCCTCTGGCCAGCTTTCTCACAACACAATAGGGCCATCATTAACTTTTTGCTCCATCGGAATGCTGAAAGACCTCCATGACCAAACACCCCCGTGCCCTCCCCTCGCTCCTCCGTGCGTCCCGCTTTTCTCTCTGCTTGCTGGCTTCCTAGGCTCCTAATTTGTGAAGACCAGGTGTGCACAGAGCCGCTGAGGGGAGGCGGGTGTGGGGAGTGGGTGAGAGGGAGGGAGGGTGATAGGGGGTGGGGAGTGGGTGGGAGGAAGGCTGATAGGGCGTGTGTGTGTGTGTGTGTGTGTGGGGAGGGCACAAAGAGAATTCTCAAATAAGGCACACTGTAAAAAAAAATTGTAATATAACAGAATTTTACTGTCTTTTTTACAGATTTATTTCTGTATTGTTAAAATACTATTACATTTATATATTTAATATATTTATTGTTAAAATACGTTCACAAATATATCGTAAATTCACAAATATTTGTCTGTTATTTAAGGGAATAAACTGTAAAACTGCTAGTGATCTGGCAGGTCCTTTTCGGTTGTTTCCCAGCATCCTTTGCAGCCCTGGTTGTTTAGGTGCTTATCTGTGTTTATTTGTTAGCTATTTGATTTAATGCTGCCACTTAAAATCTTTTGTTGGTTTGACCCCCTGTTGATTCATACCCCTTACCATTTAACATGTTAATTTGTGTCACCCTGAGTTAAGTCTGTCTGTGTTCGAATGAGTACCCGTGAGTTTGTTTAATAAAGTGTGTAAAACAAAACTTGTGCTGTGCAAAAACAGTAAGTTGACAAAATACTCCTTTTGCTAGTGCCAGGGCTCTGTCAAGCGTTGCAGTGCGGGCTCTACTACATTACAATGGTTACAGTCCTTAAAATTGTAGCAATTTTAAATCCGATATTCTAGTTTTTCAACAGTTTTTTGACATGTTTTGAAAGATGAATCACATTATTTTTTGTGTCATATACTGTTATATTACATCAAACACAAATTATTATACAACTTCTTTACATAAAATAATGTAATTGAAACCAATTAATAACAGCACATTTCTGTAAATTTAAGCATTATTATTCATAATACAGCATTTACTTACCATATTTCTGGGTAGTTTAATTGTTTTAAAATGTGAAAATGTTTCTAATTAAATGTTAAAAACAACCTAAAAATAAGCAAAATCTTGTTATAATTACAACTACAAACTGTATTTTAACTATGGAAAAAAAACTGTTTTTTTTTTATGAGAAAGTAACTTTCTGTTATTTCACGGTATTTTTCTGGCGCCCCAGCTGCCAGAAAATTAGTTTTTTTACGATTTTTTTTTTTACAGTGCAGCAATGGTTTTGACAGTTACAGATGCAAAACCAACCAGATTATCTTTTAGCTTTTTAACTAAATTTACAGTTTGTTTTTGCTTTCCCTTCATCAGCTCATGTGAATTATGGATGAACCCCCCCTGGTGTTCAACGCACCGTTCTCGTTGGAAATGGTAGATGGTGTTTTTCAATGACTCCACAACTTCTCGATGCTCAATAACTGTTTTGATATCTACCAGTTAGGTTTTTGGCCACATCACAGCACTGAGACTGCTCTAGTTAAGGTCTTTATTGACATCCACTCCAACACAGATAGTAGAAACATTTCAGTCCTGGTGTTACTGGATCTTAGTGCTGCATTTGACACGGTCGATCATAACGTCTTACTAGACCGGCTGAAAAACTGGGTAGGACTTTCTGGCACTGCAATAAATTGGTTTAAATCCTATCTAGAAGACATGGACTACTTTGTGTCTATCAGTAACTATAAATCTTAGCAAACTAAAATAACCTGTGGAGTTCCCCAAGGCTCCATCTTGGGGCCACTGCTGTTCAACATCTATTTGCTTCCACTTGCTCAAATTATGAAAAACAACAAAATATGTTACCACAGCTATCCTGATGACACACAAATCTACATAACCATCTCACCAGAAGACTATAGTCCAATCCAAACACTGACCAGATGCATTGATCAAATTAAAGATTTGATATGTAAGAACTTTCTTCAGTTCAATAAATACAAAACTGAAATAATAGTTTTTGGAGCCAAGGAAGAAAGATTTAAAGTCTGCACTCTGCAAAGAGCTAAGCTAGGAACCAAAAACAAAGCCAGAAATCTGGGTGTAGTCATGGACTCAGACCTGAACTTCAGTACTCACATTAAGACAGTTGTGAAGTCCGCCTATTATCCCTTTAAAAACATATCCAAGATTAAAGGACTAATGTCTCTGCAGGATTTAAAAAAACTTTTCCATGCATTTATCTTTAGTAGACTAGACTACTGTAACGCTGTCCTCACAGGTCTCCCTAAAAAGACCAGACAGCTGCAGTTAATCCAGAACGCTGGTGCTCGAGTCCTCACTAACACCAAGAAAGTGGATCATATAACTCCAGTCCTCAGATCTTTACACTGGCTTCCTGTTTGTCAAAGAATTGACTTCAAAATCCTGCTGTTAGTTTACAAAGCACCAAATGATTTAGGGCCAAAATACATTCAGGATCTTCTGGTTCGTTATGAACCCACCAGATCCCTCAGGTCATCAGGTTCAAGTCTACTTTCTGTTCCCAGAGTCAGAACTAAACAAGAGAAGGCAGCGTTCAGTTTTTATGCTCTTCACATGTAAAACAAATTTCCAGAAAACTGCGGGTCTGCTGACACTCTCAGCAGTTTTAAATCAGGGTTAAAAACTTTTCTATTTGCCACATTTTATCAAAACAACTCATAATCATCTTGTATTTCTTGCATTTTATCTGCACTCTTCATTTTTAATTCTTTTTTTTAAAATCAAAAACAACTATTGATTAACTTTTTGCATTTTATCCTATCTTCTTTGAAGGGTTTTATTTATTTTATTTTATTTTATTTTATTTTATTTTATTTTATTTTATTTATTTTATTTATTTTATTTATTTTATGTTTTTATTTTATTTCCTGTTGTTACTGTTTTATGTTTTATATCTTCTTTAATGCTTCTGTAATGCTTTAATTTTTTACGTAAAGCACTTGAATTGTCTTGTACACGAAATGTGCTATGCAATAAATGTACAAACCTTGCAGGCTGCAATGCTAACGTGCATCTGGCTCAACAACAGTTTTCTTATGCAATAGATGCATGAATCAGGCTTTAGAATATGATCACAAGGTAGATTTTAGCTTTGTTTTTGGTCTCAAAAACTCAAAATGTTGCCATTTTACCTATGCAGCAGAATTGAGAAACTGCCAGGACTACAGTTGATTGATTTGTTCATTCATTAGTTCAAGTCTGTCTGTAATTTTTTTCCTTCATTATTTGTTCAAAAACCAATGATACTTATTCATTCAAACAAACATATTTTTAAACACAACTTTTCACAGCAACTTTTCAGTTCATTTGAAACCAGATACCGAATGTCTGGATTTTGCTAAAAAAGAAAAAGGTTTCACCAGCTGGTTCATTCTGAACACCAGGTTGCTATGACACTCCGATAAAATACTGTATTGGCCCTGGTGGCGACATTTAAACCTGTTTATAGATTACTGTTTTAGGCACCTCTTGGTTCAGCAAAGATTTAATGGAATTCACATTTTGTTTCCAGTCTCTTAAAGGAACTTGGCTCTGTTAAATTAAGATATAATGGAATCTAAATTAATTAAAAGAAGTTCAATCTCTGCTTTGTTCACTGGGAGGAATACTGACTTTTGCTTGTTGTCATTTAGCTCTGAACCTAGTTAATTTTTTTCTATGGCTAATACTGATTAATAAAAAATGTCCAGTAAATGGTCAGTCTGGTAATCAGTTCACCTCAGTTATCACAGTCTTTTTCTGTTTATATTTTAATAAAGAGACTGAAAAATAAATATGCATGGTCTTTAAAACTATGATAAAACAAGAAAATTAGGGGTGCCTAAAACTACAGTATTGTACTTTTATCAATTCAATTCAATTCAATTCAATTCAATTCAATTCAATTCAATTCAATTCAATTCAATTCAATTCAATTCAATTCAATTCAATTCAATTCAATTCAATTCAATTCAATTCAATTCAATTCAATTCAATTCAATTCAATTCAATTCAATTCAATTCAGTTTTACTTGTACACTGTCAATTCACAACAAAGTCATCTCAAGGTCTTTAAAACAGAAAGTAAAGTTTTCAAAGTTCAATACTGTTCAATAAATTCAATAAATCAATAAATCTAAAAAAAAAAAGTTTTTTTCCCCCCTTCTTCATTTTTTGGCATTTGTTTAGGATTGATTTATTTGAATCCCAACCCTAAACTTCTCCCAAGTCGAACTAATCTCTTGCCAAAAGCTAACTAAACAGACACTCAAAGCAAAAAGTACAGAACTAGTGAATATGCCTTGAAATTGTTTCAAATTACATCAAATTTTACAACAATGTTTGCAATAAATGGAGAAGCAACTAAACTACGTTAAAAAACAAAGCCAAGTCTAACAGTGCAATAGTTCAAACTCTCGTGGATGAAAGTTCCAGGACTTACATCTTTCCAAAATTTCTTTTTTTTTCTATATGTATTAATTTATTTTTCAACGAGAAAGTTTGAAAACAGTAAAACCCAATGCGGAAAAATTGTAGCAATGTCAAACTAATATGTTTGCATGGAGGACCAGAGTAGAGCAGGTAAGATACTTCATAAAGCCATGGATACCAGCAGAGGATGTGATTTTTCACTCTTTTTGGAGTGACCCTTTTTTTCCCAAAATAATATGAAGCTCAAATATTTTAGCTGATGCATATACTCTTGCGAGCTGTCTATTTGCTTTTTGTGCAGACTGGGAGTGCATACACATTCCTTTGTGCTGCTCCTCAACGGGACTTGTGGGAGTTTATGTGCAGAAATCTGTGCAGACACAGATGGTTTCTATGTGATGTGTCACTTTGAATATGTGCTCTCATGGTGCATCTGATTATGAATGTGTGAATGAGTCATTGTGCGTATGTGTGTGTGTGAGAAGATAATTGGAGGACGAGGGCTGGGGGTGGTGGAGCGGATTGGGGGGTGGGGGGGTACAAGTCGAGCCAAAGTTCTCCATCAGCCAGTTTGCCAGGTTGAGTGGGTTCCTTAAAGCTTGGCAGCTTTTTTTTTTTTTTTTTTTTGGAGAGTCACAGCAGGCAAGGGGAGGGGTTAGGTGGCAGATGAGAAAGGGGGAGGAGAAGGTATGGGGTTGGTGGCGTGGGGGGGACCAGGACTAATTGCCACTAATTGAATTGGATGTGCCGATCAGATGGGAGGCTGTGGAAGTAATCAGGGTTGTCACAGTAGATAACGCAGGGCTGTCCCAGAGTGTCCGCCTCATGTGACAGCCTGTAACATAGCCTGCGAGAGGGCACCGGCCCCCTTTGTCATCAGCACAAAAGTGGAGGGAAGCAAAGTTGCCCGTTACAGTGAGCAGCAACAGGCTGGGGCAGGAGGGAACAGAGGGGGGGAGTCTGGGAGGGGGAAGTGGGGAAAGGAGGGAGAGAGGAAGGACGGAAGAGGAGGAGACAATGAGGAAAGAATTGACTCGGATGAAAGAGGGAAGTCTGTGAAGGTGAGAGGTCCAGTGGATGAAAGTGTTTGCAGAATAAGATGAAGATATAAATTGAAAGGAGGAAGGAGAAGGAGGAGGTAGAGGTGGGAGGGGTGGCTGGATTCAATTTTCCTTTGAGTCAAAAAATCTGTAGAGCATGGAGCTTTCATTCACAAGAATTTTATGAATGAAAATGGTTGCAGCAAGGACTGTGTAATATGCATGCTCAAGATGATTTTATTTATTTATTTATTTTTTAAATTCACATTCAAACATCAGCTATTGCAGGAAAACAGCCAGGGGAAACCCTTGCAGCTTTTCTTTCTAAGAATAAGATAATAATTATGGCATCTCTGAACTGTAAAACAACTATCTGCACAAATAAATGTAAATATAACATTATAAATGATTGTGATATTTTAATAAAATAACCAAGAGCAATAAAAGCAAAGAGGATTTCAGAAATTGCAAAAACCGAACTCTGTATTTGTTTGTGTCATTTATAGGATAATTGTCCCCTGAATTAACAAATGAAAAGAACAGAATCTTGCATAAAGACTGTTTCACGTTTCATTCTCACACAGGCAAGAGACTTGTCTGAGAGCATCAGAAATGCTAAGTTAAAAAAACCGAAAACATTCAAATGCTGCAGAGCCAAAACAACATCCTGAGATTTCTTGGTTGCACCCTTTTTAACAGCTTGTAATGAAACGAAGAAGTTTTACAGTCACATGCCTCTGTAATGTGACAGTGTGTAATGGGAGAGATGCACTCAAAAAAGTGATTGAGGTGGGTTGTCCACTGTATATTAATTTTATGTGTTCAGTTTACTTAAAATACATGTCTTTGTTAAGTTGAAATATTTTTTTCTAATAAAGTCCATGTAATTGTGTCTTTTGTTATTTGTACAAAATAATTATGTGTTGGTTAAACACAAACCATTTAATTAAAGTGAATTATGATTGAAATACTTATTCCACCCAGAAGGTGGCAGTAAGAAGAAAATTCAAATGCTTCAGACTACGCATGCACCAACTGTCAGCTTCCTTGGTTTTGGCGGTGAAGTTGCCCGCAGATTGTCTTCATTTTCTGACTTGCGAGGTAGGAGGACTTTTTTTTATCCATACCTATCGTAGTATTTTCATATTGAACATGATTTGATTGTGTATTTGTGATACAACACTTGTGTTTCAATTAAAACAAAGCACCAGTGGCATTTGCCAAGGGTAAATTGTCACAAACAATGGGAGCCTCTAGTGTTATGTTGTAAGGAGCAGTAGAGCCCTTGTGTTGAGCTGGGAAGCGGGTGTTTGTGGCGGCGGATGCTAACCGCTACCGCTAGCCGAAGTTAGTATCGAGCTGGCGCATGACAACGGCTCTATACTCGTTACCAGTCGAGGCTTAGTTGTCAGTGACGGCTGTATATCGGTCTGTGGCTCCAGGGCTTCACTCTGCCACTCACCGCTAAGCTCAAAGTTCAAATTATGTGAACTCAAAGTTCAAAGTGCTTGAACTTTGACTTCATTCTCGATATCTGCGTGGCATTTGTTTTCCCCTTTGGCCTGGCTGCTATGGCCCGCGCATGCACAGATGTGTTCAGTGGCCCGAATGCCCGAATAAACTATATAACATACTATGATCTCAGTAGGAAGAGTTATGCTGGCGAAATGTCAATAGTAAGATCGGACTATCAGGATTGTGAATAATATATGTATATGTATATTTTTTTCAGACTCTACCTTTTTAAATGTAATGTTATATAAAACTAATGTTTAATGTTGAAATTGAGTGTGCTTCTTTTTTCACTCACTGAAGAGTTAATTCTAATTGGACCCTCTCGCATTTGCAGGTGAACATTCTGAACATTTCTGAAGACGTGACTGGCAACAGAGTTACATGTAAGTATAATTACCTTAACTGTTAACTAACATTACTGTTTTTGTGTTTTACTTCTATTTATTTATTTTTACAATGCTTTGCTAAGGAGCTTGGAAAGTCTTGCTCAGAAAATAATCAAGTTCAAGGTATATCCCTCAAACTTGCAAATTGAATCTGTTGCTGAAGCTTTAATCAAAGCACATCCATGTTTGAGAGAACAGGGATCCTTCAGTGGTTTCTACGGCTGGAAAATAAGCCTAAAGTATAAGATGGCAAACTACAGGACAAAACTTAGAAACTTGGGGTCCCCAGAACTGAGCATCAATTCCCTCAAGCACAAACCTGCAGATAGATGTCAGCCTGCCTACAATGTCAAAAAACCGAGGAAAGCCGAAGTCAATTTTTGTCCTCCCTATCCTGCTGGAGAGACCAAGGACAGCCTTGAAGGGGAAAGATTGGCGTTGTTATCTGAAGTCAAGAAGAGACATAATGATAAAGTTGTCAAAGAAAAGATGGCGAAGACATTCGCATACAGAAGGCAGGAGGTCATCGGAGACAAGCCCATGATCGCGGAGTTCAAGAACAGGTGGCCAGGACTGTTCACTGCAACAGAGGTATGAAATGCTTTTTTAAATCAGCTATAGTCAACAATTTATTTATTTTTTTTTTTCACATGGGAATGTTAATCATTTTGTGTAAAATGTAACACTGTGCGGTTATATTACAGCACAGCTTGTTTTTTGTACATTCTTGTGAGAGTATTTCTGTTTTAAATGTTAAATGTTTTAATAGTTACCAATAATATGTTGTTCGTGGACATTATGTTTTCAGGTGGAAGCAGAATTTGTGAGGATCACCACTGGTCCCCTTGTCTCAAAGTTCCATGCACAGCTTGACCAACACACGGCCCAGTTCATCAAATTGTTCAAGAAGAAAGGAGGCTCTGCAGGGACTAACATCAGCAGGATTTTGGTCCCAATCACACAGGTATGTTTTGCCAGCGGTAGTGAACAATATGGAATTATAAATTGATGTTGACTACTCAGTTTTGACAAGTATACTGACAAATTAACAGTGTGAGAATAATATTTCAGTATTTTTTTCTCTCTCTCTTTAGAATGAAACTGTTGAAAAGAGGCGGGAGTGCATCCTCAGGGCGCTTTGTACCTACCTGAACGAAGACCCGAACATCCTCTTCAAAGAATACCTGGTTGGTAATTTTAATAGTTTAGTTTATACCTGTAATAAATCAATTTCAATTTTAACCTCTGGGGGGGTGTTCCCAAGGACACGGATGTTGATGGCTTGTTGGTGCCCTGGGTGTGGCATCGTTAGTGCTCCATTCTGTTGTAATGACAGCCAACTCTAAGAGATATAAATTAACTCAGCTGACAAATTCATTGTCTATAATTTTGATGGAAATCATTCAGCACTGCTTTGTCTTATTTTTACACAAATAGCACTTTTTGAAGTATCATGCGATTTTCATTAGAAGGAAACCTGAAAAGCAAAAGTTCATCTTTGGAATTCTACAAAATCTGTGATTTCATAGATTGATTGTGTCCTTTCTTTCTCCTCTATGTAAAGGATACTGATGGTACTGCTGCACAGACGGAGCTTGAGCAACTTACCCTTGGCATCTACATCATCAAAGTCGAGGGAGGTGATGCCACCACTCCTCCAGCTGATGTTGGAATAGTGATCGAGGGTGGGTGTTGAAGTTCTACATGACCTGGGAGACGTCACCTCTGCATGTGCACTCTTAATGGGTGTCATTTATGCACTGAACCTCAGTTACCCTAAGGAACTGAAGACCTTCTTTGAGGTACTTCAAAAGCTCTTCCTTCAGCTTGATGTTGCCAAACTCTCAACCAAGGTGCAGATGCTCAAGAACAAACTGTATCAATGAGAAGTTCTTGTTTGTTTATGTAGATATTGAAACTCTTAGAAGATATTGAAACTCTAACCAGTTAAGAACTCCTTGTAGTGGCTACAACACGAGCTGACATGTTTGTAAAAATGTTAATAGCAGTTTTTTTTCCTTCCACACTATTAAATTAAAGGTTGACAGCAGCACATGTGTTGTTATAGTTTGACTATTATGCTGTTTCAAAAAAATTGAGAACTACAAGCTTGTTATATTGTTATACAATAATATTGACAAATCAGGGATGCTCTGTTGGATGTTTCATTTGTTTATGCTCCATCAAGGATGTTAATAATTGTTTATGTTGGATAACAATGCTGCAACACAAGTTGACATGTTAGTTAATATAATTACATTTCAGTTGACAGCAGCATGTGTGTTATGGTTAGATGATTATGCTGTTACAAAAAAAGAAAAGAGAACTCCAAGCCTGTTGTATTGTTGGACTGTTTACAACTTTTGGTGGTGAACACCCTAATGTCTGTTGAGGGTCTTATTTTGGACCAAGTGGCAACAAAATGTTAAATTTATACTGTTGAATAAAGAAAATAACAAAAATATGTTGGGTCTACAAAATTCATTTGCGTGGAACCCGTTGACAAACTAGAATTAGGTCACACTAATTAGTATAAAATAAATTGGATGAAAACCTATTTTAATAAATTGAACTTAAATTTATTATTTTACTTCTATGAATAAAATATATGTTTAAAGAATAAATGTAAAATATTTAGCCTGAAAATAGATTATTTATGTCCATATAACATAACTGAATTTGACTGGATAAGCTTAAATATCTTTTGTTGAACAGGAGTAATTTTATCTAGTTGGGTCAATTCACATTGTGTTAATGTAATACAAGTTTATTAAGTTAGATGAACTTAACATTTTTGCTTTAAACTAACATAATACACTTATGTGGAACCTGTTGACAAAATAAATTTAATTAAAGTCAATGTTTCATTTTTTTGAGTGTGGTTTCATTTCCCATCATGTCCCAAACCCAGCAGGTCTCTGTGAGTTGGGGCCCAGAATGCATCAAGGCAAAGCCGAATTCAGAAGAACCAAAAAGATTTTAGAAGAGAAATCTTGGAACCATTTTTGGCAAAACAACCCATCTTACAGAGCTAAGAATAGCTGAAACTGAAAGTTTAACTACAACTGTAACATACAAACCCCTCAAGACTGGGGATGTGGGAAAATACGGATTTATATGGGAATCCCAATTCTATGATAGATATGCAAGCATTTCAAAGCTCTAAGATGTGTTTTCCCCCATCCATTCTTTCTTTTTAATTTCAACTTGTTTTGTCTGTTTGGTGAAATAGATTTTTTGTGCATCAAATGACACATTGATGCTGTTGAGGCAGCAGCATGTGTGTCAGTCACTGCTAAATTTAGTGCTATACTGGATGGTCTCTTTAACATGAAGTGGCACAGCATTCAGCCCATCCCACCCTCATTGAAGACAGATACTGCAGTAAAGCTTGAACCACTTTGTCATGTTTCCATTAGCTCTCACACTTAAATGTGCTCTGGCACTGAGGATACCAAGCAATGGAGCGTTCCAGTTGTTATTTTGTCCCTTTTCTCCTCCCTGCAAGCATCTCTTCAAGTATACAGCAGCCAGTCCAGTCCAGTATCGGTCCCTTCTTCTTGTTCAGCCACTGTATTGCGTGCAGGATGTGGTTTTGTATAAGGGAATGTTTCTGGAAAAGATCTAATGCTAAAGATGCCAAAGATTGTTCGAAAATCTCAAGGTACTTTACTGCATTAACACGTCCATCACAGAAGTGTCATTAACCTTTGAAAAGTCACTGTAAACCCGTACGGTCACAGTGCTGGATGGCCCTGTTCATCTTTGGTCTGGAGCACATGCAACCCATTTCTTTCAATAAAAAAAAAAGAAAGAAAGAAAGAAAGAAAGGTCTGGAATATTAATGTATCTGTCCAAAATGCACATTTCTATACGTCTCCATCCCTGATGATCCCTGATAGAGACGTTGACAACACCTATGGACAAATTTAACATTAGGCTTCATTTTCATACGGTATCATTTTAAGTGACATTTGTGAGTAAAATGACACACTGACAAAGGTTTCCCCTGTAATCTCGTACCCATGTGGGGTGTCCAGTTTAGACTTGTGGACACTGAAATATCTTCAGATTCTATGAAATGATTAATGACGTCATGCATTCAAAATAGAGAAATAAGAAAATCCCTACTGATCTTTCTGTGGAGAACATTGTTTTTAAACATATCAATGAGTTTTCCTCTGCATTTATTAACAAACTGAAGATTTAATGTCTATCTCAGCCTAATCACTGATACTTCTTTTGTACAAAATTTTACAAGAACCTTTTCACCTGAAATAACATCATAAAGCTTTTTTCTTGAATTACTACTTTAAAGTTACACTCATGACGCCCTCTTTGGGATGTGTTGCAGATTTGAAATTCGTGGACGATCAAATTAAAAGAAGCTGACACAACCAGCGATAGAAAAGTGTCAAAGTAAAGTTAGAGTTCACTGTTTTCTTTTTAAAAAAAATAATATATAGATATGTATATACTTTTTTTTTCTCTTTTTTCTTAATTTTACATACTTTGTAAACTTTTTCCTGCTTTAAAGTTAAAGCACTACTGTAACAACTGTAACAGAGTTGTTGTTAGTTCATTTCAGTTTAGTTAGACAGAAGAGAAGCTATTAAAATAATTTTTCAGGTTTTATTTTGTTTACGTTACACTGTTGCAAAGGGTTTTATTCCTAAATATTATATTAAAGACACAGCAACATATCATATTTTAACATTGCTACTGTCATGTGGAGCTCTAAAAAAACTCTCTAATTGTTGAAGTGGCTCAATATACAACTTTAAGTGCCTGAAACAGCTGAAAAGAAAAAAATAAGTGATTTAAAAAAAAAAAAAAATCTTTTTGCCCATCAATAGTTGTAGCTGTAAAGGGGCAGGAATCTCCACATCCGACGAGTGTGTTTAACTCTGGTTGGGTGTTTGTTGATGTTGACCAGGACAATGAGAGCAAGTGGTCGACAAAAGAAACAAAGGTGAAAAAGGAAAAAAAAAAAAAAAAGAAAAAAGGCGTGAGAAAGAGGGAGTGAGAAGTAGAAAGTGGCTTTGGGTCTTTCCCAAGCCTGCAGCAGTCCAATTAAGGAGGATTTCTCCTACTGCACATCTGAATCTCTCTCTCTCTTTTCACACACACACACACAGACACACACACTAACAACCTCAGCAGCTGTGCAGTCAGTAGTCAGTTGGTGCTACTGAGGGAGGGCTGCAGTTTTGTCAGCGTGATGAAAGCGGGCCAGAGATGTGTGCGTGTGGATCTGAGCATGCGTGCGAGTGTGTACATCCTGCACTCGTGCTTTTCTGTGTCACCGTGGGTGTGAGCGTGCATCCTCCCATGTCTGCGTGTGTGTTGTGCAGAGGGCGAGTTTCGCACTCAGAGAGCATCCTGGGGCGGGCAGATATGCGAATGTGCAGGACTAAGCCCTGGCGAAGCCCACTGCGAAGGGTCAAGACCTTTACAGAATCAGTGCCTCTGCATGTCAGGACTAATGGAAGGGCCCCACCAGCTGCACAGAGAGGAAGAGGAGGGGGTGGGGGTGGGGGGGGGGGAAGATGAAAAGTGAATAAAAACTGGTGGGATGGAGGGGAGAAGGAACGGATGGGGAGTTTTAGGAGAGATGGTGGGAGGAGAAATGGGAAGCAAGAGGAGAAGAAGAAGTTGGAGGAGCGGGAGGGAGACAGAAGGAGACAAGTATGGGAGAGAAATTATTTTAGAAAGAAACTGAAGCTGAACTGGCTGTGAAAGCCTTCAGGGGAAAATGATGGAGAGATGAAAAAAGGCAGAAAAGTAAAGAATACTGGACAAATGCACATCAGAAGGAAAAGAATGAAAACAACAGGCAGGAAATGCAAGGTAAGGATCAAAAAGACAGTCAGCGTGCAGAAATGCTTGGGTAAGCAGCAAAGAGGGAGGAGTGATGCATGATGAAGAGATGAAGAGATGAAGAGATGGAGCAAAGCAGAGGGAGGCACATGGGTGTGGTCAGGGAGATCAAGACGAAAGTTTCTTTTTTTTCCCCCCTAATTTGGCTCCTCTCTCTGGGTGACTCTTTAACCTTTTAGCAGTTTCACAGAGAGTATAATTCTGTGAGATGAGTGATTGTGACTTTTTAATACCATGAAGAAAATCTCTTGTTGCACACAAATGTATGATTGTTTGCTCGAGTGAGGGCACTGCAATTCAACCTGCGTTTAATCTGAAACAGTCTCACTGAGAAGAAAAGTCTGTCCAGGAAAAATCTACTACGGACTGAATTACTGACGATACAAACACTAAAGAACATCCATTAGCTTTTCACCACCAGTCTCCAGACTTCTTATTTTTTAAATCAATATAAATGTATTTATTTTTTTCTGCCTTTTCTTGGTCTTTTTTTAAAAAACAGATATATATACTTAGAAACATGTCTACGATCCTAAAAATCTTTTTTTTTCTTTTTCTCAAATAAATTCCAGGATTTTAAAACCTGTTTTATAAACACAATATAGAAATGTTTGGATTTTTATTTCTTAAAAAAATACAACTGTATTAGCAGAGCTGCTGCTACCTCAATAAAAAGAAAGGATTTAGCAAAAAACAAAATTTGACGTGAAATATTGTTTCGTTTTCAAAACAAACCACTTCAATTGATGAGAAATTCAGTTTTGCAATTTTCCATTTTCTCATGAATTCAGTGATTTATGAATCTTATTAAATCTTAATATACGATGAGAAAACCAAAGACAAATGTACAATGTTGGAAACTGTAACAAATGTTTATTTCAGTTAATTCCTGATGTAGTTTTACTTTATTATCTCCCTTCCACGCTACTTGATACTGCATCTAAAGTTTGTTCTTGTTTCTTGCTCACATTGACTTATCAGGTTTAGTTACATTTAAATCTACACTACTCATAAAATACAATTAATAAGATTTTAAAATAAAGCATTTTGTAAAAAAATAAAATAAAATAACGAGTAGCTCAAATGATCCAATGCCTCACCAAACATTAAAGAAAAATACTATAATAAATAAATAAATATGTATATTTAATATAATATATATATATATATATATATATATATATATATATATATATATATATATATATATCATATATATATATATATATATATATATATATATATATGTTAGTCAATATTAAAAACCGGATTCATAAAAAAATGTTCTCCACTTCTTCTCCCATTAATGATCTTACAATATGGTGAGGTGTTTTCTTAATTCATAATAATATATTAATTATATATAGTTAGTTATATATATATAGTTCATTATATGAAGAAAGAAACTGAGTTAATTAAATCACACTGAGCTGGATTGAGCTGGAATATAAATGGGCTGAATTTGTTTGGATTTAACTGGACTGTACTGAACTTGTTGTGAATTGGGAGGATACAAATATCGTAAAATAAGCTGAATTCCATTTTTGCGCATGAGCATTATAAATAAAAGTCTCAGTGATTTTGATCAATGCCAACAAACAACTCCAGAACTTGTAGCTGTAAATAAAGTTTCATCTCTGCCTGAGTTTTTGCATCCATAAAAATAAATACTACCAGTGTAAGCACTCATTTCGTTAAAAAAAAATAAATAAATAAAAAAAAAAATGGGATCAAATTTCTTCAGTAAATGCAAGAGGCCCATTTTCTGCCCAGTCTCTACCTTTTCCTTAACTGAATCTGGTGGATGTTGTCATTTACAGAGATTCACTGAAGACAGTTTTTTTTTTAAGTGACTGTTGTCAAATTCAGATCCTCACTGACGAGAGCAAATTGACTGGGCCACATTTCTAAGAATAAAGAGTAAACAGGTAAACAGACGTACAGAAAGTTATTAAAAAAGATAGATGATGAATTATACATCTATCAATCCTCTTTTACCCTATTTAACCTATTTAGGGTCCTAGATGACCTGTCCCAGGTAACATCAGGCGAGAGACAGGTGACCCCAGACAAGTCAGATGTTCAAATATTTGGGGTAAAATGATGCTAATTTACGTTGTTGGTCACTGTCAAAGCTAATCCCCACCCAGACTGCCAGCTGTGAGCTCAGTGTCCAGCTGCAGACAGCGTCACTGTGGGCCCATCCAGACCAGACACCCTACTTCCTCCTCTGTTATGACCCGGAGACGGTGACCGGCCGTCTGTACCACTCTGTGCCAGGGTTCAACAGACGGCTTCCTCTCTGACATCATCACTCTGAGACGGCGATGTCGCTCCCGTCAAGGGCGACGGGGTCACAAGCCAGCGATGGGGTGTTGTTGTTGTTGTTGTTGGGCGTGCAGCAGCTGAAGGGTTTTTATTTTCCTGAGTGACATCACGTGTATCAAAAGCAGGACATGTGAAAAGCAGAGAACAGCTCAGACGCCGGCCTCACTGCTTCACTGATAAACCATCATGTGGAAGCGGAGGCACGACGTCAAAAACACACAAACACATTCTTCTTGCCGTCGCATCGACAAAGTGGGACTTTTTGGACAATTTAGAGTTCAGCAGAGAGGAAGGAGAACCTGTTGAAGAGAAGAAGCAGAGCAACAAGTGGCAGCTCACAGAGTCAGAGTGACACCTACAGAGCTCAGAGAGGAAATACCACGAGAGACGCCAGCAACACTCAGGCTGCCTGCTCCAGTCGCCATTTGAACGTTTATTTTAAGTGTGTGAATTACTGCAAGGCTGCTCATACATTTACGATGGAGGCAGCACGGACACATTTAGAGACATTAAATGAATCCTAGCATATGCACTTTAAACTAATCTGCACTGAAAATAATAAACTCTGCATTTAAAAAAAAAAAACAGATCAGACGGAGGAAAGCCATGGATGAGAAAACCCATGGTGATGCTTTGTTAAATTTAAATATATGCTTTAAAATATGTCTTCCTAAAAGAATACATTACATATTCATTTTTTTTCTTCAATATTGTTCAAAGTCTGGAGTCACCAATTTGTTCAAAATAAATAACAAATATATAAACACACACACACACATGCACACACACAGCTTAAAGTGGCTAAAATGTTACAGCAGAATAATTTCAATATAAAAGGCATTTATAAATTCAATTCATATTTTCTTGTATGTGCATTCAGATTCATTATTTTTCTCTATTCATTTTCTGTCCTCATGCATGTTAAATTACAAAAAAAAAAATGTTAGTTGTTAATATTTCAAGTCTTGTGTCAGAAAAAATGTCCTGGATGGAAAAGTGGATGCACAACTTAATTAATTTCCTCAACTTCATTGATATCTAATTTCATGGTAACTCAAATATCTGTGTAAGAATCTTGCTTTCGTAGAAAAACAGTAGACGGGTCGGTGCAGGTCGGTGCAACATATTTTTATTCTCTTAGAAGGAACTTTGAAGCATGAAACTATTAGTTAAAAACATTGAAAGCTAATTCACACACACACACACACATAAACAATCATCCAGAAATCCAAAGATTGTGTATAACGTGTTTTGTTTGTACTTTTCATTTGATGTGAGATTGCATCATTTCTCAAATAGCATCATGTAGAACGTGTATTCACAGGATGCGCAGAGGATAAGAGTGTCACGGAACCCGCTCATGGGCATTAACAGAAACAACAGATTGGTATTTCGGAGTGCTGCATTTGCACATTTCGACCTGCTGATCCTGCCATGTCCTTGAAAGTTGTCAGGATGATCAATAGCAGCAGAAGTCAGGTCACATTTGTGGATATTTCCTCTCAGGTTTACTAATCAGTGAGTGTGGCTCTGCTTGTGTTTGCGTGCTGAGACCACCAGTCACAGGGGAATGTTGTCACTTACAGACCCTACCAGACTTAGACATCATCCTCTGGGCTAAACTAATGCAGAGACAGATCTGCCCCGCGATGGACTGCATAATCAGACTGCTGCTGCCGGTAAAAACTGCCTGGACTCCTTCATTTACACCTGCAGCCTCAAACTTCCTGTGCAGAGTTTATCATTCAGTTTGAAATTGCGACTTCATGACATGATATCAAGCTGTTATTTTAAACGTCCCATCAAGTTCATGTGAAAGTTAAGAGATAGCTGGGGCATCCCTTTGTTTGGAGATAAACACACAAAAAAAGCGACGGTGGTTGTTTGGACAAATCAAAATGGTTCTGAAGCAGCATTTGCGATAGAAAAAAAAAGGGCACGCATGAGGGAAAAAACAAGTAAAGAGTTTTGAATTAAAGTGTATGAAGCAGCTTTGTTTGTTTGTGTTTTGAGCGTACAGTGGAGTCACCAGGAGGCCAGCAGTATCTGCGAGGCTTTTCTGTCACAACACATCCCATCTCCCTCCACTAACACACGCCTTCTTTCCTGCTCCTCTTTAATTTTGGCATCCTCCTCACTGAGTTTCCAGAAATCCAACCTGTCACTATTGAGCTTAAAAAAAAAACAACTAAGTCCTCCCTCCCTTAGTGATTTGTCTCTTAAAATTGTTCATTCCCTTCCTCTACTGAGCTCCCGCCGTAGGACTCATCTCCTGGAAAGGTCATGGCCCTGCTGGCCTCTTGTTGACCCGGGCCCGACCTAAGTAGGGTAGCTTCTCTGTCTGCTGCAGCTGTGGTGCTGCTAAAAGCTGGGATAATCCAATCACACAGTCATTAGTGCTGAGTAGGCCAGAGCCGGAACAGGTGATGAGTGCGCTTTCGTTTGTGTGTTTGTGTGTGCTCCGTGTCCAATAATCTTTCTCTCTTACACAGATTTTGTTAATTTCACTGACTGTATATGGACCCGCCGCATAATCAAAGCCCTCCCTCGGTTCAAAAAGACATCAGATCAGTGGTAGTGAAATCCAATGATTTGTCACCTCAGCCCAAATCAGCTTCTCGTATTATTAAACAAGCTGAACCAGCTGTAGTCCTCGCAGCTTCATTAGCAGCTTCTTTTTTTTTTTTTTTTTTTTTTTTTTGTAGCAGAGTTATATGCATGGATGCAGATGAGGGAGGGGTTTCCAGGACTGAGGTTTTCAGGATGACAGGTATGTGCAGCGATGAGCCGGTCGTGGCGGAAACTGGTGACTCCAAATGGCTGTGGAGAGCAATTAAGATGCTTTAGGATGATGGCATCTTTTAATTGGGTTCTTGTTGCTGCTTCATGCCTTTTACCATAGCAATGCCTCCCTTTGAAACTCAGTGGAATCTGCCTGATGAACGAAATATTAGGCAATTAAGATTTTTCATCTGCATGTGACACATCCATTAAAACTAACGCTTTGTAATAGGAGAGTTTATTTATAACCCAGCCAGTTTTGCAGGAAAACATTTTTCCCCATCCGGTTTTGTTTAATTTTTGTTTCATTCTGTTAATTCGGTTTTATTAACCTCTTAAATAGCTTTAATACCATCTGTAAAGGACTTTTAACGACCTTGTTTTTGAGAGTGGCCAGATAGTCGGTGTGTATTGTAACCAGAACACTGTGACATCCAGAGGAAAACCGCAAAAGGTGATATTTGATTTTATGTAACCAGAGCAAGCCAGGTCTGAATACTGACACTAAAGAAAAAAGAAAAAGAAGCGGGGATCAGCCTCTAAAAACACTCACATGTGAACTTATATTCAGTGAAAGAAAACAGAGAGGGCAGCCATGGATTTACTAAAGCTCATTGTGGTCATCATCCTGCATTCTGTTGTTGTTTTGTTGCTGTGCTGCATGAACAAATCAGCGTACAACATCCATAAAACAGAAATCATGGGCTGTGGTGTAGTTTTGGGTCGGATTACTTCAGTCGGCGTGAGCAGTTTTGAGGGAACATGCTGGGTTTGTGCACGTGCTTCGTGTTGTCGCATGATCTCCAACTTGAACTTTCTGGTCAGCTTTCAGTTCTCTGTGGTGAACTGTAGCAGTGTGAGGCTGGAGCACTTAGTTCTCCTCTGACAGATTTATTAAGCAAAGCTGAGATCAGGGTGTGTTTGTGTGTGCTCTCAAACCAAATTAAAAGGCTATTATTTCGAGACAATATTAGAAAGTTGATTAATCTTCTCAGCCACTTTTCTGCAGTGCGGACTCTTTCCTGCGGAGGGAGTGTTAAAACCTTAATTCTTGTTCGTATTTTTGAGCGGTGTGAAATGAAAACGCCGAAAATATAAAACTCGCAACCGAGCAAGTCCCTTTCCTTCTTTTTTATCTATATTTTTCTTGAGAATAGAGGCCACCGTGTGACGTAGCGAGTCAGGATGGCCGAGCGGTCTAAGGCGCTGCGTTCAGGTCGCAGTCTCCCCTGGAGGCGTGGGTTCGAATCCCACTTCTGACAGCAACATTTTTGACATTTTGTTGGACAGAGGCTCCGTCTTTCACCTTGAACGCTGATTTTACTGAATTTACCGGCGTGGCTTTTACTTCTTACATTCGTTGAAAAACTGAATCCAACAAACACGTCATCATGAGCAATACGTGAAAAATAAATGAATAAATAAAGGTCACTCAAAATACTAACTTTTGCTTGCAGGATAAGTTTGTTCTGATAACTGTTTTCTCTTATTCTGTGAACAGACTACCTTGAGGTCCACTTATATTATCGCTGCATTTTTTTTTTGTTTCTGCCTTGTTTTTTTGATTTCTGTATGCACGTTGAATTCAGATGTCATTTGAACTTAGATAAAACAAGAAAACTGGATCTCTTCATGTTATGTGTTATCCTTTTAGAGCCTAACATCAGCATCTAACACATTTGTCATGAAACAGTTAAATTCTCTCTCTCTGTCATTGTTTTTGTTCTTTTCTTATTTGTTCAGAAACCTCAAACACATAAATTCAAGTAATATTTTCATAAATAATCTTATGGTAATGTAAACCTTATAAACTGCAAATAAATAAATACTCTTCAAATGAAAAAAAAAATGTAAAAAAGGAAAAAAATAAAAATGAAGGCCAAAAATGGCTAGACTCAGCCTTCTTTTGTCTTTGTAACAATAAAAAAATAATGATCAGTACTACTACTAATAGAACTAATATTAATAATAACAATATGTGGCACGTTGTTAGAAACATGATGCATGGACAGCTGTGAAGTGACCTTCCCTCCCTCATTTAGATGGTGAAGAATCCCAGTAAAGGACCGAAGGATGTTGGTGCTCAGGTGGAGCCATAAAGAGAGCAGCACAGAAAGAGAAAAGGCTTGTGAAATCGAAGGGACGCCACGGCCTTGAATCACATCAACTTTTTGTCCTTCAGCTGTGCAAGAAAACCGTGTGCACAATAGAGAATATTGTAGAATGAGGTCTTGTGTGTTTTTTTTTTTAGGTTGCCTGTTTTTTTTTTTTATTATCAGAAATCATTAACTGAGAATGTTTTTGTTTTCTCTGGAAATAAAGAGGTTTTAAAGCTTGTAGTGTTTCTTCTGGAATGTAGAAAATGAAACTGTTTTCTTAATCTGTGGTGAGCATTTTTACAAGCCGTTTATTTGACTCACTTGTGTTAAAAATTATAGACCCAAAAATCTTCTCTATTTTCCCCCTGCGGGACATATTATCAGACACAAAAGGTTGTTCTTTCATTTGGGTTTCTTTTCATGTACACATTAACTTATTTACTTTATTAGGATTTCAAGACAATTTAAAGTTGGAGTCTAAGAATGAGTTTTTCTTACTTTAAGAAAAATAGATTTACATATTGTTTTGCATCCATTTCCCTAACTCAGTGATTCCCAAAGTGTGGGCCGCGGCCTCCTGGTGGGCTGTCACAGTACTGCAGGTGGGCCGTGAGAGGTCATTAAAATTAAACAAATATGTTTTAAATCCTCAGTCTTTTTTAAATATCTTTTTAATTACTGTAAAATATTAACAACATGATTTAAAAACATTGAGAAGTAACATTAATGTCAGAACGTAGCTTCTAGTCCTGTATGTTGATCACGGTTGTGATTAAAGGTTTCGGTGGGCCGCAGAGATTTTTCACATTTCAAATTGGTGTTCTGAACTTTGGGAATGGCTGCCCTAACTAATAACCTTTTATTAAACACTATAGGAGCTACATTGTCATTGTCGGAGGGTTGATTTAAGCAACTTTTCAAGGGTTTTATTCAACTTAACTCTCCAGAGTTGAGTTTTACAGAATAGCAGTGCAACTGACTAACCCCCTCACTCCGTATAGGTCAGACTTACAGGACAATTCAGACTCCTGTCATCTCCAGAAACACTGAGATGACTCTGCAGCTGTGGGGTGTGTCAGTGGTGCACGAGAGACTGAGTACAGAGAACTGGCGGACCTCTTTGTGGCGTGGTGCTGAAACAACAGTATCTTGAATGTCAGACAGGACAAAGGAGATGAGCTGGATTTTTAGGAGGACCAGGAATAAGCCAAACACGGTTTCCATCACAGAGAGGGCTGCACATGCGTGGGAGTTCATCTGGACAACAGATAAGATTGTTGATTAACACCGAGGCTTTCTACGAGAAGGCACAGAGCAGTTTGTATTTGTTGAAGAACCTCAGGTTTTTCAGCATTTGCGGAAACATGTTGTCCATCTTCTCGGAGTCTGTGGTGAAAAATAAAGTAAAAAAGAAAAAAAAAAGGCTGTCACTGTACTGAGGACCGATTTAAAAACCCTGGAGTTGATTGTGCTGAGAGGAATGTGGAATAAAATGAAGAACACAATGGACAACGCTGCACAACTTCAGCACAATACAGTGAAAACGTGGCAGAACTTCTTCAGTCAGACGCTTTGTTAGGTTTCTGTAATGCAGACTTCTACAGGAATGAAACACATTCCTTCCCACAACTCAAACATTCGACAATGACTCTGATCCTGACTTACTAACTTCCCAATAGATAATATGTGTTTCGCTTTAGGGATTATGAAAGTATAATAAAAGCGAAATGAGTCACATATCTTGAATTCTTCAAATCTTTGCTATGAAATAGAAGTCAAAGTCAAACTAACACTAGTTTTTCATGCTTGCATCGCTACACTGTGCCAACTTTTTCTTATGTTGGTGACATTCCAGGAAACATGAAAGGTCATATCAACTGGATTCATTCCTTATGCTCAGTGGGCTACCGTTCCTCCTTTAGACAGTTGATGTGTATGCCTCACAACTCAAATGGTCCCCAAAACGTCCCCCTCGTCCTCATGCTTGAATTTCACACGTGATAAAAATCCAGTGACCAGTCGTCCAGAAAATTCCCAAAACCTTATGTGATTTTCACCAAAAAAACAAAAAACAAAAAACAAAAAACACAAGGCCCAGACCACTTTTGTCTAATCTATTCAGAGGATATTGTGCTGTTTTTTTTTTCTTTTTGGTTTGCAAACCTAAACTTTCACGCCCTGCTCTTATTTGAGCAGGCCCTTCCAAGCAAGCCATACACCTGCTGTGTTATTTATTTATTTATTTATTTTTTCTTTATTTCTAATGTCCTGAACAGACTTCAATTAACATTTATTACACTAACTGAGGCCTGTAGAGCCTCAAATCTTGTGTTATTGGAATTATCTGTGATCATTGCACTGTCTGGCCTTAGTGGGAAGTGGCTACAATGTTTATTCCTGGGAAGACTGTTTTCCTCTAGTGAATAATCTTTTTTCATGATGAAAATTGTTTTTTGGTCATTTGATCAGCAGCCCTTCCCAGCTTCTTTGCCTTTTAGTTTCTTAATTGCTATGGAAATAGTAATGTTATTCTTAGTTTTTTCACATGCTGCTTATATACATTTTGCCATGTCTTTTGTTAGATAATGACACAGGGTCATATATAATGCACTGTTGTTCATTTGAGATTGTATTCACTTAGTTTTAAGGCTGTGGATGGATGGATGGATGGATGGATGGATGGATGGATGACTTGGAATTGAAAGAGATGCACGTTCTCTTTAACGTGGCTGTACTGTACAGCTTGGTTTTTCTTCTTTTTATTATATAAATAAACACAGAACAAACACACACACACAAAAAAAAAAATGCAAACATTATCCTTTAAGATTTTAATCTCCATCTGGCACTGAAGCATCAAACTCATCCATCTGGAACATTAGCCAAGCTAAAATGAAATACTGAGAATTAAATGCAGGTTATACTTAACCCTGACTAAACTCTTGGTGTATTACTAGAAATCAGATTCAGGAAGGCATGTGAATGAATAAAACAGGAAGGAGGGATTAAGAATGTGAAACTTCTTCAATATTGATAGTGGAGGAATGCGTGTCCTCAGCACCATCGCTACCACCCACGTCATCTTCTGCTGAATTCTTACCCAGGAACACTGTTCCTATGGCAGGTGGCTGATGTTTCGCAGGTCATGAACTCGAGCCCAGATGCTAATAGAGGAGTGGAAGCAGCTTTTGCTTTCCCCCAGCTGCTTGAGTGACATTGATCTTGCTGCAGAGAGACAGTGTCAGCCCTTGGAGACTACATGCATGGAGAGAAGATACATTTTCCACTTGCACTATATGAAAAGGGGGGAGAAGTTCATACGACACTGAACAAGCTAAAATCAGCAAACATCTTTTTTTTTTATACCGAAAATTAGATAGCAAATAAATGGAAAAAACAAAAACCCAAATCAATACTCTGATGAATAGGCCTTTCTGTCATTTATTGTAGGAAGTAAGTTCCTTATTTTTCTAACTTGGCAGTGGGGGAGGGTTTAAGAAAAAAAAAAAATCTCATTTGCTTCTTTCAACACAAGTTGCCTGCAGCTCAGAGAGAAGCATTTTTTTTGCACTGGAGCTTTATACAGTTTAACAAAGGGCTAAAACTTCGAATCATTTCATAGAGTAAGGCAGGATGTGGATCCAGGATGAGGACGATGAATTTACTGGTAAGACCTGATGATGCAGATATAAAATCATACCAAGAAATGTAGTTTTTCCCAGTGTACAAATAACTCCTATTACTCATGAAAGCCAGTCAAGGTGTGGAAAATTTTAAAAACTTCTTCATCAGCATCTATAAAATTCTTCTGTTTTGTGTAGATGTTCAGTATGCAAATTTTTTCTAATTTTCAAATAAAGTTGTCTTGTCAATAAGAAGCTTTGCTGGAGTAGATTACAGTTGAATGTAGTTAAACGTTTTGGCTTGGGTTCAGGTTCAGGTGTTAAAGCTTTAACACCCAGTTAAGGATGCAAGAAGTAACATAAAGAGCAGCTAAGTCCACAGGACTAACACTTCCACCAAGAAGACAGGATTCTCCAAAATCATTCTGTTTAAAGCTTATTCTCCCCCCCTTCTTTCTTTCTTTTTTTTAAATGATTTCTTTTGGGTTTCCGTTAGAGGTCGTTAGTTTTCGCACAGCTCACACTAGCTGTAGAGAAGAGTGTTGTGGAAAACGCGTCCAGAAGATAACGGTCAAAGATGACTCCAGCTTTTCACCTGCAGCCTGTAACTCTGGACAGTTTCAGTCGTTGGCAAACTTAGGGCACACACACACACGGCCTAATTTTTGCTTCATCTTTGAATACATTTTATAGGGGACAGATAAGATGCTAATTTTTGACCTTAAAGGGTATTTGGAAGATTTTTTTAAAACTATATTTCTTCCTTTTTCAAGTGTTCTGACTAATTTTGATTGACATTTTAGACATGTGCTGTTCACTTTGTTCTGTCAAAAATTAGATGAGAATGGTGGATGAACTTGTCCCAAGTATTAATAACTAGCTAGTCTAGTTGAGACACAACAAAATCTACGTCTAAAGGTTAGAAAAGAGGCTAAATGCTAAAATTTAACCCTCCTGTCATCTAATACTGAATTCTTGTCATCTAGGAAAATATAATTATTTCAGATTTTACAGTCAAATGATCTCAAGACAGAGTTAAGCAATCAGAGGCTCATTTTATGTTCTCCACAGAAAGAGAAACTTGTTCATAAGATCCTCCTATGATTTCACTTCTGTGTTTTTCATCATGAGCTTCCTGTTCCAGTCACAGGGTGTGTGGATCATCAGTTTTCAGAAGCCAAAACCCAGTGATGTGACTGTTGTGTGTGCATAGAATGATTTGTTTCTAAAGCTACAGCACTAACATCCAAATTATAAAATATAAATCATACATTTTCACAGAAATGTAATCTTCGGGGGGGTAATTTATCACTTAGACTGGCCATAGAACATCAACATTCCATGAACATCAGATCTAATCCAGATATATATGACTCCAATTCCAAAAACTCAACAAATAAAATTTACCTTTATGCAGATGATATATTATTGTACGCTGCAAAACTCAAAACCAATATCATTCCATTCTTATCCATGCTAGATCAACTCGGCACATTCACGGGTTACATAATAAATTGGAACAAAAGCAAGATTGTGTCAATAGACTTACAAGCCCTTACCTGGTTTTAACAATCCCCTTTAAATAGTAACAGACAAATCTAAATATCTTTTGAATCTGCGTCATCAGTTTTATTTATTTGAAGAAAATGTTCCACTTCTAATCAAAAATAGCTCCAAAATCCAGATGTGGAAAACACTTCCCGTCTTGTTTCTTGGCAGAGACGCTATACAAATTAATTTTTCTCTCTCAGTTATTTCAGTCAGCCCCTATTTATCTTCCCAATACATTAAGAAGCCTCAAATCTATATTTCTTAATTTTTCTGGAATTACAAGGCCACATTAAGTACAGAAACAACATGTATGCAAATGTAAACATACTGCCCCCCCCCCCCCCGAATTTTTTTTTTTTTTTGTGTGTGTGGTTTGATTATTCTATTCATCAAAACAACTGGATAAAAATAGAAAAAGAAGACTTCTGTCAATTTACAATCACAATCCGTGAGAACACAACAAAACACCCACTTGGAAACAGTTGAGGCTGGGTCTAAAATGAAAAAAAAAGGTATCTCTTCTCCTTCTGATTGCAAAGAAGGCCTCTCTTACAGTTTCGGTGCTAGATACTTTCACCCAGTAGAATAGATACAGAATCAACACTGTGGGGGTTTCTATAGGAGAACAGAATATTTGCCTCCATCCAAGAATTACAGGGAAAATACAACTAGGCTCAAAGTCAAAAACCCTTTCGACTGATATATTTCACATAGTTTTTAACTGCTAAAAATCTCTCTGGAACCGGACACAAAAATAAGATGACTTCTGGGAGCAAGTTCAGGCAGATGAAGCGAGCAGAATTGTTTGCTCACTCTCTCCACTCTGCTTGGTTTGTTCCAGTTACTCCATCTCATAGGACTATCTGAGGAGCAAGAGGTACTTTCAGGCTTTCTTGACTTGCTTTCTGATGTCTCTTGCCTGTCAAGCTCGCTGCTGCTCTTAAAAGCCCACTTCAGAGCCTGATCAGAGGAGCAACAACTGGCCTTCCAGGTTGAGTCCAATGCAGAAATATGAAAAGTTGCAGTTCCTTCCTGACCACTAGGTGCTCCAAAAATGAGTCAATCTCCATTGACCGCGCCATGTTAAAATGTCCAAAGTTGTATCACAAATAAACATATTTATATCCTGTTTTGGTCTTCATAGTTATGGTTAACATCCAAGACAGCCATACATGGGGGTAATTTTTATTTTTATTTTTTTTTTGCACTACATCAGGTCAAATTATATAAAGCAACAAACTGATTTATAAATGGGGTGCTTTCTTTTGATTGAAGTTAGGGACAGCCAATGGCCAGCTGTCATCACTTTTGCTACTTAGTGCTTAGAACTGTCTTGACTTCTAAGCACAGCCAATACTCGCAATGAGAAAGACTAGACAGATTTGATCAGAATGAATGTTAAGTCATATTATTTAGTATCACAGGTTAGTTTAAGCTAAAACAGGTAACTTGCACTGACAGAAATGAGGTGGGCTTGTTCCAGCTGCATCCCAGGCCTGGTTTGTTCCATCCATTTGCAACATGGCGCTGTGAAGTATGATGGTGAAAGAGACTTCAGGGTGATGTACAGAGGGGTTTGTCCAGTTCCTCTAATATGGTCTATGCTCCGAGTCTGTGGATAGATTAAGTTATGTTCATTACACCTGATATCTCTATGTATGCCTTAAAAGTTGGGGTTAATTAGATTGGAGCCTAGAAGCCAAAATTCAAGTGTTTCGTCACTTCGAAAGTCTCTGAAGTTTTCATTGCTAGACTGTAATTCTGACTGAAATAATTATTTTTCAGTGTCAGAGACTCTCAGAGTACTGCATGCCTTTCGGTCGTATTTTATTTCTTATGGCTTGCTATCAGATAGTTGTGTTTTGTCGTGTTATTGTTGCTGACAAATGGAAATGAAACTTCCACTGTTCTTGTACAAATGCTAACTTGGTAAAACTGTTTCCAATAATGATTTTAATAACAAAATAAATAAATAAAAAAAACCCCTGTTCAGAATAAAATGATTTGTTTTCTCACCACAGATTCTGAAGAAGAGAGTGATTTATACTCTGAAGATGAGGGAGATATTCAGGTATTGCTGTTTTGCCTAAACCAATATGACACCATGAATTTGACTGGCTCCTTTTGGTTGGATGAAATCATGAATGTTTAATTAAGTTGATTCCAATTTCATTTAAGACAAAGTAAAGGACAGAAAAGGAAATAAATGATAAACAAACTTGCTGAATCGAAATGAAATGAAAAGTGCAATAACAAAGAAAAAGGAGCTTTTTAAGGTTCAGGTCTCTGATTATGGAATAAAAATGTGAATAACAATGAGCTGCATCAATTTGGTGTCTCAAAATTGATCTGTTTCTCTTGATTGTGTTGATTTAAAAGTATGAGATCCTGGAGAAGCAGAGGGACGAAGCCAGTCAGAGACTCACTGAACTGGAGGAAGGTGAGAAATCACTCTGCTTGTTCATTATCTTCACATTTATTTCTGCTGTTAGAGAAGCTCCATGGTGCATAACCCAGAAACACTGGACAAAAGAGAACCATGAAAAAAAAAAAGCGTTTTAATAAAAAGTGACGGCAGCAAAACACATTTCCAATAAAATGGCAAAACTGCAAAAATAAAATACCTTTTAGAAAACAACACAATGAAACCCTGACATTTCCCACCTTATTCTGTTGTTCATTTTCTGTTTTATGAAGGTGAGTTACATTTTTTCATCTCGAAGTATGTTTTCCACTCTATTGTTGCATTTTGTTTCTGTTGTTCTGGGTTTGAATAAGTTATTGTGGTTTAAGAAAAGTTGCCATGCTTTGTCCAGTTCAGATGCCAGTTGAAGACTTCAGGGTCCACCATTCACAGGAGGATCAGTAACAATCTTCCACAGGAAGAAGACAGAAAGGACATAACAAATGTAGACGTGTCAACTGAACATCAAGTGTTTAGGCACATTTTCTGGATGATAGGGAAGCTTCTTTGGTTTCTTTATACCATATTTGAACAAGATGACAAAGCACCCTCTTTCCACTATCAGTTTCCAATCAGCTCCTGAAGGAAATGACTGTGTTGGAGATCCAGTTCCAGATTGAACGCTGCTGCAGGGAGAATGCAGAAGCACTGGCTGTCAAAGTTAGTCTTACAAACCTTTTTCCTCCCTTCCCTTCTTTTCCTTGACAACTACTCTCAGCTATCATCTCCTCTGTTGCCTAGGTGAGTAAAGAGAACAAAGTTCTGAAACGGAGGAGCCAGATGGTGATGCCGCTGATCCAGGAGTTGCCAGAAAACCTGGATGATGTGACCTTTGATGCAGAGACTGAGTCCGCGGTTGACGGTGATGTGGTTGATTTTGGTGATGCCAACAATGAAGACACGATGCGACTAGAGAGTCAAGCCAAGATCACAGGTTAGGCACTTAAGATGTGATTCAAAACACTTTTTTTTTTGTCTTCCTGGATTTCAAAAGTGATTGATGACAGTGCGATCGCCTCCATGAGAAAATCATTCCACTGCTGAGTTGGCAAGAAGAGGCCTGATCGCTTTTAGTTTTAAGATGTAAGCAAAGACTCACAATGAAATAACTTGCATTTAGGTTTCAAGATGGATTTAGGACTCACTGAAGGTTAGAAGATTAACTAAATATTCTGAGTCTAACCTTCCATTAGCCTTGAAATGTATATATAAAAATTTCAACGTCTAGTTCTGACTATATCAAGGAGCCAGTGAAGTAAATTTTTAATAGACGAAGATGTTTGTCCTGTTGAACCTTATCGGTCTGGTTGCACAATTTAAATCAGTTTTTTTTGGGTTGAGTAAGCGTTTCTATCCGATTTTTAACCCAGAACACTTTGTGTCACATCGAGCATCTCCTCGCCTTCTGCTAGTTTCCCATGTCATGAGTACACTGTAAAAAAAAACAAACTAAGCATGACAGGGAGTGTATTCTCTCAGAGCGCTGAAGTGGAGGGGGAGGGAGGAGCTAGTTTTCCATGTTTTATTGATGATTTTCTTCAATTATCAACAGACCTAATCTCAACCAGAAACCCCATACTCCAGATTTATGCTTCTTCCTTGCATTTTGGTGGAATGAGTTGTTCATGGCTCATTAAAAACAAAAAAAGGAAAAACTTTAGTTGAAAAAAGAACAGCATTAAGCTACTATGCTGGATGAAATTAGATTGCCCGTGAAAGATGATTCAAGCATTTTTATAAGAGTTAGATGATAGTGCATCAAAACAAGAAGAAAACTAATTCTGATAATCCATCACACTATAAAACTTTGCACAAGAGCTCACTTCTCAATGGGTAAACCAGCCAATCAGCATCTCTATGACAAAGGAAGCGGGACTGGGTCAGTCCTGTTGGTGGATGGATTTGATTGACACCTGTGCTGCAGCAGTGATTCCACCGAATCATTATGCTGATGTTCTCACCAAATACAGATGAGCAATGGTATGCTGTAACCAGATAATTAATTAAAATGTCGCCATTTGTAAATGTTCTCACTTATGCACTTGTGTGCAATTATATGAAACTGGAGCATTCACATTTAATATTATTTAGCTTCAGCAGGTAAAATGAGGTATTCATGATTGCATGTTTAATTGCTTTTAATCCACCTCTTGAGTTTGTTTTTTAAAAGTGTGATAGCTGGTGCTTTCTCTTAATTCATTTGGAAGACTATTCTGATAGTTAGAGGCTCTTAGTGAGAAGATTGTTGGCCCAGACTTACTGTATCTGCGTTGTACTCCACAGTCTCCTTTGGTGGTTGCCCTGCTCATCCGGCCATGACCATCTTTCTGCTTTATACAATCAGTCAGAGGAGGAGATGCAAGACTGTGAAATATCAATATTTTCAGCCACAGTAGTTAAAAACTACATTTGAATTTAATCACGATGGAAATCTGTTGTTCAACTCTTACCCCGAAGAAATCTTGCCTCGTGCCACCTACAGTCCTTTAGTAACCCCAGAGGCTCAGTATTAGTGAGATAGGAGGAATGATGATTTCACTTTAAATGACAAGGTAATGTTGAGCTTCTGTCTCTGCCTTTGTGTTAGCGCTGCAGGCCTCTGTGGACGGTCTGCTGGCTGAGAAACTGCAGCTGGAGCAACAAGTGGAGGAGCTGAACAGTGTACAGGTCAAGCTCAGCGAGCAGGTATTGTTAGCAAACGCCACTCTCTCTGTCTCTCTGTGTGTGTGACTTTGTTTTTCACGTCTTTCACACCTCATAACCTTGTCCGGGTGATAGCCTTTGTTGTGACCAAAGCTAAGTCCTAATCAAAACAAACAAAAAAAAAATTCAAAATTTTGAGTCCTGGTCATGTTTAGAGTTATATTCATTCATGCTCTATTGAGGATAGAATTAGGTTGTTCATGATAAATAGAAGTGAATACCTTGGCAGTGTCTGAATGTGTGTGGGTGGGTTTTATTCATGTTCTGTCAGCTTACACAGTTCCCCATAACATACATAACTGCATTTCAAAGTGGAGATGTGTTCTGTGGTCAAGGCTAGAGAGAGTCAAAGAAATGATTTAAGCCCATGTTCTGTGACACGTTTGTCCTATGTGGGCATGTGAGTGTGTGCCATGAAAGAGCCTCAACAATGATGTTTTCTCTCAGCTTGCTCTGGAGGTTGAAGAGAAAGAGGCCATTCTGAGGAAGATAAGCAAACAGAGCAAGACCATGAATAAAATCAAACGAGGTACATTCTCAGTATGATAAGACTGTCATTACAATTATTCCTTTTTTTTTTCCAGATTAGATATTCTATTTTTTTTTTTAAAGTCATATAGTGACAAAAAATATTTGTGTGTTGCAGGCTTTCCTTCTTTATATTCATTTTTGTAAGCAATTAAATTATTTCATCCAAACTCCAAACAAATCAATATCATGCAGTGTAAAATGTTTCAGGTAGACTACGCCGGGATCAATGTGTTGCCTCAGCTGTTAATTGAATGCAGTGTTGTATTTATTTCCTGCAGATGAACTAAAAAGCCGTGAGAAATTGATTTTGCTTTTCATTTGAAAACATAATGAATGCTGTGCATGCAGCCATCAATAGCCGTCTCCAACATCTGTGTTTCTGTGTGCATCTCCAGTCTCCCAGCTCGTCACAGAGGAGTTCACAGAAATGTCTCAGAAGCTGGAGGTGGAGCAGGGCCTCCGGCAACACGCCGAAGACTTCGCCCACCAGGTGTGTGTGTGCATTGCCAGCAATGCTGAAAAAATATTTTTGTCACACATTCACACCTAGGGATACTAAGGGTGACAGGTAGATAGGGTGACCTTCAGGAGGTTGCGTTGAGCAAAAACAGACACTTGGACAAACGGGAGGGGACATGCAGACAGACACAGTTTGCTGCGAGGGAGCAGTAGAGGACAGCGGAGTGGGTTTCAGTTCCTCATTGACACACTCCATCAAACAGGTATGGCATTCATGCTCGCAGGACAAAAGCACTAACACACATTCGTACACAAGCAGGAAAACAAATCAATTCATTTAAAATCCTCATACCCAAACAACCACACACACACACACACACACCCAGCTGCTCCTTAAATGAAGGGCTTTTCTTTTCAAAACATCTCTGTTCTCTTCCCCTCCCATTTAGACCCTCCCTTCCACATAATTAGTGGTCATCATTGCTGCTACTGCAGAAAAGTGCTCTTTAAGCACAACCTGTCTTTGCCTGACACCTTTATGTTTTGCCGAGCATATAGCAATTGTCGCCTTTGTGCACAGTGTCCTCCATTTACCGGACAGGCGCACAATGGGCCGCCTCGCAGGGGTCCTTACCTGTGAAAAGGACCCCAAACTCAGCACACAATTTAGCCCCTTTACTCTCAATTCATGGTAAAAGACCCCCCTGTGCTGAATGCCTCTTCTATGCACTGCTATTTGTCTGTTTTCATGTGTTTTGAAAACAACAACCATTCACACCTCTTCTCTGCGATGCAGGGTGGTATAATGATGCAGATCCTCAAACAGGAAACAATTTGGAGCTTTTTTTTTTAATGTGCGCCTTTGTCCCTTTGTGCTGCTGTGAACGGTCCGGGCTCACTGTGTGCGTGTATAAAATAACTGTGCTAATTGCTGTGTGAAATTGCTCTCCGCTGAAGGGGGACCAAAGATCAGAGTGGTGTGATTTGCACTGGGAAGTCTTGTGTTGTGTGTTGCTGACACAGAGCTCACCAAACCTGCTGCTACGGTTTGTCCCCAAAGTTAAATCACAGAAATGAAAGCCACCCTCTCACACATCCTGTTCTCTGATGTGCTTTTAAAATGTTCACGCCACTAACCAGAGAGAGTTTCTGGATCCTCTACGACCACAGTGCAGTCACTCTAGTCTCTCAGAGTGAGCCATGCAAAGTAAAAATTACAGGATTTTTTTTTTTTTAGGCTGATTCTGTGTTTCAGCAGTTGGCCTGCTGAAATGTTTTCTCTGGGACATGAAATTGCTCGGATGTAATCAGAAAGTAAAGCAATCAGAGTCAATTCTTTGTTGGAGCGTAAGAGCAAAATGTTTTCCGCGTGTGAATCTGACCTCATGGTTGAATATCAACCAATTCAATTAAAAAAACTTAGCCGTACCCCTCTTTTGAATATATAGAGCTGGTTAAAATAATTGGCAACCTCCCTTAAAAGAGAAAACGAAAACAGCGTTGCAAACCAACAGATATGAAAAATACTTTAAAGAAGTGAATGAAATAAGAATTAAAATGCTTTCTGGCTACAATTATGACCACTTTTTATTTGAGTGACTATAATTAACTCTTCAGATAAAATAAGACACAAATTGCCCAGCGAAAAATGGTTTGACAAAATATGAAAGTACTGATTTCTTCCAGTTAATAACTTACAGTGATAAAAACCAGAGAGCTTAATGACAGAATCACAAATACTACTTAAAAACAAAACAATTCAACAAAAAGAGCCTAAGAGACATTTAGCAAATGTTTTCGCACCCCTTTTCAACAGTTTATTCTGTCACCGAGATGTTTCATAGCCATGAATCTGTTAACAGGATTCAACACTGAGCAGACTGACTGAATGAAGCCTTTAAAGGATTTTCTTTTTTGCCGTGGAGAAAAGAAAAACACTACACAAGACATCTAAAGAGTTTAAGGATGACCCGGGTCAGTCTAGAGTAGCAGTTTCAGCTAATAGCGTATGCTCCACGCAGAACTAAAAATAGGATCCAATGGTTTAAAGCCAAGGGAGTATTACTATGAAACTAAAGCAGTAAAATGTTAAATCTGACAATAGCAAAAGCATTCCTGCACAGAGAAATCAAAGCGGTAAATGTAGTGAATCAGTTCATTTATAGGTGACAAATGAAGCTTTACAGCAAGGCACCGAGGAGGTTTTACCATGTGGTGGGACTTCTTTGCTGTCTATGATATTCGAAGTATTGAATATATCAAAGCAATGATAAATCATGAAGACCTCTGAGGAGTTTCACGACATATTATGTTCCCCAGTGAGGCTCGATTCAGGTGAAGCTTGGGAAGGGCTTGGTTTTTTTTTTTTTTTTTTTTTTCATGACAGAAAGCACACATCCAACAGTCCAAAAGACTAATAAACTAGCCTGGAATTAGCTCTGACATTAAAGCCACTGAAAACTGTAGAGGGATAAAACACCACTGGGGAAAAAAGTAATTAAAAAAAGTTAAAAATGGACAAATAAATAAACACTGAATAAAGATAATTTGAAAAGAAGCTACAACCAACAGGGCAAGATGTTTCTAGATGGCTGAGGAAAAGGGTTTAAAGGCTATCAGCATTGCCAAATGCACATAAAAATATTAGTAAGTGCATTTTGTACATTTTATTTTTTATTTCTTCACAGAATACTATGCTGATAAATCTGGACATCTTGTTAAAATATTCAAATTACATAAAATTAGTAAATTATCTTTTTTGTTTGTTTACTGTTCTGAGGTGCCAATAACTGAACAGAATTGTGTCATACATGTTTGTTTATTACAGAATAAAATTTGTGCTAAAAAGCTCTTGCTAAAGAACAATTATTTTATTTTTGCTCTGCCCCACTGATTAAGAAACACTCTACTTCTGTTATAAAGAACAACAGCTGAATTTATCTGTCACACAACAGAGGAAATAACAATTTGATAGTGAATTTGAAGCATAATAGAAAAATAATGATGCTTTGTCTCACAGCAAATCATCCTTTTTGCATTGTTACCACTCCACAATGAAGCTGATGACTAATAACAGCTTCTAAGTCATAGCTCAATCAAACACTGGTTTAAAAACATTTTCTCTGCATCGTGACAACCTCCTGGTGGGAACAAATCTGCAACTAGTAATTCAGTTCACTTCATTTCCCTTAATGGGGGTTTCATTGTGACTGGTGCATTTCGTTCCCATTTTCTTGGAAGCAGATGATTATAAAGGTTTGTTGAGAACGTTGGAGCTGAAGCTTGGTTCGGTTTGTCTCCTCAGATGATGGTGGAGCAGAAGGCGGCTCAAACACAAAGCATGATGGAGCCGTGTAGCTCAGAGCCCGGCATGAAGCTGCAGCTCCAGCAGGCACTGGAGCAGATATCCCACATCAGCACGGCCCTGTGTGACATACAGCTCCGCTTCCAGGACCAGGTGTGTAAGGGAGTGTCAGGACAGAGCGGAAATCACATGCTTCAACCGTCTCTCAGTTTCTCTCATGCCTGTGATCAGGTCAGACGGGGTGAAGGTGCAGTGGAGGAGAGCGGTGTCCCCTCTGAGCTGCAGGAGCTCAAAGAGCAACTGGAGATGAGTGAGAAGGAGAGGAAGACTTTGGAAACCCAACTGGCTGAAGCTAACAGATGTGTCACACAGCTGCAGGAGGAAGGTAGCGACTATTTGAGATAATATAAGCACCTAGATACCACATCCTATCTGGAGAAAGGGAGTCATGAAAAAGGTTAAATGCTGAAGCCAAAGTGGAACAGTGATTAAACCATAAAACCTGCTGCAGGGTCTCGGTCATGAAGCAGGTGAGGCCCACACTCACCTGAGCCTCAGATATGATTTCTGATTGCTTTGCATCTCTATTATTTAGTATCTTTATGCACATTTTCTACCTCTGTTAATATGTGGCCCAGACATTAGTTCTACACGTTTCATGCCTTTTGATTGTAATTTTATAACATTTTCTTTTTGGCTGTTTGGGTCTCAGCTGGGTCATGTTGCCTCACTTAACAGATGTCTTATATCTCTCACTTTGGTCATTTTTCTTTGTAGTTGGTCCATGACTTTTTATGGTAGTTTTGCACCACTTTATGTTTTTTTGTTTGTTTGTTTGTGTGATTTTGTTTCACATTTTCTCTCCCCTCGCTTGACAGCTTTTCTTTTAATCTGCTTGTAATTTGTTGGAATGTATTTCTCTGCCTCTCTGTAGTAGTTCTGTCTTTTTTTGTTTTGTGGTATCATTTTAACCTCTTTAGGGTCTTTTTATGTTCTGTTTTGTTTGTTCTAAATCTCCTTATAGACATTTTAAGTTTTTTTTTCTCTTTGAGGTAATCTTATATCTCTTGATACTTGTGTCTCATGTCTATGGTTGGTTTCTGTAAAATTCTAGTCATTTTCCTTTTACACTTTGTTCAGATTTGTCTCTTTGTGGTAATTTTATATAACCCTGGCTTATTATTGGGCCCTTTAGCCTGTCCTACCAGGAGTCTCAATAGCCACAGCTTTGTCACTTCATGTGAAATTCAAAAACGCTAAAGTGTAATTTAAGAACTATCGGCAGGGATGTTTTATTTGAAAGAGCAATGTTAGATACTTCTAGTTTATACCATCCCACCTTTTTGTAATAAACATATGACACCTGGGTTCATAACTTCCGTCCTGAAACTTCCGCAGGATCTTCAGCTCTGGAAACAACTTTTCATTGGTGATGGTTCAAATTAAAAATCATGGCCTTTTAGAAACATATTAATCTAAAAAATTTTTGCAATGTAGTCTCTGAGTCTGTGTCTCAGCTTATCTCTCAGTCCACACATCGTTCAACGTTTATAATTAAACAATGCCTGGACAAGCTTCCTCTCTTTTTGCATCTTTTGTAGCCAAACAGTCACAAGAAGCACTGACCCTGAAAGATAAAACTGACGAGCTGTTGGGGGAAAATAACACTCCTGCTCCTCCTCCTCCTCCTCCTCCTCCTCCTCCTCCTCCACCGCCTCCACCCCCCTCCACTCCTGTTGTAAAGTAGGTCTGACTAAAGCCACAGGTTTTCCTTCCACTCAAAACACACAAAAATACTGTTAGAGATGTTAAGTCTTGTGCTGACAGAAAAACATGGACATAAATGTGCCAGTTCAAATTGGTACTGTAGCGAATCCTGCAACCTCTCTTTTTGTCCCTCTGAATAGTTTACCTGATTTCCTGAGGAGCAGGAGGAAACATGGAGTCACTGCAGCTGATGAGAGCAGTGAGTCTCCAGCCACCTTCCTTTAATACTCAGTATAATGTTCAGCCTAAAGCTTGGAGCCTTAAAACAGATGCACTCAGTTTTATTGTGCTTCATCTTATTTTTAATAAAGTTTTCCTCTTAGTCATATTCATTATCTTACTTAATTTACATGCACTTCAACATCTGCAGCAGATATGCATACAATAGGTGTATGCTGTTTTTTTTTTTTCTTTTAAGAGCCAGCACCCTTGTTGGATATGAAGGCAAAAGCAGTGGATGAAATGATGGAGAGAATAAAGAAAGGTATTACCCTGAGGCCAATCAAGAGAATACAGGTAAACAAAAAAAGAAGCAACAACGTATAAGCAGATTTTTGATTTAAGCTTTAAACATTTAGATGATCAAGAGAAACAACTATAACTAATAAATGTGATCGATAACCACCATCTAACGTCTTGGCACGCAGGAGGACGAGAGCTCCTGGAAGGTCTGTTAACTTTTGATTCTTTTCAGCTTTCGCAATAAAATGCCTCAGATAGCTGTTTTAATCATATATCTGTTTTGAAAATACCAAATCACCTCATAGGACCAGAGGAGTGAGAACAGAAAATCTGCCGTCGTGGAGTTGAAAGGAATGCTGGTAATGCCGGATCAGCTGCTCTCATTAGAAAGAAAAACAGCTTTTTCAGCTTTTGTGGCCTGATCCATGTTTTACATCCTTACACGCCAGGACAACATGAAACATCAGAAGCACCGCAGAGTGCCTTCCAGGAGGGGAATCAGCCGAAACGTTGGGGACGCCGAGCTCCTGCAGGTGCTGCAGAGGAGGAGGAGAGCGATGGGAGATAATCAAGATCTATCATCCTCAACTCAAACTCAGGGTCCGCTCACTTTTCCCAACTTCTACATTTACAATGAAAGGACAGTGTGTAGAGAAGTGTCACTTTGTCTTTTTAATTTTGTCTTTGGTTAAGTGGCGGGGCTAATGATTATTATTGCTGTTAATGTTTGTCAGTAACTGCTTATAGATTCATAGTTTCAGTGGCATGTCTTAATGGATGCATTCTTTTTAAGTTACACTGATTTAAAATATACTGCTTATTTGCACATTAGCAACCACAGTGAGTGAAAATGTACGGGAATTGCAAAAACTAACTCTCAAATCCATTGCAGTGATGTTTATAGCAGTTTTAGTATCAGAATAGTGTTCAGAAGTTATGCAAATGCACAAGTTTGGACACTGATGACATTGAAAATGTAGATGAATGCACACTAAAGACTTTATATTAGCTGGAAAGGATGAGGATGATGAAATCAGGAAGGTTTATTTGCAGGGAGAACTAGTGGGGAACTGAAACCGTGTCCTTAGAGTTAGTTAGAAAAGGCTTATGTTTTGTTTATACTAATAGAAAGTTTGTCATCACATGTAGGAGCATAACAAAAAATAATTAAATACAGAGTTTTAAACAGGAACATAAACAGTAGTTAATGCTTGGTAGACTATCTGAGGCGGGCAGAGAAAATCAAGACAGAAATGATAGATGAACTCAAAAATAAGAAACTATTGGAGATTAAGACTTGATCTTTCACTATTACTGCATATTACCTATCACACCATTGTACAACACACTGATGTGTACCAACACAGTTGCACAGTTTTCAGTATTATTAAATTGTTGTGAACAACACAGTGGTCTTGTACCGGGAGTTTTGAAATTGTAGTGGACTCTTTATTCAGGGAGTTAAAGCTGTCATGTAAACACGCACAGGCTAATCTCAGTCAAGTGTCACAATGTGATACAGCTCCTGCTGAATCAACCTGCTTGTTGAAGAAGACTGGCAGTTTCTTTCTTGAGTCTGTCGGGTCAAAATGTTCAAGACACACAGGGTTTGACCAAATTCTGCTCAGTTTCCTCAGTCCAAGCAGACCATCCTTAGAAATAACAGGAGACATTTTACTGTATGTGACAAGAAGAAATATAAGACATTTTGAATAAGCTCTTTTTAAAAAAGAGCATATTCAGCTTATTTCATCCAGACACTATGATACTTGACATTTAATATGTAGCAATGCGGCAAAAGACAATCATAAAGACACGAGGGGAAAGAGTAAGCGTCAGATCCCTGCTAGTGTAAGAGGAGCTTCTCAAACAACTGCAATATTTATACACAGAACAAAGAGCTTTATTCTAACTTAAGTGTTACAGCTTGTTCTGTTGTTCTCATTTAACATGAACTATGTGCTGATCTCTTGGCCAGACCCCCACCCAGGTCAAAAGTGTGTGCCGGCAGCAGCTGATGGTCCTTGGGCAGCTGAGAGCAGCAGCGCCCCTGTGCTCCGGAGGCTGAAACAGAACAGGGAGAAGAGAGATTCTCGCATCAGAGCATCAGCGCTGGTCATCAGCCATGAAGCCTCATGTGGGATGCCTAATATATAAACATGTACATACAACCTCTCTGACATCTGGAAACCACTGGCTAAGACTGGTCTCTGTTGTAAAGTTCAAATAAAAAAAAAAACAGTTCTGTTTCTGACTGATTTATGTTTGTTTTATCCACTTGGGAGTCGCAGACAGAAGGAGTTGTGCAAATATCAAATTATACATTCATGGCTAGAGGAACTTAAAGAAAAATCATTTTTTTCAAGCGCCATTTAAACTCACGTCTGCAAAAAAGCCAAGGCTCAGTGCGTGTCATGGAAACTGAGCTCCTTCAGCCGTGGTTAATGCCCAGCATCATTTTGGGGGTATCTTGGCTTTCATCTGATCTAAGTGCAGGATTTTTTTTTTTTAATGCTACAGAAGAAAATAGATGAAAATAGCCTGAGCCCTGACAGAAATCACTTCAACGAATGCCCTCGCCCACTCCTTTCCCTAGATGTCTTTCTCTTAAAGCTCAGGATGGCAGCAGAATGGAGGCTGCCTTGTATTTAGGCACATTAGAGCTACAACACCCAGACCCCAAAGGTGTTGCAGAGATAAGAGCCTCATGTGATCTGATGCCTCCCTCCTGAAACTGCTTTAAATGCTGCAGGTCGCCTTTTGTTTTCTCACCTCTGCATGGACATTGCATATGTGTGCGCATGCATGAGTGAGTGCACGCACCTTTACACCGCGCCATCAATCTATCTGCCTTTCTACCTTTGTTAAAAGCACTTGAAAAGAGGATGGGATTACTCTCACCTTTCATTCTGACACCATTTTAGTGTCTTCACACTGTTTCACATTATATATTTACTTTATTTAGTGCTTTACCAAAAGATGTGGCTTTTCACTCTCAAGCATGTATTTTTTATTGTTTTCATCTGTGATCTCAAAGGTGTTAGCTTTTCAGGTATAGTAATGTATGCTGCCCTCTTTTTGTTATGGAACTCATGCACGTGGTTGCATGTGTGTGTGTGTGTGTTTGCTTGCATTTGTGTGAGAAAGAAGGAGATGACATTCTGGAAAGGTTACTTTATGACAGAGAAACCAAGATAAGGAAGAACCTGTTAATAACTCGCATATGGATGGGATCTGAAAAGCCTCGGTTCATGTTTCTTTTACTTTTTTAAACATATTTTCCAAGGCCTTGAAATCTTATTTGTGTGAATGTAATGGAAATGCAGATCTGTGTGAAAGGCAGCAATATGTGATGTTAATCAGAAAAAACAAAAACCACAAATTTGAATTCATTGTCACTGAGAAACAGTAAATACATACCTTTGAGATTTCGATCTAAACGTATATGTTGACCAAAGATTAACATTTTTGACCTAAAAAGAAGGAACCTATGCACTCTCCAATCGGTATTCCTCCAGAGAAATAAGACTTCAGCTCCACTTGTTCAAATCTTTACTGGACGAGGCTGATGCTGCTTACGGTGACTTGCTCCTGCTGGCTGAGTCGTGGCAAAGTTTTGCAGTGATTTATTGACCTGCTGTCTGGGATTCGCTCCGTTATGGAGGCACGCAAGGAGAAAGAGCAGAACATGGAATAGCGCAAACTGTCAGACCGTGCATGGATTCTTGATTTGAGAGTTCCACCAAGCCAAACTGAATGAGCTCAGGTCTGAACAATGAGGTGCAGATATACACAATGGAGCATTAAAATCCAAACTGGGTCTGAACTAAAAATGCTTGACATGGGGTTCATCATAAATCAGGTTGTTTCCAGTGATACTGACTGTGACCTTTTCACCGCAGACAGTAATCAAAAAACAAAAATGAAGCCACGTAACAGTAGATTGCTGGCTGATTGCTGATCGGTGACTATAGATGTCTCTGTGAGCTGACAAAGCACAATATGCATTAAGAGACCCTTATAGATCAGGGTAGATCCAAATCTGTCATTTCCCTTTTGTTTTGTGGTTCGTTATAACTTGGTTAATTACATTGTAATTTGCATTTCTTTGACTGCAATTCTGATTTTTAATTCAGTTTTCAAGGCTGATTTTGAGATTAGTATATAATAATAATAATGAAACATCAAGGACAACCCTGAGCATCCTCTACACAGCACAGTGATTCAGCAACAGTATCTTCAGTCAGAGGCTTCTTCAGATTCGCTGCAACACAGACCTACAGGAGATCCTTCCTGCCCACAGCTATAACCATCTACAATGAGTCTTTGAAGAGACTTAAATAATTACAACCACTGCAACCTCCCTTCTGGAATGAATAAAGTATTTATGCTTTATTCATAGTTTACGCTATAATAACAGACTCAGCTATCAGTTGCAGATGGTATGAAATGCACAAGCCAAACTTAACAATAGGACTAAGCCATCAACTGTACAGTCTATGAAGCTGTACAGTTTTTTTTTTCATAAAAATGAAAGACTAACTATTAAAGTGACATAATATGAGATGTTACATAAATAATAGATTAGAACTAAAACTCCTTTTCCTTTGCCTTGAAAAAACATATCAAATCAATAGATAATAATGTTCTGCACTTTGTTTTTTGTTTTTTTTTAACATAAATAAATGCAGCAACATAATTCAACATTTGTGTGGTAGCCTGCTTTATTTACTACATATCTAAACAGTAGATTTTGGCCCATGGAAAGGAAATGTACTGTATGTAGGAGATGTTGCACTTCTCCTCCCGCCACAGGTGGCGCTATATAAAAACAGCACTGTCCTTCCTCCAGACCAGGCCTTCCCTCCTTGGCTCGCACTAAAACACAGCGGAAGAAGCTCTGACCAGTGCTAGTTAGCAACAGGCTAGCTGCTTTCTCTATTATTTTCTTATTTTTGTGTGTTGTCGCATATGCAGAGAAATGTGGTTTATTTATTTACTGAGCTGGCTATCGTTGGTGATTCAAATATCCTTCGTCACTTTAGCAATAGGTAAGTACGTGCTGAAAATGTCACAGGTGCTGACGCTGTCAGCTCCGTTAGACAAAATGAGTGATTTGGCAGAAGCTCGGATAAATAAATTAAAAAAACTATAATCACTCGTGCTTGAGCATTTAAGCACGTTAGTTAGCGGATATATTAGTAGCTACTTACCTGCGTATTCGTCCTAGTTTCAAGCACTGTTCCAGTAAACAAAGACTAGATGAAGATTTTCAGGGCCAACGCCAGTAAGCAGCGCAGGGCAGATGCCGCGGGTCGCCGTGGAAATACTTAAGAAATTATATTAGCGGGTTTCTGGGGTTTAGAAAACACATTTGTGTGCTAAAATTAGCTCGCTTGCATGTCGGCTTGTTTCTCTCTGTCACTTGATCTGTAGTTATTGATATAAACCTAGTCAATAAATCTGTTCATCAGCTGACTGTGTGACTAGTGTTTTTGAAATGCAATCATCAGCAAACAACTGTCTTAAGTCAGAAATGCAGTATTGCTGTGAACCAGGCTGCCCTGCTTCAAATTTCACAGCTTCAGGAAAGCCTTGATTGTTTGCTTCTTGATATTAGAATCCATTATTTGAAGGCTAAATACTTGAAAATGCTCAGCAGTGCCGATGATAGATCTGGTTTGATCAGAACACACAAAAAGGAAATTGAGGAAGGGCCTATCTGTCCACGTTGCAAGTCACCTGGCCACGTATCAGCTCCTGCAGCTGACAGGTGTGTTAGACACGCCCCTTTATGGGGGTCAAACTGTTTTATCCTGTGTACTGAGAGGGTGGGGGGTAAAAGATGATCGATATATTAACATCCAAATAAGTAAAATGAATGTGATTCGAAAAAAACAAACAAACAAAAAAAAAAAACCTCAATTATCCCATTAGATATCTTAGTCCTTTTTAAAATGAGTAAATAAATACAAGTTTGTTGTTTTTTTTTCTCCCCCCAGCAAAATCACAATTTGATTTAACAGAATTACAAGTAGCTGTCAGAAATTCCTCTTGATTTGACAAAGACTTCTAGCTGGGTCCAAAATTCCACTCGAATATGATTTTTTTTTTACTCTATAAGAGTATGATAAACTTGAATCTTTGTTTTTATTTTAGTATAAAACCAGTATTATAGATGCTATTTTCTGGATATTATTGCATGTGAGAACTGGAAACATTGCTGGCTTACATTTGTTACAATGTAGTGATGGTACACATACAGTAGATTAGAGGTAGGACTGTAAAATCAACAACTTTTCAGTCTCACGCCATTACACATGGAAAATTGCTTGCATTGCAAGGATCCTGTTAATTTCCAGTGGGAAGCGAGGAGGCATGTGCAAGGGATCGATGTGCGAGGGATCTCTGGAAGGCAGTCCATCAAAACGTTGAGCTTTTGGTCAACTTTACACGAATGAAGGCATCCAACACAAGGGCATTATCCAATCAACAGCAGTCATTCACCAGCATTCCAACAATACGACATCTAAATATGGACGTCCTGTTGATGCCAGTCTGGTCATGTCACTGCCTACATCATGTACTTAGTTTCTCTGATTGGTTATATACCTTAACAATAGCTTTAAGAGCCAGTTTCTTCTGTGTCTGTTGGTGCTACTCCCTGCAAATCTAAGTTAAATCCAGAAGAAACAGACAAATTCTTTGTAAGAGGAAAAGAGTTAGCATGGCTGTTGCAAAATGTAGATGAATTGATTGGTTGTCAATGAGATCAGAGCAACTGACAGTGATGCTCTCTGAAAGTGATTATAAAATAAACATAGTTGTTTCAAAAGAAATGCATAATGCTAATTCTTTATGTTGAAGAATAGTGACAGGTGGAGTATGACTAGGGGTGAGTATTGGCAAGGACCTCGCAAAACGATATGTATCATGATACTTGGGTCACAATGCAATATCATCGTGATATCGCGATATATTGCGATATTCTACCCAGTAGTGCTGGGCGATATGGAAAAAATCATATATCACGATATGGACTATTTTATATCACGATAACGATATATATCTCGATATACCATAATAAAGTATGTTTTCAGTTATTCTCTGAAAAGTTTGACAAAAATTTCATTGCTTACTTTTCAACTTTATTTTGAAAGGACATTTAGCTGAACTGTCACAAACATACATTTTAGTGCAGCAAAAACAGGTAGGTACAGAGGTACAGTAGCTTTCACATTTTTTTTAAGTGCACAACTGTTTCTGAGAGGAAAAACACATTTTTGCACTGAAGTTCAGCTATAAAAATTAAACACAAATTATTTTTCAACTTTCTGAAATCTGTAACCTTGTACTGCAAAGTTTGCAAACCAATATAAAGTGTCTAAAGTAAACATTAGGTTGAAGAGAACTCTGTTTAAGGCTAACCATGAATAAAAGTGCAAACATAAAAGGCTACTTTGTAGAAGTAGATATGATTCTATCAAATTTATCGTTGCAGGTTATTTAATTACATATTTGCTGTAATAATTGATAAAATTAGGTTAGGAACGATAGAAACGATAGAGACGATAGAAGAGAAATGGCACGATATACACTTTTATATTGTCCCCACGATATATATTGTCATATTGCCCAGCACTACTACCCAGTTAATATCAAAATTAAAAGGAGAGATGAAAACTCAAGTTGCTGTATATGTTCATCAGATGATGTTAGAGGACAAATTGAGTCAAAACTATTTGTTTCAAAACAACCTATTTATTGTTTATTATTAGTGTTTTTGCACATTTAATATAAAATAAAATAAATAGAATGAAATTTTCCTTAAAAAAAATTGATATTAGGAGCTGAAAAATCAATATTATATTGGGCAGCCGAAAATCGCGATATATTGCCAAATCTATTTTTTTTTCACACCCCCTAAGTATGACATGCATATCGTGGAATTTTGGATTGCAGAATTTGTATTTCTTGTTGTTATATTGTTACTGTTCTTATTTGGTGCTCATCCCCTTTTGTCTCTCCCCAGCTGCTGGCCTGTATTACTTGGCTGAACTAATTGAAGAATACACAGTAGCCACCAGTCGAATAATAAAGTATATGATACTGGTGAGTACGTGGGTGGCGAATTCTGCAATTAAGCATATTATTGTCGTAAAGCAAATCCTTAAGACCACTCATGTCAAACTATTGTCTCACTAGCTGTGAATGTGTCTAGTTTTCGACAGGTGTGCTGGCTGGTCTCTATGTTTTTGAAGGATTCCCAGTGTTAATGGTGGGGGTGGGTCTCTTCACGAACTTGGTGTATTTTGGCCTGCTGCAAACCTTTCCTTTTATACTGCTGAGCTCCCCAAACTTCATCCTCTCCTGTGGTATGGGAAACTCTTGTTCTGGATTTATACATTTATCTACTTACTGTTCAAACAAGACAAACACAGTCAGGATTGCCTTAAAATAAACAAAAATACGTACAATGTTGGGCTAATTTATATGCAAAACAATCCAATATGGAATTATTATTTATTAAGATGACTTAATCCCCATCATCCCACATGTGTTGATTAAAAATGTTTATAGCCTTATTTATTTCCTGTTCTGCTTATCCAAGATAGTTTCTTTTCCTTTGTCTTCACACTGCAGTGTTGGTGGTGGTGAACCATTACATGGCCTTCCAGTACTTTGCACAAGAGTATTATCCATTCTCAGAGGTGACTTCATTTTACATTTATGCCTAAGTACACGTTTGTATAGATAGATCACTATCTATCTCACATGCTATGTAAGTAGGGGAAGGTTTCCATCCGTAATTTCTGTTTCTTCTATGATCCTGACTGATCTAAGGTGCTGGCATACTTCACCATTTGCCTGTGGGTGATCCCCTTTGCCTTCTTTGTGTCACTGTCAGCGGGAGAGAATGTACTTCCTTCCACCATGCAGCAAGGAGGTGCGAATCACACTCAATTTTTTGATTGTTTTGTGATGGACAGGGGTTAAGGGTTCAATATACAGGGGACACAGTGAGCCCCCTACCTCAGACAAAATCTACAATAAAATGTCATACGTGATATACAGCAGCTATTTTAGGGGAACGTCATATCAAGTTGCTCTGCAGTGCTGCACATAGCCCGGCTAGCTCAGTCGGTAGAGCATGAGACTCTTAATCTCAGGGTCGTGGGTTCGAGCCCCACGTTGGGCGCATTAGTTTTTCTTGAACTTGTTTACTGTATTCTCCCATAGCTCTTTATGTATATTTTCCACTTTCTGTATTTTATAGCACAGTTTAAAAATGTATTAGTAATGACCACTGCCATTTCGTAGGTGTAATTAATTCCCCCTTTTCCTTTCTTTCTTTTTTAGATGATGTGGTGTCTAATTATTTTACCAAGGGCAAACGGGGTAAGAGGTCTGGGATCCTTCTTGTGTTCTCTTTCCTCAAGGAGGCAGTGCTGCCCAGCCGACAGAAAATGTACTGAGGTGCTCGGACTTGGGGTTCAGCCTTGGGCGCTGGGATTGTATGTGCGTGCATAGGTTGGAAATGAAGGTGAAACAGGAAAGACAGTGGAAATTGTTTGCGGACAGGACTTAAACGAAGCAGAGGCCAAAAGGGGAGAAAAGGCACACAAAAAGGAAGGACCAATGAACAGAACAGAGCTTTCTGCTGGACAAGCCGGCGCGTTTACACAGACTATGTTCATCCTTGTTTGTACTGACTGCCAACAACACTTACTGGAGACCTCATTGTGGGGGTCTTGTCTGTAGCACCATGCTTTCATATTGTTGGAATTCATTTTTTAAGCTTTAGTATTTAACTGTGTATAAGCAGGGTTTGAAATTAACAACCAATAAAGTTTAAATTTTAGCTGGGGCAGATAAATCATCATTAGCTTTCCTCTTGAGGAGGAGGCATCTTCTGTCATTTGTATGTTGTAGGTTGCACGATTTATCTGATTTAATACACCAAGTATCATCAAGACAAGACAAGGAAGTGAAATAAAAACATTAGACATGCTTTCTTCTGATGGGAAAGATGGGTTAAGGATAAATGAGTAAGCTTAAAGGTATAATAAAAAAATAAATCAAGAAAATGAAGGTAAAGTTTATAAATACAAAAATGCCTGAGGTCACCACGCATATGCCTATTAGGATAACTTCAAATGAGAGCTCAGTCAGTGAAGCTGTAAAGAATCTATAGAGTAGTCTTAATCTAATTAAAAAAGTGACTGGATAAAAATACACTCTGCCCTGTATTATCACATCGCTGAAGAGGTTGTATATAAAGGCACTTTTTAACCCTTCAACTAAAATGAGCAACAAGGGCTCTCTTCTACCTTTAATCATCAACATTTGGTCACTAAAAGAATTCACCAAGTGGAATTTTTTTGTATCACCTTCTTCATTATTATCCAGCACCACCGAATAGCTGCTTACCCAATCTTTTTTTTTTTTTTTTGACTGACTGTAAGAATTCATATTCATAAGAAACTGATTTTTGTACATTTATTCAAGAGTAAATGCAACATCGAGAGCAAACATAAACAGTTCTTAAAATCATACAGCATTTTGATAAAAAATACTGGTGTTGGGGACAAAAGCTGCTCAAAATGGGTTCACGAAAGAAAGATTAGAGAGGCTGGATTTTTTGTTTTTTTTAACCAATAAGTGTGATTCATCATAGGTTGGTATGCACACAACTGTGAAATAAAATATTTTGTTGAACTCACTTGCAGATTAAATGGTTATTTTCCAAGGAAACAAAGGTAAAATCATAGCTTCCGAAGATCATTTCCACTTAAATAAGGTCAATGCACTCACCCTTCCATAAACTGTTGACTTCCACTGTGTCACAACATTTGTTTATGTGTGAGGCTGTCAGTCTCGATGGTAGTATGTGATTCCAGTCTCATGTGGATTGGTCACAGAGGGAGCACCAGGTTTGTGCCAGTATGCACTTTGACCTCGAGCAAGGTGTGAAGTGCCTCATGAAGTAAAGAAAGACAAAACCACAACACACACGCACACATCTGCCACTGACAGGCCACAGCTCGTGGCTGGCGGTCAGATGCTGTTGACAAGCGCTCACCTGGATCCCAGTATATTTCCCTGGGGGAGATCAGTGAAAGTGCAAAGATACAGCTGTGACAGGTGACCCAGTTCACTGTGGTTTTCTCACCTTTCACTCACCTCTGCACACCCTGCTTTTGTTGGTGCAGCATCTGGAGTGTGTGGCTTTTTTCAATTGTGTCAGTTTGAGTAAAAATTGATGAATGGCTAATTACTGTTTAGGGCAAGGTTCATTTTCTGCTTCTTAAAACTTATAAGACAATCGGGCATATAGATAATTTATATAGCAGTTGGCCACATTAAAACCGCTTACCTAATATTGTGTGTAGGGCTGGGCGATTTTATCGATACGGCGATATATATCGATATTTTATTTCCCAGAGAGTATCGATATTTCACGGGTCGTTCAGCTCCCTTCAAAACCCCCGTGTCACGCACGGTGCTCTTCCTGCAAAGTGCCTTTAGTCCTCCAGCCGCAGTGTCGCTGTAGCATTTCTAACAGGGTTCCAGAAGCACTTCTTACCTTCTGGCTACAGCTCAGCCACTCAGGAGGATTGGCGGTTAAACGCAGCGTGTTAAAAGTAGATGTGTGGGAGCAGTTTGTGAAAAAGAAAAAGGAAAGCGAGATTTAGACAAAAGTTTGCAAGCTGGCACTCAACGTAAAGTACTTTACCACCAACCCGCGAGGCGAGCCCACCTGAAACGTTCACCCGACAAGGTTGCTAACTGAGAGCGAGCCAAACTTTATTTGTCAGATTTGAGACCGTATTCAGTGGTGGAAAACGCCGGCTTTAAGGGCTGTGTTTACTTCGCGGCAACGTGTCGCAGTTATCTTGTCCCCGGTTGCCGCAGTTATTTTTGATATAGTTAATGTTAGCGCGTCTGCGCTGTATTCAACGCCACACGAGAGCGACAATCACGAACTAGCTAAACTTATAAACTTATTCTTGGTTTTTCCACTTCCTAATCTCGGCCGTTCCGACCCACATTTCGCTATCTCCCTCCATGAATTACTAGAAATGTGCTGTCTTTGTATAAGACAAAAATCAGATTGGGTACTCCTCATTTCTTCGATGCGTATGTAAATGACCATCAAGGCCTCCTCTCTCCTCTCTGTCTGTACCTATCAGTTCAGTTATTCAAACAATGGAGCAGTCACCAAAATCACTTTGGTTAAAATCCAGAAAATGATGTAATGTATTGTTAAAATACGATATAATATTATCGTGAAAACCGCGAGAGATTAGTTATCCTAAGCCCTAATTGTGTGGGCTGTTTTCTCCCTTGCTACATAAACACCTTGGCCCACTGGGTTAAGATTTATGACTTCTGGAAGAGTTCTTTACCAGGATATTGGTAAAGAACTGGCCTTTTTTCTGTGCTTGCCCTGCTTGGAGAGGACATTTCCATGAGAAGGAGTTGGTTGTTCTATCCAAGTAATGTCCTTATAAATGCCATGAACAAAGGTTTCCCAGTACGTTTTCTTCACCTGATCTAACAGCTACAAATAAGATTTAAGTTGAATTTGAATGCATGTCCTCTAAGCGTAATGATCACTTTCAGGTTTGGTTGAAACCTTTATTACAGACTGGAAAGATCAGTAATGTCCTTGCTCCAGCACCTCAGCAAGGTGCATGGCCACCTCTGTCCATGGGGAGGTCCTCCGTCCCTGAAGGTTTCCTCGATGCTGAACCTCCTCAATTTTCTGTGGCTCAAAGCACTGCGGTGTGGCAATCCTGGAAGGGAAAGCTCTTGGGAACAAGACCCTCTCAACAACATCCTTAGACAAGTTAGGGGTGGGGTGAGGTGTACGATCCCACTTTGTAATATACTGAAGCTGCCTGCTGCTGCTGTCCCTCAACAAGATGACACTGTTTCTGAGGTCCAACTCGGGCAGTGGCTGCTCTGGCTGGAGGCCCGTGAAGATAGTCCAAGGGTTTTGGGATGAACGTGCAGTTTGTTTAGCGGGGGTGCACTTGTCTTTCTGAGTGTCTTCTGGGTGGTGCTTACTCAAGCTCTTGCTACATTTTGGTTTCATGCTGGTCTGGTCTGGTAAGAGGCACTTAGTGTGGTACTGGCTCACACGCACCCTTGGGGAGACGTCCTTCAGGGGAGCCAAGCCTTTCTTGTCTGCCCATTCTGCCACCTTTTCATCAGTAAGTTTCTAATGATGCAAATAGAGCAATTGTATTAAGTGTTGTGTGTTTGCACATGGAAAATCATTGCAAAGTCTAGAGAACTAAATATGCTGTCATTAAAGAAAGTGAAAGTGATAGTGAAAGTGTTACTTAATATGCAATTTATATCTAACATATGTATTCTGATTTTTTTTCATAAGTGTCCATGATCAGTGTCCACATCATCCAAACTTACCTTTTGATAAAGATAATCCTGCTTGGCCATATTTATCAGATCTCCGTGCAATGCTTGAACCCGCTTTCTTTCCTTCAGTTCTTGCCTCTTGTCTGCCTCCCATAAGCAATGTTTCAGGAACCTGCACACACAGAAGGTCTTATTTTCTCTCAATCTGTTCATTTGAAAAAAAGAACTGTTTTACAAAAATGTAATTTTGGTCTGTGCCGTCCCTTTACCCCGATACCTCGCTATTTTACGGTGGCACCAGATGCGTGCCAAGTCCAGTGGTGTATGTCCATTACTGTCCTTTGCCAGGAAATCTGCTCCAGCCTGCACAAGGATCTCTGTACAGTCGAGGAGCCCCTCAGAGACGGCCATGTGCAGAGGGGTCTGCCCCGAGTCTGTGGTGCTGATTTAAAGAGAAGAGAGGGGGAAAAAAAAAAAAACTTGTCATCATCATTGGGCTATTATGATTGCTAACATCAGAGCCATAAGATGTCATCATTGTTATTATACAACTAAATGGCACTTCATTGTAATATTTGCACTTCTTATCATCATGTTTGTTTTTTTTTTTTTTTACTTTAATAATGAAAAAATGACTATGAATTTGAAGTGTTCAACAGTTGAGGGAGGTTCATGGTCAAAAGAATTCTGCATTTCGAATCCAGTTGAGAAAATGTAGAAAATGCTGATTACCTGAATTAAGGATCGTTATAGAATATTTTACAGAGGAAGGTACCTACACATTGACATCGGCCTTATGCTCCAGCAGGTATTTGAGGCAGGCGGATTTGTTCTGTGGGTGCTGGGAAGACAAGACCATGTGAAGGGGATATAAACCCCAGGGATCTTTGCTGTTGATCCACCCCTGCTTCACCATGAGCTGAACAGTCGCCAGATCCCGAAAACTGGTCATCTGGAGTGCTGGAGGACCCTGGGGGACAGTGTTCATACAATACATTGCCTGTTTTCTATTTTTACTTTTAAAACCTATTTTTCTCCTGTTCATCGTGGATATTAATGTGACCAAAACAGAAAGATTTTGCTGTAACCAGTCAGCTCAACACAGCTAATCAGATTTCCTGGTTGTTTCATGGAAAGACGTCAAGATGAAAACATATTTTATTTTGTGTTCTAAATGGATTCTTATTGAACTGCAACATGTGAGTGCTCAGTGTGTTTGGACATGGTGTTAAAATGGGTGCTCAAATGCATTCAGGTGATCAGATCTGACTTGGCTAAAGATGAATGTCTTTTTTTTTTTTTTTTTTTTTTACTTACAAACACCAGATATGTTATTTTTAATCTCCAAGGGCAGCAGCTGGAAATGTTTAGGCATAAACCACAGAAAAAATAAAAAACAAAGAAACAGAAAATATTATGAAGAAGATCCTCCTCGAACATTTTTTAAACTTCATTCAACAAAGCATGTGTATAACACAAGGGTTTATGTAATCGTGAGGAAAGGAAAAATTTTAAGTAAAATAAAGGAGCTTTGTTGCAACCATTGGTGCACAAACTCAAAGTCATTACCTAAACTGATGACGTTAGTTGAGGTGGCGGTTCCTGATGTCCCAGGACACTTATGAGTTCAGATTATGAGGAGAATGTGGATAGAAGTGCCCCTGACCACCTTCAAATACATCCTGAGTGATCTGATCTGAATCCATGCCGTGGTTGGATTTCCTAGGACGCATTTTAATGAGGTCTGAACAGGGTCTTCAATGAATTTTTTTTTTTTTTTTTTTTTGCTTAAATCTGTAATTCAGTAGCACAACTTCAGTACCTGACCTCACCCGTGGTGTGAACTTGTAAGATCAAACTGGACTTGACAGAGGCCAGTTCACTTGCCAATGATATCTGGGGAAATGTTTCAGAAACAGAGACAAAAAAAGACCCCAAACGGCCTTGAACAAATAAAAGATGAAGGATATAGAAATTAACTACAACAAGAGGAGTCACTAAAGTGACACGAAAAGACTGCAGAGAGAAACTACCACATAGAGATGTAACATACCAAAAAAAAAAAAAAAAAAAAAAAATACAAATGGATACATAGCTAGACATGCGACCAGGCTGATTTAATATTGGTTTTGGGGGCTGAAACAGATGTAGCACACTGATCAGGTGTCAGTACACTGTCATATGACATATATGTCATATATGACAGCACAGATTTAAAAAAAAAATCAAATTCAAAGCTTTTTTACTGTTGAAACAGCCCTGTTCACATGAAGAATTGTTATCAGCTTTTTCTGAAGGGTTGGATAGGGTACAATTTTTGCACTTTAAGTGCTAATATTCAATTTAAAAACAGCAAAGAGCAAAAAAACCCCTTTGATATCAGAATAAGAATTGGTTGTCAGGAGGAATATGTTGGAATCTGAACTCAAAGAAAGTGATGAATCAATGTATCTCTACACATAACTACCACAGATATAAAATGACTGCAGGAAAAGCAAACAACCGCAAAAACAAAGAGACAACAAATAGATGCAGAATTTCCCCGAGGAGATTGGAACTTATTACCAAAAAAAACAAACTAACAAAAAACACATGAGAGGCAATAAAGATGCAAAATAGATGCAAAAAGACACCCCAGCTGGATACAGTAAAAGTTTATGGCCTTTAAAGTCTTGTGTCAGTGGTTGAAGCTTCTCTGGACAGGTTCACGTATCTGTACGTGGGGTTCATCATTTCGGTGAGTGTTTTTTTTTTTTTTTTTAATGTCTATTTACTTAATCTGATGACTTTTATACTGAAACTACTTCCATCATTAGTGGCAGAGGAACAAACACATCGCCAGCTCGATTTTTCAGCAGGCTGTGAGGTGTTACTCCCACCTGTCCGGACTCCCGCCTCCCTGGACTCTCAGGAGCAACAGCAGGCAACATCTGGCCTGCTGTTGGAGCTCTGCGGGCCGCTTTCCTGCCAAACAACAGTGCGGGAAGGACCAAGCTAAGTAATAGGAAGGAGCATTAGAACTAGAAGCTAGCAAAAAGCGGTTGTTGTTTTTATTAAAGTTTGTCTAACCAATGGGTTATTTCTTCTTAACGTATATATAAAGTATATATACGTATATTAAAGTATATATATTTGTGTAATTTACCGATGTTTACGACCTCCACGTTTACGTTTTCCTCCTCTGTTGACAGGTTCCATGGTTGCCATGGAAATGTAGCAACATGGAAACGGGTCCCGTTACACTGAGAAAGTTAGAAGCAGGACTAAGAAAGATAGCAGTGATTTGTCGGTCAAAATCAAGGCAATATCTAATTTTAATCCTTGTGTGTAGGCTTCTTGACTGTCTAATCTTAGCAGTTCTCTCTAACCAGCTCATCAAGCTTTGAACAGTTAGTTATAGCTCCAGATACATCTCAAGCAACTTCCCCCCTTATTTGACCTGCACTGGTTTAAACGCATGAACTAGTAAAAAGGGAATATGCAACAAAAGCTGTCACAAAATTGTACCTCTAAGAGCACTTTGTTACACTACACACTGTAGCTTTTGTGAGACACACACTAAACAGCACCTCTTCATAAAACGCCTTCAACAATGCTTCAAGCGTTTCTTCATGTTTGCAAGCCTTATTATAAAAATTTCAACAGTTAATCTGGATTCATTGGGGAGGCTTGTCTGTTAGCTTTTGTACTGTGGAGACATAATAGGCCACCTCTTTATACTTTGCCTTGTTTCAAATTGAAAATTTTATAAAGATTGAGGTTTAAGATGGTAATTTTTAAACAAGAAAAAAGTCTGAAACCATCAGATAAGCGAAGAGGAGAAAAGGTTATAAACCAACAGGCCAGTTGATGAAAATGCAACTTTTTTCTCACCTCTTTGATAAAACCAAAATGAAACTACACTTCCATATGCAACACATTCAGTTTATGTTTGCTTTGGCCTGTGACAGATGAAGGCAGATGACTTGCTGCAGGCACAGCAGGCGCAGCAGAAATGGATACTCACACCCTCCACCACCTCTCTCCACATAGGCCACATTCCTGGCGTGCTCATATTGACACTGCATTAGAATTGCCCACTCGCACTTGGCCTTAGGAAAGCAGATCAATCCAGCCAATGCCGTGGAGACTTCAGATTGTCTGTTTGTTCCATATGTGAAGCTTATGTGAATTGGAACAGTTATATTCTCCATTGGGCAGAGGGGTCGATTTTCTCAACAGGCAGCAGGCCTCCCTGATCACAGCTATTGACCATCTGACCCCCAACTGAACTGAATGTGATGGACTGCACATCTGTGGAGAATAGTCTGCCATCACAGAAATACTGTAGTATAAATCTAAAGTTTTCCACGTTTCCAACGATGTGGCTTCAGATTTCTTTAGTTTTTGATCACAAAGGGGTATGATACAACAGGTTTTGACCTCACAGTAATGCATCTTAAAAGAAAAATCTATAGTCTTTTCATGAGATCCTTTACAATTTTAATTTTTCATCTGTGTTACAAGATTGAAAAATTCAACGAACTTTAAATTAGAGTCAAATTTGATCATTTACAGTTTTTTTTAAGTTGTACCCATGTTTTGTGTATTGTGTTTTTAAAATGGATTAGAAAATAAAATATCTCAAAGGTATATTTAAAAGAAAGATTAAAGGTCGCATGAATAAGATCAGAGTTTTTTTGTGTCGCGCCTTTTATAGCTCAGTTTTATGTCTTAATATAAAAGTCAGGTACAATCAATCACAATATGCACTAATCTACTAATCAGCATAATAATTTTGAGGAAATGGCATTCAATATGAAAATGAAAATGAAATGAAAATGAAAAATACTTTATTTATCCCATAAAGGGAAATTCAATGGAGTAAGGGCTCTCTCTCTTTTTTTTTTTTTTTTTTTTTTTTATAAAAAAAACCAGACAGAAATAATAATATAATAACAGGTGTTAGGTCTTGTTTGGAGGCTGAGGCTGCTGGAGGAGATCTTCTGATCTTTCCGTTTGCAACAGACTGAAGCCTCTCATGAACACCTCTGTTGTTTGATCACTGTGTCGTGGAGAGGGTGTGAAGAGTCCTTCCTCATCTTATAGCTTGTGCAGCATTTTTTTTGTACATCAGCTCCAGCGGCTCCAGAGTTACACCCAGCACAGATCAGCTTTCCTGATCAGTTGTTGATTCTCTTCAGGTCTGGTTCTTGTGTGATGGCAGATGGCAAGCTGATTGCACTTTCAACACACTATAGAATGCAAATCTTGGTGCAGACATTAAAAGATCTCAGCTTCTTAAAAGTAGAGTTGCTCTGACCTTTCTTTAGATGTATTCTGTGTGCATTTCCACTCCAGTCTGTTGTCAAGTTGAATCCAAGATTACTTGTAATTTCCACACCTTTCCCAATGGAAAACTTTTGGGAAATGGATTGTTCCAAAAAATATGTTGATTGTAAAAGTTTAAACTATTAATTTGTAACTGATATTTCTTCAAACTCATTTAATCTGAAAGATATCATCATTAAAGCTTATATTGAGACTTTTTTTCCACATATCAAATTATGCAAAATTATGCATATACAAACATATGACATGCTTGCATGTTTGCCTCAAAGCTTGAAATGAAGAAAAAAAAAAAAAAGATTTTTCCAGGTTTTTAGAATTCAAAAAGAACCAGAAATAAAAAAGAAACTTGACAGTGATTGTATAAGATGGTCCTGGAAAAATGTATCTCTGCAGTGGAATAAATGCTCTCTTATCATCGCCCTCATCAATACTACAGATAATTGTTCTCTCAAATTTGTTATATAACTTCAAATCTTACCTCTTTCTATTTTCTAGCTTTTACCAGAACATTCTTACATATTAAAAGTGTTAAGTGTAAAAGTGTAGACTTAATATTTCATGACTCAGTAATGGATCACTTTAATTTTTCACTATTTTGCTCTCAAGGCTTTTAATCAGTGTTCCATCTTCCCTGAATTGGTTTTAAAGGTTGCGTTTGTTTTAGATCTTCGATTTGTGACCTCACCTCTCATTGTCATTCTCTGACTCCAGTACAGGGTCAAGGACGGGCCACGGACCCCTGGCTTCCTGCTATGAGCAACATTGTCCCCCAGGCCCTTGCCGTCGTCACTGCACAGCCTTGCAGCTGATGACGCAGGAGTGTATGTGCAGAAAGGGTAAGTACAAGTGAGCTTTGTGTTTGTGCATGCGCTGTAATGTGTATTCTATCTTGATAATACTATAAGAAAGAAGCACAGCCTTGTCTTGACCTAAGCAACCTCCGTTGACCTCGGTCACATCCCATGACGCTTGTGGGGACCCTTTGCAGTAAAGCTGTTTTATGTTTGACTTTCAGCACAAGTCCCTGGACATAGACCCGCTCCATGACCTCTTCCTTGACACAGCATGTGTGCTTGTTTCTTCATGTACTGTCAAACCCAGTCCATATGTGCATGTTCACACCTTAAAGGTCCCTACATCTTTAAAGTTTGTGGTATCGACTTAAGTTGATAAAAACACGCAAGTCAAAGCTGTTTACTTGAAGGTTTAACTTTAAGTTCATAATTCCCTTTAACATTCCGTCTGTTACTTTCCGATTCTCATTATGTTTAAGAAATACAATGGAACCCGTGTTTACGTGCATGTATTAGCTGCAAGTCACCCAGTTGCTGCAATGCCGATTAGCAATGGGCTAATCAGAGTCTAAACCTGCTTAGGGCGAGGATGAAAATGAGATCATATCCCAGCAGCCTCACGGCAGGTTCTCTCATTGGTCCATTAAATCATCCACTCACACACCATCTGTTTTTATTGGCTTTGCAATACAAGCTCCTGCTCAGCAAGTGGCACCTAACCAATTGGATATCAAGCTGCGACGCAGAGAGGGGTGGGAAATAAAGTCAATCTATTTAAAAACGTGGATGTTTTATAATTTCGTTGTTTTATGTACTCTAAAACATTTTCCTCCATTAAAGGGTTATACCATGCATTTTCTTTTAGATTCATTTGTTTTGTTAAATGTAGATGGTAAATTGGTAAGAAGCATGGGATCATAATGAAATGAGAACTAAGTGCTATAAGGTGTCTAGCAACATATGTTTGGTTTTTAGGACCAAGCACAGCTTTGAGGGTTCAGAGTCTTTAGTCTGATAAAACCTTTTCAGAAAACACTTATATTGTAAATGAGGATGGACTTTTTTGTCCCATTATCTGACACCAGAATCAGCTGCTGTGGATGGGAGATTTCATTTGAACATTGGTGCGATCTGGTTCTTTGTATGGAATTTGTATGAACAAAAGGAAAAAAGAGCATTGAAAATCTTTAAGTTAGTTTTAAAGAGTTGAATATGTGAACAAGAAAGTGAGAAAGTGAAAAGGAGGAGAAAGAGAGAGAGAGAGGGAAGGAGATCAGAAAAAAATAGCAGATGAGCAGTAATGTACATTCCAGAACAAACACACCCCCAACGTGCCTTCATATTTGATGAACCACCTTACAAGGACCCTGAGTCCCTGGAGCCTCTGAACTCTGCTTGTGTAAGTGCGCTGATGTCCTCACTCTCCTCCTTCTCTGCCCTCTCTCTCAGCTTCTTATTTTCCCTGCTTCTTCATCTAGTCCTCCTTTTATCTCTTCTCCTTTCCGACTCTAACTCCTCCTTCTATTGGCTCCCCTCTCTTCCTCCTCCTCTCTCTCTCTCTCTCTCTGCGCATCATGCTCGGCCAGGCGGCAGCGTGCTAATGCACCGTGGCACATTCTGCAGCTTCGAGTCACAATGCGACTAGGCTTTACGCAGTGACCGAACGGCGACCTCCCTCAGCAGCGCTGCACACAGGCGCTGTGCTTAACGGGGCCTGTTTGGGGCGATGGAAGCAGTGAGTGGAGGGTTAGAAGAGGAGAGGAAGCAGTGATCTGCCACTGACAGATATCAGATCAAAGAACTGGAAGATAAATAATTAGGAACAGAAAAAGGCTTATGCATGCCGTGATCCCCAACTACAAGATATATTTGCATCTCATGAAACATTTTAGTGTCAAACAATAGGAGGTAAGTGCTCATGTGTGCAGGTGTAGCATGCAAAGCACCCAGAAGCAAAATGCTAAAGCAACCAAAGTATTCTCCAGGTCATGTTGGTATAAACATCTTGGACTTGTTGTTGATCCGACTGGAGCAATTTCAGCCTCTGGACTTGTACATCATTTCAGCCTTTATTGAAGGTGTCACTCCCCAAACGTCAAGACACGGATGAAGGAGAGAGGTTTATTTTACCTCTTTCCCTTTTTTAGGCCTTGCGCTCTTTTCCCTGAGGTTCCGATAAACAACCCTCACACCTTCCCACAATTGTGAGTCTTATTCCCACATCCCCGAGACACCTTCTTCTCAGTTCTCACAGCTGAGCAGAAACGACCAGAGGGAAAGAGAGAGAGATAAAAGGAGAAGGGAGGCCTTAAAGGTCAATGCTAAATAGGTAGTGGGAACAGGAAGATGAGGCATACATATCCATCATTTGTGTGATGCTTATGCGTGGGAAATATTGCGGAGAAATAAATCAAAAAGGCTCAAGTCAGTCATGGTAGAGCTGTCCTGCTTTAATTATTTGCTGTCTGTGTTTTTTCCTGCTGTAGAGCTCTGTTCATCTGCTTTCTGAAGCCAAAACATCAGATAATCAAGTTCCAGTCCACCATCTAATCTTTAACAGTTGTTGGAATAAAACAGGTGTTATAGATTGAACATGAATGAGCTTCTCTGATTACAGTTGGACATTTGTTTAGTTCTACAGTACTTGGGGGCTTAGAGTTTAAGCATGAAATAAGACCATCCAGAGCTTATGGGGACTGATGAATTCCCCCATTAACCAACAGTTTTCTGCCCTCTTCTAAAACAGCTTCAGAGCTTCAGAGTTTACTAGTTCAGCTGCAGTGTGAACTCACACTCCAATTGTGTGTGAAGCTGCAAAGATCAGCCACTCAGCAACACCATTAACAAGGTCAAATTTACATGTGCTCTATCCAAACCATTTCTGTCAGGAGACAGCACTTTACCAGCAGCAGTGTTCACTGCCCTGCACTCTTCACCTGCACGCGAGCTTAAAGCTTTGAGACACGCCAATATCATGGCACACCTGTATGTGCTAACATGTGGGTGCCATCAGGTGTATGTTGCATATGCATTGTGTGTGTGTGTGTGAGAGAGAGAGAGAGAGACCACTATCCCTTATATGCTTGTGTGTTGCCACTGACACTCTGACCCTTTCTAATATGATATCCAGGTCACAGAGCATTGTCTTCTCTCAGTTCATGAGGAGGGCAACACTCACCAAAACCCCATTGTTTCTCTGACATGCACCCTGATTATATTCATGAACTGCAGTGTTGCAAGTTAGCATGAAGAACAAATGCAAATGTTACTGGGTTAGTGATACTACAACTGCTTTGGGAGAGTCAACCAGTCTATAATATGCACACACACACCAGTTAAACAAACATGGTACGGCGGAGTACAACACACACACAGCAGACACTAGCGTTTCTTGCCTGAGGGTTTTTGATTTTATCTATACAAATAAAGTGCTTGTAGTTTGCTCATTTTATAAAAACACACAGCTGGATTTAGGCCAAACAGACACATTCAGGTCGAGGAGGAAGGCTGGCATTCAAAACGATAGATAGATATAATTGAAACAGTTTCAACAAATATTTGAGAAACAATAACCACAAACACCTAATTATCACCTTAAACAAGAATGGATATGTGACTTATGAAAGCCCCATGTAGAAACATATAAGTTAAATTTACAGACAAGACTGGAGGGTTATAGCCTGTGTACAGTACAGCATGTTGATTGCTGTATTATAGATGGTGAACACACTCACTTATACACTTGTTTAATGGAGCTTTTGAGCCTTCAAACCAACAGCAGGTTAAAATATATATTATTAAAGGGGCTGATAGAAAGGATGGTTCTGTTGATGGAGACCAACAGAGCAGGCTGGAGAGATGACTGATTAAACTGTAAAAATGTTAGCTGTAGCGCAGGGGGAAGGAAAACACAAGGACAATGAGTTAATCCATGGAGACATGATGAAGAGAAAGAGGTTGGAGTCAGGGTGTGGACACAAAGAAGATGGAGCTCTGGGAAAAGGATTTAGCCAACAATGAGCTGAAGAAGAGCAGCAACTTCTACAGGAATAAAGAAGCTTTAAGCTATGAAGCAGAGTTTACCAAACAAAAGTAATCTGAAGACACTTTACACAGAAAACAAACAAGTAAATAACAATACAGTCCACATAACTATTAATAATCAAATTTAATTCCAATTAAATGTAATTTGTTCTAACTCTTATTAATCCAATTCATGTCATTTCATCCATCCATATGGATGAAATGAAATGTGACCCTGCATAGTCCTCTGCAGGGTCACGGGGATCTGCTGGAGCCTATCCCTGCTCTCTTTGGGTGAAAGGCAGTGGTACAACCTGGACAGGTCGCCAGTCCATCGCTGAGTCACATGTAGGAAAACAACCATGCACACTCACCATCACTCCTATGGACAATTTAGAACCACCAGTTAACCTAACATGCATGTCTTTGGACTGTGGGAGGAAGCTGGAGTACCCGGAAAAAACCCACACAAGCATGAGAACATGCAACCTCCACACAGAAAGACCCCCGTTGAGGTTTGAACCAGGAACCTTCTTGCTGTGAGGCAACAGTGCTAACCACCAAGGCTCATTCCATTTCAGTCCTGCTCATATTTATGTTAAACCACTTCATTAAAAAGGGGCTAAGGAACCCTACAGAATGCACTGAAGTTTCACTTCATTTCAGTCCTCTCCTCTGACTATCCACGGGGCAACAGTAGAACAGAAAAACTCCCTATCTGGTAGTAGTGGTCGTGCTGGGCAAAGTAGGTACACTTAGATGACCTATTTCCAATGATGAACTTGCTAAAAGTAATAAAATATTCATTCAAACTAGAAAAGCACTCGGAGAGTGCAGACCTCTGCCAAGTGCAACAGTTCTCCCATATGGCGATTTACAGATTGCGATAAAATCCACGTTCTGGATCAGATTCGGATCAGCCTTTGAAATTTGATAGAGGGTTCCCATTGTCAATCCCAAAAATTTTGGCCCCATTGACCGCAATGTTATTGAAAATTTGAAAGTGATCCAGAATCCAGGATTTCTTCCGGATCACACCCAAAAATGAAATCAGTTCTTCCTTTTCACATTTCTGACATCTCCTGAAAATTTAATCCAAATCCATCCATAACTTTTTGAGTTATGACAGACAGACAGACGCCGGCAAAAACATTACCTCCTTGGCGGAGGTAATGAACAAAGTGGTATGAATTTATGCAGATATGAACCTATATGACTACATCTGGTTTTCAAAATAAGGTTCCACACAAGTACGGTATATAGTAACACACACATTGCATAGAAATAAGAATAAGTGCAGAATTTTAATATGAATTCTAAAACCTATTGCCACTGTCCCTCTAATATGTAAGTAAATAGCTTATTTTCATTATTTTATTTATTTTGGGTGTATAAAAGACAAAAATAAATTTCACAGAGGCTAGTCTAACCCATTGACTGTAAATACTGGACACAGCATCTGGTCATGTGACCTATAGGTTTGTACAGAGAGCATTTGAAGCCTGTTTTTTTTCTCGAACTGCTCAGCGCCATTTTACAAAGAGGCAGTAGAAGCAGCTCCCAGATAGTTGTTTTTTGCTTGGCAGCTTTAGCTTCTGCTAGTCCACGATGATAATTCATATTACTCTATATTGATTTTTTTTTTGTTTCAATGAGCAAAAGCCACTGTCCACCCTAGGCTTCACTGTGGAGGGAATGGCAAGGTCCCTGCATAATTCCACTTCGAAGAGTTCTGAAAGGCTTTACTGTTATGGTTCCAAGCCTGGTTGTGAACTCGTCACCTTCCACTTCTGGGGTCCCTGGGCACAACACACTGCGCCATCGTCACTCCTCTATGTAGGCACTCGGATCCACTTCTGTTTCCCTTTCCCTCTGACGAGCAGCCTGGGTGTGGCACTGTACACCTGTTCCTATTCAACCATCAACACCACAGTCTTCAAAAGCCCTGCATTCAACCACACTCCTTGCCAGATTTTCCCATAGGCTTTTTTCCCATAGCCATTTGCAGTGCCAGCTCATTGCCTTCGTCATCCCTTCCACTGGATTGTTGGTTTGGCTGCCGACCCTCAAGTCCACCTTTTTTACTTCTGGGAAGTTAAACTCCAAAACTCCAGAACTCCCTTCCTGCCTCTGGTGTGGTTGCTTTAGGGTTAAAAAAACAACTCAATCTTAAAAGAAGATCTGGCCAAAAATGAACTCAGCAACCTCGGGAGATCAGGCTGCAGACTGGGCCTCTTGGTGCAGAGGCCCAATGGTGCAGAGCATGGTTGGTGAGCAGAGAACCCTGTCACAACAGCTGCAACAATTGGCCAGCGAACAACAAGCACTGCAAACCCAAATGAGGAGCATGTCTGCCCAGCTCGCTGCTCTCAGTGCTGCAGTCCCACCAGCCCAGCCACTTCAGTTAACTACTGCTGCAGCTGCACCTCCAACTCATGGGCCTGTCACCCGGGAACCTACCCTGGCCCATCCCCAGCCCAACTATCTGTGCACGCCACTGTGGAACACTATCAGTCGGCACTTTCATTGACTCTGGCGCTGATGAGTTTCATCGACCACCAATTGGCCTGTGAGGCTAACATTCCTGACTAAACCTATTCCTGTGTTTGCCCTGAATGGACACAGGATTGGCCTTATTACTCATCAGACTAAACTCCTCAAGATGACTTTGTCTGGCAACCATGTTGAGAAGATTCGTTTCCAATTGTCACCGTCCCCTCGCACCCCTCTCATCTTAGGACGACCCTGGTTGGAGTTGCATGCTGCCCATGTGGACTACAGTAGAGGCCGGCTCATCAGCTGGAGCACTTCCTGTTATGCCCGGTGTCTCCACGCCACTACGTACTCCACCTCAGGGCCTCCTCCTGACACTCCATCTCCTGCTGACTCCACTATCCCATCCGCTTACCAGGACCTTGGCGAAGCGTTCAGTAAGAACCGAGTCCGCTCCTTGCCTCCCCATCGCCCTTATGACTGCGATATTGATCTCCTTCCAGGCGCAGCCTATCCCGTCAGTTGACGATACAATTTGTCACTCCCAGAGTGACAAAATGCCTACCATCTGGTTCGGATACGTGAGGGGGGATGAGTTCAAGACTGCTTTTAAGACTCCTGGGGGCATTATGAATATCTTGTCATGCCTTTTGGCCTTACTGATGCTCTTGCAGTTTTCCAGGCATTTATGAATGACATCCTCAGAGATATGCTGGACATCTTTGTAGTTCTCTACCTTGATGACATCCTGATTTTCTCCAGGAGTGCTGAGGAACATGTCCAACATGTCCGCCAAGTCATCCAGCGCCTCCTGGAGAACCGCCTCTTCATCAAGGCCGAAAAGTGCACCTTCCCCCTCTGTGGAGTTTCTGGGATTTATCATAAAAAAAAAAAAAATCATAAAAGGCGATGTGGCCTTTCTCTCCGTAGAAAGATCAATTAGTTTAAATTTCAATCCCAAAAATTCAGCCTCACAGTCCAGAAAATCAATTGAAGAGGTTTTGGTCCCAGTGCAACTGCAGTATTATAGTATTATTTCTATGTTATTTCCATTATTTCCATTCCCACAAAATAAAATCCATGCTTACACACACGTATGCACATTTTTCTTTCTTTTTTCTTTTTTTTTTTTTTTTTTTTTGAGGGGGGGGCGTTAAGAGCATCATGGTGGCTCAGGGGGGCGTTTGTTCAAGAAAGATTGAGAACCACTGCTCTAAGGCCTTTGTAGTGGAGGTGGATGCTTCTGACACCGGCATTGAGGCAGTTCTCTTACAACAGTCTGACGCCGACGGTACACTACATCCCTGTGCGTTCTTTTCCCGCCGGTTCACTCCAGCTGAAGAAAATTACGATATCGGCAACAGGGAGCTCCCAAAGGCCTTTGAGAAGTGGCACTACTGGTTGGAGGGTGCAGAGAATCCCACCACTGTCTGGTCTGACCATAAAAACCTCACCTACAACCGGTCAGCCAGACGGCGGAACTCTCGGCAGGCATGCTGGGCCCTATTTCTCGCCCGGTTCAACTTCACTGACATGACAGTAATCTGAATTTGGCCATTTTTACTGAATTTGAACTAAGCAAAGTAGCTCTTAAAGCTTTAGCTGCTCAAACTTAACCTAACAAAAGCAAAAGTAGTGAGTGGGTCAAATATTAAATGAAAAGTAAAATGTAAAATGTTCTGAATTTCATGTAAAATATGTATTTGTCTCCTGGATATCAGGCATGTGTTCACTCCAAATACACAATTTTACCTGTTGAAACAAATAAACATTCCTTTTAAAACAGCTTTATAAATGTTGTGAGACTGTTGACCTGTGGTTGTTTTTATATACATTTACCCCCCAAAAAGGAAAACATTGTGTCAAAGAGCATGAATCAATAGATCATATTTTGTGACAGTTTCGAGTACTGCCAGAAGACTGTGTTGATCAGAGCGACAGAAAGACAGATCCCAATGAGATGTAGTGGAGTTTGAGGGCAGGTTACCGAGGTAGATGGGATACAAGCTCATGTCGACCAGGACTAGACCTTAACTTAACCCCAGTGGGTGTACATTTTTTTGATGCGCACAAAAGATTGTGCCTAAAAAAATACTGCATTATAAATATTGTCAGTGTCAGGTGAACACATCTTTGGACAAAAAAAGAAAAAAAAAAAAGCTTTAGCTTTGCATAGAGGAAGGAAAAATAGCTCTGCTTTTGGTTTGACAGTGAACATTTTTGACATTATCAGGTTGATTATGTAAAGGGTTCATAAGTTCTAGAGGTTAGGGAGAAATTCCCCTTTGAGCAAAAGTACTGTAAAAATCACCAGTGGTGAAGTTGATTTTAAGGCTGCAAAACAAGAGGGGCACAAAGTTCAAACAGAGTTCTTCCATTTAAAGGAAAAAAGACACATGGAAATTATCAATGCGGCATGTTTCTGCTCGGCGTACAGTCATGAGACAAAGAGAGCATACTCTCTTTCATTTCTTAGGTTTTACATATCAGGACATTACTAAAAAAATCATTTGATCATAACCAGGTTTTAAAATTAACCTCAGATGAACAATGACGTATTGACATAATACATTGCATAATTCTATAATTCATAAAAACTAAGACAAAATGCAGAAACAGTATGTGGAAAAACACACTGACCCCCTCTGAATAGTTTTCACAACAGCCTTTAATAGCAAAGAGTTTCATAATGACATTATTATAGAGGAATTTCTGCCCACTCTGAGCGCTGCTTCAGTTCAATGAGGTTTGTTGGGAATGTGTCTGCACAGCTCTGTGAAGGTGCCACCACAGTATTTCAATCAGGCTCTAGTCTGGGCATTGACTGGGCCATTGCAACACATTGATTGATTGATTAATCAATTGATTTATTGACTGATTGAGTTCAGCTCCTCTGTTGTACTTTTGATTTGATCATTGTGTTGTTTCGTAATCCAGTTTTAGCCAAGCTGATATTGCAGCCAGCTATTTCCACTGCGGTTTCACCTTTCAAGAGAACATTGATCTAGAAGTCTTGTAATTTGTTCGGATGCAGCTTTCTAACTTAAGCTGTGCTGCCAGATTCTTTTTAGAGAGTAAAGGATTTCTCCTTTTAACCTTTCAAAAATAAAAATAAAAGAAAACGTTCTTGTGCAGTGTTTTTCTAATTCTATTGTCAAGAACTCTTATATTTAAATTAGTAACTAAGGCTTGTAGAGAGATTGAGAGGGAGCTCTTGAGTTTTTCTTTTTTTTTGCAATACCTTTGAGCCTTGCATGATCCATACACGATCTGACATCACAACAAATTCACAATGTCAACTCTTGGGTCGATTGACAAATTGACTTGTCTTACTTGTTTTCCAGTTGTGAATGATCTTTTTTTTTTTTTTTTTTTTTTTTAAATAGTAAGAGATGGACTTCAAATTGTTTGGAAATGACCTAATAATCTTTCCACAATGGGTGAGTTGCGACATTTGCTGTTGTCTTTGCTCCTTGGCATTGTGAGAACATACAGCTGGATGCTCCAGACCAGCAAACCCATGCTCTCACTGGCTGATGACCAGTTAATCAAGTATATTTGATCAGCAGCACCTTTCTGCTACTTGCCCTCTTCACTTCTCCGGTGGCAGTAAGGTGTTCTCAGTTATTCATACCTTGCTGTATTTTGGTTTAGTTTTTGATAAATTAATAATGACACAGTGTAATTATGTCATGTCTTGTTGTTCATCTTAGATTGTGTTTACACAAATTTTAAAGCTGATAAGGACCAGATAATAGTTTAATGTCCTGATACTTAAAAGCTTAGAATCTGAAAGAATGAAGAGAAGATTGTTTTCACATGTGTAGAGAGAGGGAGCTCATTTTGAACCAGTCTTCTGCTTCTGAGAGGTTTACGGTGATTGGTTCTGGAATTAAAATATTTTCACCTGGATTTGGTGACAACAAAAACAATTAATAGAGCATTCAGAATGTTTGTGCAATTAATTTCTATTACCTGTTTGCTGTAAATATCCACTGAAGTTGGAAATTATCTTTAGCAAATCAGATAATTTTTTTTATGGCCGCAGTTTTAATCAATGTATAATTATTTAATGATGGATGTTCTTCCTTGTCTGAATATGTTTTGTCGAGATGTTGTTTGGATATTCTCAATAATTGAGCTGACAAGTCATGACAAGCTGAAAAATGCAAATTTTGATGAAAGTGGCTTTTGAGTACTAACTCCATCCATCCATCCATCTTTCCATCCATCCATCCATCCATCCATCTTGTATGCCCACATCAATCAAGCTTTTGAAAGCCACAGGCGACCTGGAGCCCACCCCAGCTGTGGAGTACCAGCCGAGTTGTTCAAAAAGTAATAACTTGCTTTTTCTCATACAGTAAAAACAGTTCTTTTCTGCAAAATGTGTGTGTGCGTGTGAGAGAGAGTGTGCGTGTGTGTGGGTTGTGTGATCCACACCTCCCTTGGCGTCCCCCACAGTGCCCACACTAAGGTCTGCCACCCTTCCTGCCCAGCTCCTCTTACTGGAGGTCCTGGAGGTCAACATGGCGCTGGAAAAGAGACTGTGATACCGTCTGGCATGCTTGGGGCTCTTTCTGCATTTTCAGCTACTCCTCATGCCGACACCTACTGTGCTCACTGTATTATCCTCTTATAACTTGCGACTATTTGTATCTGTGACAGCACCAAATGTGTTTTTTAACACTTACGCACAGCTCCATGTGTTTCCCAGTTGAAGCCCTGGCAGCAGAAATGTTATATTGCCATCAGCTGCATCATGTGGGGTCAGCACATGTGGCTCAGATACTCTGTCAGAGTGGCTGCAGTGGCTGACTGTGGGTATCACATTATATGTGCCATATGATCTTATTTAATCTGATCTGAAAATGTGCGGAATTTAAGAAATACGTGTGTAATTTGGTGTGTTCACATCTGCACTCTCTGAGTTGTGACGTTCAGGGACTTTGTGCATGTTTGTGTTCGAATACCCTTGGGAGAGACGCATGACCCATAAAGCCAGGCCATGGGCATGCTCATTGTTGCTGCTTACAGTCAGGTGAGAGTTTCTCTAGGTGCTTGACCTGAGGTGGACCTAGGAATTGTGATCCAAGTGTGAATAGAAGTCCGGGCATGAGAAATCAGGGTTAAATCGCACCCCAGCCAGAGTCTGGCTCCTCTGGTTCTCAGGTGTCTTTTCACCTCAGATAATAGTAATGTGCAGAGTGGAGAAGATGACTGGAAGATACTGATAGCCTGTCTTCTTAAAAGCAAAGGACAAAGAAGATGGTGTTGAAGTGAAACACTGTATCACCTCCTTCCTCTCATTTTAAACACCAGCAGTTTTGTTTTGAAAGCAAATTCCTCTGCAGGCACACAGAAGTGCACTTCAGTATGTCCTGTACAGCATCTTTAGGAAACATATCCAGAGGAGCAAATAGTAGTGCATATACAGCAAATTAAGTTTGACAAAATACATGACAAGGTCACAGTGTGAGTTGGGGGTGATGATGCTGAAATAAGCACCACAGATTTGCCTTTAGCTGGAGGAGATATTATACATTTTGCTAGTACCACAGCTTGCTTTTCTTTCTTTCTTTCTTTCTTTCTTTCATTCTTTTAAGAAAAATGCTGTATCTCAACAACACTGGTCAGGAATGTCATGGGGTTAAATGCAGTAAAAGAGCAGCTTGTGCTACTTTTATTATAATGCCTTTTCTGGATCAAGGTTTGTAATGTGTCGTAATGTTCGCTCTGTTGCACCTATAAAAACACACAAAGGTCTTTTAACCCCACATTTGGCTTACTGCAGTTTTCTCTTGAACAGTAGGCGTAGCTGCTTATGAAATCCTTTTTTTTATTTTGGCAAAGGATGCAAAGGGCTAAACCTCATGACCTCTCATCTCGATGACAGATGACATCAAGGATGACCTCTCTCCTGCTCAGCTGTGTCTCTCTGCTAAATACATCTGATGCATCCTGGGTTTCTTTGTAGTCAGCCTTAGTCTTTCAAATACCCATACACTGTTAAACACAGTGCAATCCATTTGATGGGAGGAGAAATAAGATATGTGCATATGGAATATACATTAGATCCTTTTGTTCCCAGTAGTTGCATCAATGTCCCTCCCTAAGTTCTGTGCCATCTTGGAATTCCCATGCACTCTCATTGATGGTTTATAGAGATACCTGCTCATAGATTTGTGGTCTCAAGTTATTCAAATTTAAGTGCCAATCTGCAAACACCAGATTGCAAGATCCACCCTTAACGATGCTTTTGTACACTGCAGCTGTAGCCACATCACTCTTGGCATCCGAGGCCATTTGCAATTGTGACAACAGCAAGCATAAACTAAACTTGATTGGGAGGTCATGATATGCTGACACACCCTGGAGGGAAGCTAAACTACTGGGGGTCAGCAAAACTACATTTGCAGCTGCTATAGAGGTGCCTACCATAGGTTTCAGTTTAACATAGCTGTCATGATTAAAAAGACAACAATCTGTGTGTGTGTGTGTGTATATATATATATATATATATATATATATATATATATATATATATATATATATATATATATATATATATATATATATATTATATATATTGTCAAGTGACCAGGTGAAGTTGGAATTATCCAAGCTTTGTTGATGAGATTTTACTGATATAATGTAGTGGATTAACAGAAGAGTGGTATTAATGTGATTTGTAATCACATTATTCAATGATCAGAAGATGTATTATTAATCTATGATTTATTTCTCGTTGGATCAAGAC